>CANXME010000719.1:755000-1262480 GCA_948144175.1 Closterium sp. NIES-65
CCTCCCTCCCCGCGTCTTGTGCAGCAGCAGCAGCAGCGCCAATAGCTGCATGCTCACACTCCTGCTTCTCTGACTGGACTCTCTGGTCCCTGCTTCTGCCCCTGCTGCTGCTCCTGCTGCTACTGCTGCCGCCGCTGCCATCCCCACTGCTACAGCTGCTCCGGATCCTGCTCCTGCTGCTCCTGTTAACGTCAGAGCTGCTGTCGTCCACGTTGCTGTGGCTGCTGCTCGCGCGAGCGGGAAAACTTGCGGGGCCACGAGCTTCCTGCTGCGCCTGGTGCGTCAGCAGTGCCTGCTGAACCTGCTCGCTCTGCTCTCTATGCTGCGGCTGCTGCGGCTGCAGACGCTCCAGGTCAGCGGAGGTAGAAGACGAGCGGGAGTGCGAGGTGGGCAACCGAGACGACTTGCGACGAGCGGACCCTTCAACGGTCGGCGCGTGTGCGCGGGATCTCTCTTCCGCTGCCTCTGCTGAAGAAACCCAGCTCGAGTCGCCCATGGCTTCAGGCCGGCAGGACGTTCGAGCCGACTCAACGGTTATCGCTTGTCCACAGGAGCCCTCTCCCGCGGCCTCTGTTGCGGAGACCCCGTTCGAATCGCTTACGGCTTTGGTCCGACGAGCGCGAACCTTACCCGTTGCCTCTTTCCGCACGCTGCTGGTCCCTGCTGCCGATCCCTTCCTATCTGCCATTTCAAAGCGCGAGCTGCCTTGGCTTTCCAACCTTCCATGGGATTCGTCGCCGTTGCTGTGAACGTTTTGATTCGTCCTCCCAATTGGTATCGTTTCTAGGGTTTCTTCGCGATAGTGTCTCGCGGAACCGTCTTCGTCCGCATCCGCAATCCACGGCGCGTCGTGCGCCATGAAACGAGCGGCTTCGTCGGCGACGTCATCGTGAATCACGATGCTGGACTGCGACCCGCTGCCAGCCACGTCATCACGCACGAAAGAACGAAAGCGACTCGCCTTATCCGCGGGGTCGACGGCCCTCCGGCTCACCTCCTTTACTCGCGACGCGTCAGAATCGTTTCTTTTATCAGAACTCCTACTGGAAGGGCGACGGCTAACCCTGGTTCCTTGGCTCTGGGTCGGACCGTGAGAACCGCCGTTAGGAACGCCATGACCTGTAGCGTGTGCTGACGTGTACAGGTCCATGGAGGCATCGGAGTGCACGGCGACGCAAACCGGCGACATGGTTACCAGGTTTTCGGCAACGGAAACCCCATATTCAGGCAAGACGGAGTGTAAGATTGAAAAAGGAAAATTATCTTTGCCAACAAGGGTATATCTATCTTGAAGTCTAACGCTGACCTGACGATCGTTTACTCCAGACAAGAACGGCGTGAACTAGCATATTAAGCATTGAACGCGTTAGCGCCTGTGCCCCTGATTCTGTGCATAAAAAACTTAACTCACTGACACTTCTTTCGATGACTGAGCGGACTAGATGCACGGCAGAAGTTTCTAAGCTGAGAAGCAAGCAGACGAACAACACACTCCTGAAGCTTACAAACATGATGGATGAGCAAGTGAGGAACAAGCAGAACACTGTCGTGAGTTGTGTTATGAATTGTGACAACCTCTGATGAATTGTTATTCCTGTGGTCAGCAGTTCCCCTCAAATCCTGATGTGAGGGAAGAGATCGAGGCCTGAGGGGAGCCTTGGAAATGACGCGGCGCGGCTTGCTCTGGAGCAGCAAACCAGACTGGCATTTGAACGCCTCCGGTCAGGTCTAGTTGGAACCAAAATCTGGCTGTCAGACGGGCAGAATAAACTTCATGCAATATGCAGATTACGGAGCTCGCTTCGCTACATTATAATAAGGCAGGTTGATTTCATGCGAGATGACTACACGATTCATTTCAGGGCGGTCTGGAAGGCTGGTGCGGATTTTCTGTCCAATGGCGGCCAGCTAGGAATCTCTGGTTTATGATGTTGGAAACAATAAGTCTTAGTGCGCTTCTGTCGTGTCAAAACCCAAGACACTAGCGAAGCAGTCCGAATCGAAGCATCGAGTCAAACCTCGGAGGCTAGGGTAACCGCCTGGAGGTTACGGGAAAGTCAAAGGTCAGCGACCTTTGACTCGACAATTACAGCGCGACAGTTAAGGACATACAACTGACTCGTTACAGAGCAGTTGCCCGAGTCGCACTGTATCGAATCGCAACAGCAAATACGGTTATCTATCCATTCGTATTCCCTGTACTCTTATATAAAACCTTGTATTTGCTTGTTTAATTCAATCCACTTTGCTCTCACACACTAGTGCAAGGTCGGTTCACAAACTTCATTAAACGCTTCCGCTATTACAAATATCCTACCCAGAGTTATCATCTGCAAAGATCCTTAAGGGTTTTCTCAGCCCAACATGGTATGAGAGCTGACAGGGGAAAACTCTAACTTTTTTATCATTACAAGACATGGCAACAAACAAGGAAAGGAGCTCCCCTAATGGCTCCTCGGGCACTACTCCTACTCCACCGCCAGCCTCTGGCCTGCAGACAGAGGAAGGCACGGCAGTAAGACCAAGGGGAACGTCAACCGAGACCCCCACGAACCATCCTTCTGACTTCGACCAGAGCATGATGGAGAAATTTTTCTCCTTCATGTCCTTCTACGAGCAACACCAGCAGTCGGGACTGTGAGAATAAGCGAACAGGAATGAATGAACTAGCAGTGAAATGAGTACAAGTAGGAAACCCTAGAATTGTGTACCCCCTATAGGCTAACCCACTGTAGCCTACACAAGCATAACATATATAATGTTTGACACACCCCCATAGGCAAAGTGGGGGAGAACAAGGGGTCACAAGACCAGTCAAGCAAAGCAAAGCAAGCTCAGGGTGGATCACAAAGTCACCACACAGTCCGAGCACAAGAGCAGGGCCAGAGGCCAGTTCACATGCAGGAGTACAGACATATATATAAAACTAGACAAGCAAGAGCAGGTATATATATATGTCACAGTACAAGTGAAGTCAAGAGGAGAGCAAGTGAGGCAAGACAGGCACAAGACCCAGCTGGGTGCAAAAGCGCTGATGGTCACAAGGCGCGAGTGCCTTGGTGAACACATCAGCAATGTTGGCCTCAGAGGCCACGTACGCAAGTCGCAACTGACCACGCTGCTGCAGCTCACGAGCAAGGAAGTAGCGGAGAGCAATGTGCTTCGTTCTGTGCTCCAAGCGCTGCTCTCGACACAAGGCCAGCATGGCCTTGTTGTCTACGTACAGCACTGGAGGAGAACGAGGCGGCTCTCCAAGGTCAGTCAGCAGGTAGGTGAGCCAGCGAAGCTCCTGTGCAGCCATGGCCCCGGCGTAGATCTCAGCCTCACAACTGGAGCCGAGAACCGAAGACGAGCGAGTAGACCGCCACGAGACAGAGCCGGAACCAAGGCAGAAGGTGTAACCCTGTGACGACCGCTGCGTAGCCTGGTCGTCAGCCCAAGAAGCGTCCGCGTGGCCGGTAAGGACCACTGGACTTCGCCCTCCAAGCACAAGCCCCATGCCCGACGTACTGCACAGGTAGCGCAATACCCTCTTCGCTGCAGCCATGTGCTCTGGTCTGTGTCTCCCAGGAGCAACATAGCGTGCAAGAATGCTCAGAGGATATGCAAGGTCAGGTCGTGTGCAGGTCATCAGGTACATGAGGCAGCCAACAAGCTCTGCATACGGACCATCCGACTCTACGGACTCATCCGAAGGCAGAGCTGAGAGTGAGTGGCGAGTAGGCAGAGGAGTGGCCTGAGGCGAGGAGTACGTGAAGCCGAAGCGCTGAAGGACCTGCTGCACCATGTGTGACTGAGTCAAGGTAATGGTGCGGCGTGCTCTGTCCCGAGTGATCTGCAAGCCAAGGTAGCTGCGCAGTTCACCCAGGTCTGTGCACGTGTGTCTCTTCAGCAGTTCGGACTTCACGTAGGCGAGTCCAGCAGTGTCCGCTGTGGCAAAGACCAAGTCGTCGACGTACACGAGGATATAGAACGGCGGCAGTGAAGTGTCGGTGCGCAGAAACAGCGACGGGTCAGCAGTAGAAGGAGCAAACCCAAGAGCCGCAAGCGTAGTCCTCAGTGTGTCGTGCCACTCACGCGGTGCCTGGCGGAGACCGTAGACTGGCCGTCGGAGGCTCCACTGGGTGCCAGAAGGGAAAGTCCCAGTGAAGCCAGGTGGACGGCGCAGCCAGATCTCCTCGTGCAGGCTACCCTGCAGGAACGCAGTGCTGAAGTCGAGAGAGTGAAGCTCGTAGTCGCGCTGAGCGGCTATGTGCAGCAGCACCCGAAGAGTGGTCATCTTCGGGGTGGGAGAGAAGGTCTGAAAGTAGTCAACTCCCTGCCGCTGACTGAAGCCACGAGCAACGTACCGCGCCTTGAAGACAGGTGGAGAGCCCGGCGGCCGCTTCACCCGGAAGATCCACATGCCACTGACGATGTTCGCCCCAGGAGGGGGAACTGCGTCAACGTAGGTGCCTGTGGACTTCCAGGAAGCCATCTCTGCATCCATAGCTGCCTGCCACTGAGAGGAGTAGGGACCCTCTACGGCCTCCGCGTAAGAACGCGGAGTCGGGATGTCTAGTGCATCCGGGTCTCCCTCAGGGGCAAGCAGTACAGACGCGAGATGAGGTGAAGCAGCCGCTAGACACTGTAACTCCTCCTGTCTGTCCTCTAGGACGTCCGTGCCAAGAGCACACTCACCCCCGACGGACGGAGGACAGACAGACGCAGACTCAGCAACAAGACCAGCAGCGTAGTCGAGACGACAGCGAGCAGCAAAGTCAACGAGCTCAGCGACTAGAGCAGACGCAGCAGTGGACTCAAAAGAGGGGTCAGTGACGACAGTAGCAAGCAGACGCGTGACAGTAGGACTGGCAGCGCGAAGAGAGTCCGACTCAGGGTCGGCAAGCGCAGGAAGAGAGGACTCAGGAGGCGAAGGCAAAGGGGCACGCAGAGGAGCAGTGGACGGACGCAGAGACATCCGGTGCGTGCCAGGGACAGGAGGAGGACGCTGACGCGAACCGCGACCACTAGCGCGAGCAGCACGAACAGGCGACGCGGGACGAGACGCAGGCTCACGACGCTCAGCAAGACCTCCAGTAGGACCAGTGTAAGGAGAGGGAGCAGGCAGAGGAGAGGAAGGCTCCAACAGTGACTGCGACTGGACAGGCTGTGGACACTCTACCGAAGGAGAAAGACCAAGAACCTGCTGTAGGAGCGGAACGAAGTACGGCCGAGGCCGCGCGGCAGCTCTAGACTCAGCAGGGACAGCACCAGCACCCTCAGCGACAGCACCAGCGCCACCCACACCTCCAGCGGCAGGACCAACAGCAGTAGGCTCAGCACCAACGCCCTCAGCACCTCCAGCTCCAGGAGGACCCGCAGGTCCAGCAGCTCCGGGACCGGCAGCACCCGCACCCTCGACGGTCGAAGAAGCTCCAGCTCCAGCTCCAGCAGCACCTCCAGACTCAGCAGCACGCCTCCAGCGGCGAGCGTACCACTCGCGCAACTCCTGTGGAGAGAGGGGCTCCCGGCGAGACGCAGCAGCAGGAGAAACCCCAGGCTCAGCAGCTCCAGACGCAGCAGGGACAGCACCAGCGCCCTCAGAGACAGCACCAGCGCCACCCACACCTCCAGCGGCAGGACCAACAGCAGCAGGCTCAGCACCAACGCCCTCAGCAGCTCCAGCTCCAGGAGGACCCGCAGGTCCAATAGCTCCGGGACCGGCAGCACCCGCACCCTCGACGGTCGAAGAAGCTCCAGCTCCAGCTCCAGCTCCAGCAGCACCTCCAGACTCAGCAGCACGCCTCCAGCGGCGAGCGAACCACTCGCGCAGCTCCTGTGGAGAGAGGGGCTCCCGGCGAGACGCAGCAGCAGGAGAAACCCCAGGCTCAGCAGCTCCAGACGCAGCACCCCCAGGCTCAGCAGCTCCCGACCCAGCACCCCCAGACCCATCACCTCCAGGCACAGCACCCCCCTGCTCAGCACCCCCAGGCTCCGCACTCTCCGTAGTAGCACCCGCAGGCCCAGTACCCCCAGCAGTAGCACCCCCAGGCTCAGCACCCCCGCGCACAGCACCCCCAGAGTCAGCACCCCCAGGCTCAGCACCCGCAGCAGCACCAGAGTCACCTGTAACCTCGACCGGGTCGACGGCGTCTACCTGGGACACACCTGAGGGGGCAGGAACCTGAGGGGGGAGGGGGTCTACCGGGGGGGGAACCGGTACAAGGAAGTCCGGGGGAGGGGGGAGGGAAGGAGTGCGGTAGGGGAAGAGACGGTAGAAGGGGACTGACTCGTCGAACGTGACGTCCTGGGAGGACAGAACACGACGAGAGGAGGGGTGGTAAAACTGCCACCCTGGGGCGTCAGTGGGGAAGCCAAGGAAGACACAGGGAGCAGCACGAGGGGACAGCTTGTCCGCAGACAAGTCGCGGACAAACGCCCGAGATCCCCAGACACGGAACACAGACGCATCGCCAACCTTCCCTGTCCACAGCAAGGCTGGGGACATCGCAGGCCGAGAGACCCGGGGGTGAAGGTTGAGCTGATGCGCCGCGTACCTCACCGCAAACGGCCACAGAAAATGGGGGGCAGCCGCATGCATCATGGACGTACGAGCGACATCCATGACCACGCCAATGCGGCGCTCAGCAATCCCATTTTGCTATGGTGAGTCCGGAAGCGTGAAGGACTGGCGGATGCCTTGCGCACGACAGTAGGCACGCAGAAGGCCAGAGGAGAACTCTCCGCCTCTGTCCGAGTGCAGACGCAGAACAGGAAAGTCCGAGCCGAAGCTCTTCCTGAGCCGGAGACGAGCCTCGCGGATCCAGTCGATCAGCACCTCAGTGACCTCACCCTTGCTGCGCAAGGGGAGGACTGTGGTGTAACGCGAGTAGTCGTCAACCACCAACAGGAAGTAGCGCTCGTAATCCTGCCCACGGACGGGGGAGGGGGGAGGGAAGGAGTGCGGTAGGGGAAGAGACGGTAGAAGCGGACTGACTTGTCGAACGTGACGTCCTGGGAGGACAGAACACGACGAGAGGAGGGGTGGTAAAACTGCCACCCTAGGGCGTCAGTGGGGAAGCCAAAGAAGACACAGGGAGCAGCTCGAGGGGACAGCTTGTCCGCAGACAAGTCGCGGACAAACGCCCGAGATCCCCAGACACGGAACACAGACGCATCGCCAACCTTCCCCGTCCACAGCAAGGCTGGGGACATCGCAGGCCGAGAGACCCGGGGGTGAAGGTTGAGCTGATGCGCCGCGTACCTCACCGCAAACGGCCACAGAAAATGGGGGGCAGCCGCATGCATCATGGACGTACGAGCGACATCCATGACCATGCCAATGCGGCGCTCAGCAATCCCATTTTGCTGTGGTGAGTCCGGAAGCGTGAAGGTCTGGCGGATCCCCCGTGCACGACAGTAGTCCCGCAGAAGGCGAGAAGAGAACTCTCCGCCTCTATCCGAGTGCAGACGCAGAACAGGAAAGTCCGAGCCGAAGCTCTTCCTGAGCTCGAGACGAGCCTCGCGGATCCAGTCGATCAGCACCTCAGTGACCGCACCCTTGCTGCGCAAGGGGAGGACTGTGGTGTAACGCGAGTAGTCGTCAACCACCAACAGGAAGTAGCGCTCGTAACCCTGCCCACAGACGGGGGCTGGGCCCCACACATCCATGTGAAGCGTCTGCAGGGGAGCCTCTGTCGGGGGGAAGTGGGAGGAGTGAGGAGTAGCTCGGAGGCGACCCTCGACACAGGGGACACAGGAAGGTCCTGGCCCGGAGGGGAGAGGAGGGAGAGACTGGGGAAGACCAGAGACAAGGACACGGGAAGCCATGCTCCGAAGACGGGGCAAGGAGGGGTGGCCAAGACGGTGGTGCCACAGGAGAGTCTCGTGAGACAGGAGGCGACAAGTACAGGGGGCAGACTCAGGACCAGACCTGGACGCAGCAGCAAACACCTGACCCGACGCTGCTACCTGACCGGACGCGGGGACAGGAGGAGACTCAGTGGTCAGGGTGTAGAGGCTCGACCCCGGCCGACGCGAGAACGTGGCCAGGTGCCGGCCTGTGCGTGCGTCCGTGCAGTGGGTCACCCGCTGACTCGCAGGAGTGAACTGGTGAACCCCCGCATCCTGTAGGTCTGCACCACTCACCAAGTTCGTCGAGAACGAGGGGAGGTACAGGCCAGACAGGGTGCCCGAGGGGGCAGCCGAACACGGGAGGACAGTGGAGAAGTGAGCGAGGACAGGACCCCCAGAGGGGTCAGGCAGGGAGACTGCAACCGGCCGACCAAGCGGCGTGAGTGTGGTGCGGTCCCGAAAGAAGGAGCGAGAAGCCCCAGAGTCAAGTGTAAAGGTGAGGGAGGCCGAAGCCAACGCGGTACTTGAGAGCGCAGCCTCACCCGCACCTGAGGAAGCAGACTCACTAGCACCTAGAGCAGCAGCCGCACCTGTACCTGGAGCAGGAGACTCACTAGCACCCAGAGCAGCAGCCTCACCAGTAGCTAGAGCAGCAGGTCCTATACCTGGGTCAGGCGG
The DNA here is from genome assembly GCA_948144175.1 of Closterium sp. NIES-65. NCBI lineage: Eukaryota > Viridiplantae > Streptophyta > Zygnematophyceae > Desmidiales > Closteriaceae > Closterium > Closterium sp. NIES-65. The sequence continues at coordinate 763,515 of CANXME010000719.1, forward strand.
GACGCACAGGACCCTCTACGGCCTCCGCGTAAGAACGCGGAGTCGGGATGTCTAGTGCATCCGGGTCTCCCTCAGGGGCAAGCAGTACAGACGCGAGATGAGGTGAAGCAGCCGCTAGACACTGTAACTCCTCCTGTCTGTCCTCTAGGACGTCCGTGCCAAGAGCACACTCACCCCCGACGGACGGAGGACAGACAGACGCAGACTCAGCAACAAGACCAGCAGCGTAGTCGAGACGACAGCGAGCAGCAAAGTCAACGAGCTCAGCGACTAGAGCAGACGCAGCAGTGGACTCAAAAGAGGGGTCAGTGACGACAGTAGCAAGCAGACGCGTGACAGTAGGACTGGCAGCGCGAAGAGAGTCCGACTCAGGGTCGGCAAGCGCAGGAAGAGAGGACTCAGGAGGCGAAGGCAAAGGGGCACGCAGAGGAGCAGTGGACGGACGCAGAGACATCCGGTGCGTGCCAGGGACAGGAGGAGGACGCTGACGCGAACCGCGACCACTAGCGCGAGCAGCACGAACAGGCGACGCGGGACGAGACGCAGGCTCACGACGCTCAGCAAGACCTCCAGTAGGACCAGTGTAAGGAGAGGGAGCAGGCAGAGGAGAGGAAGGCTCCAACAGTGACTGCGACTGGACAGGCTGTGGACACTCTACCGAAGGAGAAAGACCAAGAACCTGCTGTAGGAGCGGAACGAAGTACGGCCGAGGCCGCGCGGCAGCTCTAGACTCAGCAGGGACAGCACCAGCACCCTCAGCGACAGCACCAGCGCCACCCACACCTCCAGCGGCAGGACCAACAGCAGTAGGCTCAGCACCAACGCCCTCAGCACCTCCAGCTCCAGGAGGACCCGCAGGTCCAGCAGCTCCGGGACCGGCAGCACCCGCACCCTCGACGGTCGAAGAAGCTCCAGCTCCAGCTCCAGCAGCACCTCCAGACTCAGCAGCACGCCTCCAGCGGCGAGCGTACCACTCGCGCAACTCCTGTGGAGAGAGGGGCTCCCGGCGAGACGCAGCAGCAGGAGAAACCCCAGGCTCAGCAGCTCCAGACGCAGCAGGGACAGCACCAGCGCCCTCAGAGACAGCACCAGCGCCACCCACACCTCCAGCGGCAGGACCAACAGCAGCAGGCTCAGCACCAACGCCCTCAGCAGCTCCAGCTCCAGGAGGACCCGCAGGTCCAATAGCTCCGGGACCGGCAGCACCCGCACCCTCGACGGTCGAAGAAGCTCCAGCTCCAGCTCCAGCTCCAGCAGCACCTCCAGACTCAGCAGCACGCCTCCAGCGGCGAGCGAACCACTCGCGCAGCTCCTGTGGAGAGAGGGGCTCCCGGCGAGACGCAGCAGCAGGAGAAACCCCAGGCTCAGCAGCTCCAGACGCAGCACCCCCAGGCTCAGCAGCTCCCGACCCAGCACCCCCAGACCCATCACCTCCAGGCACAGCACCCCCCTGCTCAGCACCCCCAGGCTCCGCACTCTCCGTAGTAGCACCCGCAGGCCCAGTACCCCCAGCAGTAGCACCCCCAGGCTCAGCACCCCCGCGCACAGCACCCCCAGAGTCAGCACCCCCAGGCTCAGCACCCGCAGCAGCACCAGAGTCACCTGTAACCTCGACCGGGTCGACGGCGTCTACCTGGGACACACCTGAGGGGGCAGGAACCTGAGGGGGGAGGGGGTCTACCGGGGGGGGAACCGGTACAAGGAAGTCCGGGGGAGGGGGGAGGGAAGGAGTGCGGTAGGGGAAGAGACGGTAGAAGGGGACTGACTCGTCGAACGTGACGTCCTGGGAGGACAGAACACGACGAGAGGAGGGGTGGTAAAACTGCCACCCTGGGGCGTCAGTGGGGAAGCCAAGGAAGACACAGGGAGCAGCACGAGGGGACAGCTTGTCCGCAGACAAGTCGCGGACAAACGCCCGAGATCCCCAGACACGGAACACAGACGCATCGCCAACCTTCCCTGTCCACAGCAAGGCTGGGGACATCGCAGGCCGAGAGACCCGGGGGTGAAGGTTGAGCTGATGCGCCGCGTACCTCACCGCAAACGGCCACAGAAAATGGGGGGCAGCCGCATGCATCATGGACGTACGAGCGACATCCATGACCACGCCAATGCGGCGCTCAGCAATCCCATTTTGCTATGGTGAGTCCGGAAGCGTGAAGGACTGGCGGATGCCTTGCGCACGACAGTAGGCACGCAGAAGGCCAGAGGAGAACTCTCCGCCTCTGTCCGAGTGCAGACGCAGAACAGGAAAGTCCGAGCCGAAGCTCTTCCTGAGCCGGAGACGAGCCTCGCGGATCCAGTCGATCAGCACCTCAGTGACCTCACCCTTGCTGCGCAAGGGGAGGACTGTGGTGTAACGCGAGTAGTCGTCAACCACCAACAGGAAGTAGCGCTCGTAATCCTGCCCACGGACGGGGGAGGGGGGAGGGAAGGAGTGCGGTAGGGGAAGAGACGGTAGAAGCGGACTGACTTGTCGAACGTGACGTCCTGGGAGGACAGAACACGACGAGAGGAGGGGTGGTAAAACTGCCACCCTAGGGCGTCAGTGGGGAAGCCAAAGAAGACACAGGGAGCAGCTCGAGGGGACAGCTTGTCCGCAGACAAGTCGCGGACAAACGCCCGAGATCCCCAGACACGGAACACAGACGCATCGCCAACCTTCCCCGTCCACAGCAAGGCTGGGGACATCGCAGGCCGAGAGACCCGGGGGTGAAGGTTGAGCTGATGCGCCGCGTACCTCACCGCAAACGGCCACAGAAAATGGGGGGCAGCCGCATGCATCATGGACGTACGAGCGACATCCATGACCATGCCAATGCGGCGCTCAGCAATCCCATTTTGCTGTGGTGAGTCCGGAAGCGTGAAGGTCTGGCGGATCCCCCGTGCACGACAGTAGTCCCGCAGAAGGCGAGAAGAGAACTCTCCGCCTCTATCCGAGTGCAGACGCAGAACAGGAAAGTCCGAGCCGAAGCTCTTCCTGAGCTCGAGACGAGCCTCGCGGATCCAGTCGATCAGCACCTCAGTGACCGCACCCTTGCTGCGCAAGGGGAGGACTGTGGTGTAACGCGAGTAGTCGTCAACCACCAACAGAAAGTAGCGCTCGTAACCCTGCCCACAGACGGGGGCTGGGCCCCACACATCCATGTGAAGCGTCTGCAGGGGAGCCTCTGTCGGGGGGAAGTGGGAGGAGTGAGGAGTAGCTCGGAGGCGACCCTCGACACAGGGGACACAGGAAGGTCCTGGCCCGGAGGGGAGAGGAGGGAGAGACTGGGGAAGACCAGAGACAAGGACACGGGAAGCCATGCTCCGAAGACGGGGCAAGGAGGGGTGGCCAAGACGGTGGTGCCACAGGAGAGTCTCGTGAGACAGGAGGCGACAAGTACAGGGGGCAGACTCAGGACCAGACCTGGACGCAGCAGCAAACACCTGACCCGACGCTGCTACCTGACCGGACGCGGGGACAGGAGGAGACTCAGTGGTCAGGGTGTAGAGGCTCGACCCCGGCCGACGCGAGAACGTGGCCAGGTGCCGGCCTGTGCGTGCGTCCGTGCAGTGGGTCACCCGCTGACTCGCAGGAGTGAACTGGTGAACCCCCGCATCCTGTAGGTCTGCACCACTCACCAAGTTCGTCGAGAACGAGGGGAGGTACAGGCCAGACAGGGTGCCCGAGGGGGCAGCCGGACACGGGAGGACAGTGGAGAAGTGAGCGAGGACAGGACCCCCAGAGGGGTCAGCCAGGGAGACTGCAACCGGCCGACCAAGCGGCGTGAGTGTGGTGCGGTCCCGAAAGAAGGAGCGAGAAGCCCCAGAGTCAAGTGTAAAGGTGAGGGAGGCCGAAGCCAACGCGGTACTTGAGAGCGCAGCCTCACCCGCACCTGAGGAAGCAGACTCACTAGCACCTAGAGCAGCAGCCGCACCTGTACCTGGAGCAGGAGACTCACTAGCACCCAGAGCAGCAGCCTCACCAGTAGCTAGAGCAGCAGGTCCTATACCTGGGTCAGGCGGGACGCACAGGTGACCTGCACGGTCAGCACTAGTAGGCAATGCATACATGGCAGTGAGAATAGCATCATAGTCAAGAGCATATATATCTACCCTCTGCCTAAGCAACTCCACCCAGTCGGGAAGCTCAGCCTCGTCGCCAAACACGGTACGCCAGGCGTCGCTCAGACGGGCGAAGCAGCGGGACGGTGTATGACTACGTGTCCCACAAGGCTGACCAGTCCGAGTACCAGTGCGAATCACGTAAGAGCAGCGAACAGCACTGAGAGACCCTCCACTCTGAGCGTACCACTCACGAAGCTGGCGAGGCGTGAGAGACACGCGAGAGGGTCGCGGGAGCTGCATCTGGCCGCCACCACGAGTAGAAGCAGCAGGAGTGGTAGTAGGAGTAGCGTCGCCTCCCCTACAGCCCCAACCAGCGTACCACTCACGCAGCTGCTGCGGCGTGAGGGACTCACGCCGGCGTCGCTGGGGCTGCATTTGGCTCCGCAAGTAGAAGCAGGAGCAGGACTAGCAGCAGGGAGGCAGGCAGCCAGGCAAGCCAAAAGGCAGGCAGGCAGGCAAGCAGGCGACGCGCAGCGTGCTAGCAGGGCAAGAGCTCACCAGTGGTGGGAAGAGTAGGTTCGGCGACTCAGCGGCTCGGCAGCTCGGCGGCTCGGGCGACTCGGGCGGCTCGGCGGCAAGGCGGCTCAGCAGCAACTGCAGCTCAGTAGCTCGGTGACTCGGCGGCTTGGCGGCAGGGCGGCTCGGCAGCAACTGCAGCTCAGCAGCTCAGCGACCCGGCGGCTCGGCGGCAGGGCGGCTCGGCTGTGGGGCGGCTCGGCTGCTGCAGTGGGAGATGAAGGAGGAGGAGAAGCAGGGGAGGCCACACACCTGTCACCCCTCTGCTGCGGCCCCCGAAGGAGCCGCGACGGGCGACGGGAAAAGGGGGGGTGGGTGGTGGGGGGCCGGTAGGTGCAGCGGCGGGGCCAGCAGGTGCAGTTGCGGGGCCGGTAGAAGGGGACGGCAGGAGCCGTCAGGAGGGGACGGCGGGGCCGTCAGGAAGGGACGGCGGGGCCGTCAGGAGGTGACCGGGCCGCGACGGGGGCAGGCGGCGGGGCCGCGTAAGGGCCTGGGCGGGGCCGCGACAGAGCCGTCGGCGGGGCCGCGTGAAAGCCGGGGCGGGGCCGCGTAGAAGCCGGGGCGGGGCCGCGCGAGAGCAGGCGGCGGGGCCGCGAAGGAGCCGGGGCGGGGCCGCGTGAGAGCAGGCGGCGGAGCCGCGTAAGGGCCTGGGCGGGGCCGCGACAAAGCCGTCGGCGGGGCCGCGTGAAAGCCGGGGCGGGGCCGCGTAGAAGCCGGGGCGGGGCCGCGCGAGAGCAGGCGGCGGGGCCGCGAAGGAGCCGGGGCGGGGCCGCGTGAGAGCAGGCGGCGGAGCCGCGTAAGGGCCTGGGCGGGGCCGCGACAAAGCCGTTGGCGGGGCCGCGTGAAAGCCGGGGCGGGGCCGCGTAGAAGCCGGGGCGGGGCCGCGCGAGAGCAGGCGGCGGGGCCGCGAAGGAGCCGGGGCGGGGCCGCGTGAGAGCAGGCGGCGGGGCCGCGACAGAGAGGGCGGCGGGGCCGCGTCAGTGAAGGCGGCGGGGCCGCAGGGGAAATGGCGACCCGCAGGAAACCCTAGAATTGTGTACCCCCTATAGGCTAACCCACTGTAGCCTACACAAGCATAACATATATAATGTTTGACAGGGACCTGCACAGACACACAACAGCAACAACGGATCGACACCCATGAGCCTTGACGGATCGTCATATGCGCGAGGGAATCAACAGCAGCAACCCACCTTTGCCCCGTACGAGCGCGGGTCGATCAGCTTCCTGCCTCAACCTTCACCTGCGCAAGACAAACCAATGGACGCTTTACAAGTTCAGTCACAATTCGCGCATGTCCTGAAACTGCAAACATCAAGACCCTTCGACGGAAAGGACTGTCAGATTTATATGACATAGTTTCTGTAGGCTTTAGTGGGGTAGCACATATGGGGTACAGGGTTTCTAGGGTTGTATTTGTACCCAATCTTCCATAGTCATTTCATTCCTGTTTTCCTTGTTTCACATGGTATAGAGCGGGTCCTACCTTAGGACCGTTTTTTTTAGGGCCCACTGAAGGGCGCCCCGAGGCGCGCCTTTTTTTTTAGCGACCCCTCGGGTCGCCTTTTCCCTCGCGGCCCCGCTGTCCCTCAGACGCGGCCCCGCCACCTCTCCTGATCGCGGCCCCGCCGCCTGTTTGACGCGGCCCCGCCGCCTCCCCTGACGCGGCTCCGCCGCCTCCCCTGACGCGGCCCCGCCGCCTGTTTGACGCGGCCCCGCCGCCTTCCCTGACGCGGCCCCGCCGCCTCCCCTGACGCGGCTCCGCCGCCTCCCCTGACGCGGCACCGCCGCCTCCCCTGACGCGGCTCCGCCGCCTCCCCTGACGCGGCCCTGCCGCCTCCCCTGACTCGGCTCCGCCGCCTCCCCTGCCGGCCCGCCGCTGCTCCTGTCGGCCCGCCACTGCACCTGCCGGCCCGCCGCTGCACCCAGCGGCCCGCCGCCTCTGACGGCCTCGCCGCTGCACCTGCCGGCCCGCCGCCTCTGACGGCCTCGCCGCTGCACCTGCCGGCCCGCCACTGCACCCTACAGCCCGCCGCCTGCACCTGCCGGCCCGCCACTGCACCTGCCGGCCCGCCACTGCACCTGCCGGCCCGCCGCTGCACCTGCCGGCCCGCCACTGCACCGGTCCACCCGCCGCTGCACCTGACGGCCCCGCCCCTGGATCTCCTGGCCGAGCCGCCCCAGCAGCCGAACCGCCCGTAAGCCGAGCCGCCCGACGCCGAGCCGCCCGGGACCCGAGCTGCCCAACCGCCGAGCCGCCCGGGAGCCGAGCCGCTCTGCACCCGAGCCGCCCAACCGCCGAGCCGCCCGGAAGCCGAGCCGCCCGGGAGCCGAGCCGCCCGGGAGCCGAGCCGCCCTGCGCCCGAGCCGCCCAGCACCCGAGCCGCCAGGTCGCTGAGCCGCCTTTCTGCATACCTACTCGACCTGCCCTGCCTGGTGAGCACAGTCCCACTGCCACTGCGAGCTCTTTCCCTGCTGCTTGCACTGCGTCGCTGTCGTCGCCATGACTACCCCTAGTGTCCTAGCTTTTGACGCTGAGGGTCGCGCCATTGATTTTGAGGTCTGGTTAGACGACCTGCAGCTGTTCTTACAGTGCGACAGGGCTGACGACCTTTCTCTCTTTGATCTCACCTCTGGCGCCTCTCCTACTCCTGCTGCTGATGCTGATCCCGCTGTCCGCTCTAAGTGGGCCACCCGCGATGCTGCTGCACGTCTTGCTGTGCGTCGCCACCTCCCTACCTCTGAGCGTGCGCACTTTAGTCAGTACAAGAGTGCTCAGACCTTGTACGACGCTGTAGTTGCGCGCTACTCCTCCCCTGCCACTGCTGCACTGAGCCGTCTCATGCTTCCCTACCTCTTTCCTGACCTCTCTGCCTTTCCCACTGTCGCTGACCTCATTACGCACCTCCGCACTAGTGACACTCGCTACCGCGCCGCCCTTCCTGCTGAGTTCTGCGCTAAGAACCCCCCCCCCCATGTACATCGCTCTCTACTACGTAGTCGCGCGCCTCCCTGACTCCCTTCGAGTCGTCAGGGACCACTTTCTCGCAGTCTGTCCCACCACCCTCACCGTCGACCTCCTCGAGAAGGCCCTCCTTGCAGCGGAGAAGAGCATAGTCGCTGTAGGTGCTTCTCGTGGTGACCCTCGCACCCCCATCTTTGAGGGGTGCTCTCCTTCCCCCTTGCTGCCCTCTGTTGCCTCTGCTGCTGCTGCCGACCTGCTTGGTCTTGAGTCGGTCGGCGCGGCGTCTGCCCCTAGTGGGAGACGTCGCTCCATCAAGGGCAAGGGGGGCAAGGGCGCGGGTGGAGCTGGAGGGGGCGGTGGCGGTGGCGGCGGTGGCGGCGGAGGGAGTGGGGGTGGCGCCGGGACTAGTGGCGGGGGTGGTGGTGGTGGTGGTGGCAGCAGCGGCGGAGACGGTGGTGGTGGTGCCAGCGGTGGTGGTGGAGGCAGCGGCGGAGGTGGAGGCGGCGGAGGTGGAGGCGGTGGAGGCGGCAGCGGAGGAGGCAGTAGTGGTGGAGGAGGTGGAGCTGGTCGGGGTGGTACCCAGCAGCGTAGCGGCGGTGGTGGTGGCCGGCGCTCGCACCGGCAGCAGCAGCAGCGCTCGCGGGACATCCCTTCGCCTCAGCAGCTTCGTGAGTGGTACGCTGGGCGTCAGAGGGGTGGGGGTACTGGTCCCTGCACCTACGTTCTTCGTTCCGACGACCGCGCGGGTGAGCAGTGTGGGGGTGCCCACGCCACCCAGCGCTGCTTTGGCCGCCTGACGGACGCCTGGCGTCAGCAGTTCCCTGGGGCTAGTGAGATCCCTCGCTGGGATGAGCTTCTCAGGGCTGGTGTAGCGATCTTTGATCTTGATTTTGATGCTATCCTTACTGCTATGTATGTTGTGGATTATAGTGAGGAGAATGAGGGTTACCGTTGTTTCCAGCCCGACCCGGGCATTGGTACTGCTGCGCTAGGTGCTTGTGAGGCTGCTGCTCTAGGTGCCAGTGCGTCTGCGCTCTCAGGTACTGGTGAGACTGCGCTCTCAGGTACTGCGTCGTCCTCGTCCTCCCTCACTTTCACACTTGACTCCGGAGCTTCTCGCTCCTTCTTTCGAGACCGCACTACCCTTACGCCGCTCGGCCGGCCGGTTGCAGTCTCCCTTGCTGACCCCTCTGGAGGTCCTGTCCTGTCTCACTTCTCCACTGTCCTCCCGTGTCCGGCTGCCCCTTCGGGCACCTTGTCGGGTCTGTACCTTCCCTCGTTCTCCACGAACTTGGTGAGTGGAGCGGACCTGCAGGATGGGGGTGTTCACCAGTTCACTCCTGCGAGCCAGCGGGTGACCCACTGCACGGAGGCACGCACAGGCCGACACCTGGCCACGTTCTCGCGTCGGCCGGGGTCGAGTCTCTACACCCTGACCGTTGAGTCTCCTCCTGTCCCTGCGTCTGGTCAGGTGACTGCGTCGGGTCAAGTACTTGCTGCTGCGTCCCGGTCAGGTCCTGAGTCTGCCCCCTGTTCTTGTCGCCTCCTGTCTCACGAGACTCTCCTGTGGCACCACCGTCTTGGCCACCCCTCCTTGCCCCGTCTTCGGAGCATGGCTTCCCGTGTCCTTGTCTCTGGTCTTCCCCAGTCTCTCCCTCCTCTCCCCTCCGGGCCAGGACCTTCCTGTGTCCCCTGTGTCGAGGGTCGCCTCCGGGCTACTCCTCACTCCTCCCACTTCCCCCCGACAGAGGCTCCCCTGCAGACGCTTCACATGGATGTGTGGGGCCCAGCCCCCGTCCGTGGGCAGGGTTACGAGCGCTACTTCCTGTTGGTGGTTGACGACTACTCGCGTTACACCACAGTCCTCCCCTTGCGCAGCAAGGGTGAGGTCACTGAGGTGCTGATCGACTGGATCCGCGAGGCTCGTCTCCAGCTCAGGAAGAGCTTCGGCTCGGACTTTCCTGTTCTGCGTCTGCTCTCTGACAGAGGCGGAGAGTTCTCTTCTCGCCTTCTGCGAGACTACTGTCGCGCACGGGGGATCCGCCAGACCTTCACGCTTCCGGACTCACCACAGCAAAATGGGATTGCTGAGCGCCGCATTGGCATGGTCATGGATGTCGCTCGTACGTCCATGATGCATGCGGCTGCCCCCCATTTTCTGTGGCCGTTTGCGGTGAGGTACGCGGCGCATCAGCTCAACCTTCACCCCCGGGTCTCTCGGCCTGCGATGTCCCCAGCCTTGCTGTGGACGGGGAAGGTTGGCGATGCGTCTGTGTTCCGTGTCTGGGGATCTCGGGCGTTTGTCCGCGACTTGTCTGCGGACAAGCTGTCCCCTCGTGCTGCTCCCTGTGTCTTCCTTGGCTTCCCCACTGACGCCCCAGGGTGGCAGTTTTACCACCCCTCCTCTCGTCGTGTTCTGTCCTCCCAGGACGTCACGTTCGACGAGTCAGTCCCCTTCTACCGTCTCTTCCCCTACCGCACTCCTTCCCTCCCCCCTCCCCCGGACTTCCTTGTGCCGGTTCCCCCCCCGGTAGACCCCCTCCCCCCTCAGGTTCCTGCCCCCTCAGGTGTGTCCCAGGTAGACGCCGTTGACCCGGTCGAGGTTACTGGTGACTCTGGTGCTGCTGCGGGTGCTGAGCCTGGGGGTGCTGACTCTGGGGGTGCTGTGCGCGGGGGTGCTGAGCCTGGGGGTGCTACTGCTGGGGGTGCTGAGCCTGAGGATGCTACTGCGGAGGGTGCGGAGCCTGGGGGTGCTGAGCCGGGGGGTGCTGTGCCTGGAGGTGCTAGGTCTGGGGGTGCTGGGTCGGGAGCTGCTGAGCCTGGGGGTGCTGAGCTGAGGGCTGCTGAGCCTGGGGGTGCTGCGTCTGGAGCTGCTGAGCCTGGGGTTTCTCCTGCTGCTGCGTCTCGCCGGGAGCCCCTCTCTCCACAGGAGTTGCGCGAGTGGTTCGCTCGCCGCTGGAGGCGTGCTGCTGAGTCTGGAGGTGCTGCTGGAGCTGGAGCTGGAGCTTCTTCGACCGTCGAGGGTGCGGGTGCTGCCGGTCCCGGAGCTGCTGGACCTACTGGTCCTCCTGGAGCTGGAGCTGCTGAGGGCGTTGGTGCTGAGCCTACTGTTGTTGGACCTGCCGCTTGAGGTGTGGGTGGCGCTGGTGCTGTCGCTGAGGGTGCTGGTGCTGTCCCTGCTGAGTCTGGAGCTGCCGCGCGGCCTCGGTCGTACTTCGTTCCGCTCCTGCAGCAGGTTCTTGGTCTTTCTCCTCCAGTAGAGGGTCCACCGCCTGTCCAGTCGCAGTCCCTGCTGGAGCCTTCCTCTCCACTGCCTGCTCCCTCTCCTTACACTGGTCCTACTGGGGGTCTTGCTGAGCGTCGTGAGCCTGCGTCTCGTCCCGCGTCGCCTGTTCGTGCTGCTCGCGCTAGTGGTCGCAGTTCGCGTCAGCGTCCTCCTCCTGTCCCTGGCACGCACCGGATGTCTTTGCGTCCGTCCACTGCTCCTCTGCGTGCCCCTTTGCCTTCTCCTCCTGAGTCCTCTCTTCCTGCGCTTGCCGACCCTGAGTCGGACTCTCTTCGTGCTGCCAGTCCTACTGTCACGCGTTTGCTTGCTACTGTCGTCACTGACCCCTCTTTTGAGTCCACTGCTGCGTCTGCTCTAGTCGCTGAGCTCGTCGACTTTGCTGCTCGCTGTCGTCTCGACTACGCTGCTAGTCTTGTTGCTGAGTCTGCGTCTGTCTGTCCTCCGTCCGTCGGGGGTGAGTGTGCTCTTGGCACGGACGTCCTAGAGGACAGGCAGGAGGAGTTACAGTGTCTAGCGGCTGCTTCACCTCATCTCGCGTCTGTACTGCTTGCCCCTGAGGGAGACCCGGATGCACTAGACATCCCGACTCCGCGTTCTTACGCGGAGGCCGTAGAGGGTCCCTACTCCTCTCAGTGGCAGGCAGCTATGGATGCAGAGATGGCTTCCTGGAAGTCCACAGGCACCTACGTTGATGCGGTTCCCCCTCCTGGGGCGAACATCGTCAGTGGCATGTGGATCTTCAGGGTGAAGCGGCCGCCGGGCTCTCCACCTGTCTTCAAGGCACGGTACGTTGCTCGTGGCTTCAGTCAGCGGCAGGGAGTTGACTACTTTCAGACCTTCTCTCCCACCCCGAAGATGACTACTCTTCGGGTGCTGCTGCACATAGCCGCTCAGCGCGACTACGAGCTTCACTCTCTCGACTTCAGCACTGCGTTCTTGCAGGGTAGCCTGCACGAGGAGATCTGGCTGCGCCGTCCACCTGGCTTCACTGGGACTTTCCCTCCTGGCACCCAGTGGAGCCTCCGACGGCCAGTCTACGGTCTCCGTCAGGCACCGCGTGAGTGGCACGACACACTGAGGACTACGCTTGCGGCTCTTGGGTTTGCTCCTTCTACTGCTGACCCGTCGCTGTTTCTTCGCACCGACACTTCCCTGCCGCCGTTCTACATCCTCGTGTACGTCGACGACTTGGTCTTTGCCACAGCGGACACTGCTGGACTCGCCTACGTGAAGTCTGAGCTGCTGAAGAGACACACGTGCACAGACCTGGGTGAACTGCGCAGCTACCTTGGCTTGCAGATCACTCGGGACAAAGCACGCCGCACCATTACCTTGACTCAGTCACACATGGTGCAGCAGGTCCTTCAGCGCTTCGGCTTCACGTACTCCTCGCCTCAGGCCACTCCTCTGCCTACTCGCCACTCACTCTCAGCTCTGCCTTCGGATGAGTCCGTAGAGTCGAGTGGCCCGTATGCAGAGCTTGTTGGCTGCCTCATGTACCTGATGACCTGCACACGACCTGACCTTGCATACCCTCTGAGCATTCTTGCTCGCTATGTTGCTCCTGGGAGACACAGACCAGAGCACATGGCTGCACCGAAGAGGGTATTGCGCTACCTGTGCAGCACGTCGGGCATGGGGCTAGTGCTTGGAGGGCGCAGTCCAGTGGTCCTTACCGGCCACGCGGACGCTTCTTGGGCTGACGACCAGGCTACGCAGCGGTCGTCACAGGGTTACACCTTCTGCCTTGGTTCCGGCTCTGTCTCGTGGCGGTCTACTCGCTCGTCTTCGGTTCTCGGCTCCAGTTGTGAGGCTGAGATCTACGCCGGGGCCATGGCTGCACAGGAGCTTCGCTGGCTCACCTACCTGCTGACTGACCTTGGAGAGCCGCCTCGTTCTCCTCCAGTGCTGTACGTAGACAACAAGGCCATGCTGGCCTTGTGTCGAGAGCAGCGCTTGGAGCACAGAACGAAGCACATTGCTCTCCGCTACTTCCTTGCTCGTGAGCTGCAGCAGCGTGGTCAGTTGCGACTTGCGTACGTGGCGTCTGAGGCCAACACTTCTGATGTGTTCACCAAGGCACTCGCGCCTTGTGACCATCAGCGCTTTTGCACCCAGCTGGGTCTTGTGCCTGTCTTGCCTCACTTGCTCTCCTCTTGACTTCACTTGTACTGTTACATATATTTATACCTGCTCTTGCTTGTTTAGTTCTATATATATATGTGTCTGTACTCCTGCATGTGAACTGGCCTCTGGCCCTGCTCTTGTGCTCGGACTGTGTGGTGACGTTGTGATCCACCCTGAGCTTGCTCTGCTTTGCTTTACCTGACTGGTCTTGTGACCCCTTGTTCTCCCCCACTTTGCCTATGGGGGTGTGTCAGATTTATATGACATAGTTTCTGTAGGCTTTAGTGGGGTAGCACATATGGGGTACAGGGTTTCTAGGGTTGTATTTGTACCCAATCTTCCATAGTCATTTCATTTCTGTTTTCCTTGTTTCACAAGGACTTCTTCACCTGGTCCTTTGAATTCGAGCTGATGATGGAGGGCGCGCAGATACTCGGCTTCTTCGTCGGATCCCTGTAGTATCCAGCAAACGGCACACAGTATGAGAAGCAGCAGTATACGTATCAATCGATGACGGCGTATACTATTCTACTGAGAAACATCACACCAACTCAGCAGCAGAACATTCGCTCTTACCGGAACTTCGGCAACTCGGCGGAACTCGCGTACAGCCATCTGAAGAACCTGTATCAGGCAACAGACAGTGTAAGCCAGAGCAGGTTAATGGCGCATTTGACAACAGTTGAAATGAAACCAGGAGAAAAGGGACTGGCGTATATCAGCCGATGTCGCGAATTGCGCGACAAGCTTCTTCGATGCGGAGGATCAATCTCTGAAGACGCCTTCGTGACAGTCATCATCGGTGGCCTCGGTCCTCAGTGGCGCGCCACCAAAGCAATTCTTCGAGCCCACGGAAGAATCTCTGAAGCAGCACTTTGCGCCGAAATCCACGCCGAGCAGCAGGACATGGACCTGCAAGAAGAAAGGCACAAGAAAAAGGCATTAGCACCGGAGTTCGCTTTCCATACTCAGCGACGACACAACTACTACAACAACCGACAGCAGCAGCCGAAGCCAGTACCTCCGTTTTGTCACATCTGCAAAACATCAGGACATCCACGCACGCATTGCCCGTCCCGTCAGATAACACCACAGCGACAACTGCGGCCTTCAAGCTCCCAAGTTGCTTCGCCACAAGCAAGTCCGACAACCACGATTCAAGCTTCAACGACTTCAACTGGACAACCTGCACAAGGAGCAAGAAACATAGTCAACTGCATGGTCAAGATAAACGATTCTTGCATAACAGAGTCACCACCCCACTACTCACCAGAAGAGGAGCTCGACAACAGGACGCCCCGCCGCGAATCACTCCACCCGAATCCGACTTACGCCGCCATCGCTCAAAGTGAACCGTCCGGCCAAGACACTTGGTTCTTGGATAGTTGCTGCGGGCAACACATGTGCTCATCCGGACGCTTCGTACAACGCGAACACCGACTCCAACGAGAAGTTGTCATCACAGTCGCCAACAATCAAAACCTGCGCACACGACGACAAGGAGTGGTACAGCTTCAGTCAAGAGAAACAAATGTCATACTGCACATGTCAAAGGTACTCATCGCTGAAGGACTCGGTTACAACTTACTGAGTGTTAGCCAGTTGATGGCGAAGGGGATTCACCTGGAAGCCGACAGCACCACCCAAGAGTTCAAGCTATACCACGGGAGAGGCGGTCTCTACATCGGGAAAGCAGTATTGAAGAACAACGTCTTCGTCCCCGACTTCGTTCCTGACCTGGGCACTGCAGACAGCGACGCCATCGTGAATTTTACTGACTGGACACACCCTCCAGATCTCGACCCCAACTTCAGCCCGGGAGGTTTTTGGTACTCCCACACTATCCCTGAAGCAGAACGAACACGAGCGTTAGCGACGATTCAACAAACAACAGCAACAGCAACAACATCGGCAGCAGCAACAACATCGGCAGCAGCAGCAACAACATCGGGAGCAGCGACAACATCAGCTGCAGCAGGAACAACGACACCAGTCACAGTCGACGAAGCACCACCAACACCCGCACAACAGCTAAATCCGACTCAACCCGAAGTCCACCGAAGCGCCAACTTCGTCGCCAGTTTTTACTCCAACTCCGACGCATACTAACGTTCACCCGGACACCGCGCCTCTGAAGAGATCTGGCACGCACGCACAGGACATCCAAGCAACACGGTTTTAAATAACACGATAAGAGCAGGAGTTCTTGACAAAGACTCTCTACTTCTACCCAACGGCAGAGAACTCCAAAAGGCACGAGGGACTTGCCTTATATGCCCCGAAGCTGACTTACCTCATCGACCATTCGCTCCACATCACAACCCGAGCGCACCAGCGTACGCACCACTTGAAAAGGTTTACAGCGACATCCTCTACAATCGCGAACCAGGACAAGTCAACTACAACTACACCATCACCTTCATCGACGCCGCCACTCGATACGTCTGGCATCGTAACCTACCCAGCCGCGACATGGCGCTCGCAGCATTCGCCGCCTGGCTACCGATAGCAGAGAGAGAGTCTGGAACGCAACTGAAAAGCTTCCAGTCAGACGGAGGTGGCGAGTACACCTCTCAGCGCTTCAAGCAGTTCCTGGCGGAAAGGGGGATCAAGCAACTCCTCTCCCTTCCCTACGCACATCAGCAGCAAGGTGTTGCAGAAAGAATGAACAGGACCCTGCAGAACAGCATGCGCAAACTGTTACGTGGCATGCGGCTACCCAACCACCAGTGGCCAGCAGCAATGGACCATGCTGTCATGCTGCACAACTTGTTGTCGTCGTCGTCACTCCCGAACAACGCATCACCGCATCTGCTGTGGACAGGAAAGCAGGGCAGCACAAAAATGTTACGAGTTTTCGGGTGCATGGTACAGTACAGACCCCCAGAAGCACGAGCGGGAAGATTTTCACAACGGGCACAGTGGGGACTACACCTCGGCATCGAGAAAAATTACAACGCGTGGAAAATCTTCGACGTCCACACAAAAGAAAAAGTAGCAGCACGTGGTGTGATCTTCTACGAACGACTCACCCTTCAGACGTACCTCGCCAACTTGCACGAGAATCGGGACCTCACCAGTGGCTTTCGTGGTGACCGAGCCTTCGCGTCAGCAGCGGATGAAGCAGACTGGGATGAGCAAAACGTCGACAACGCATCGGAGGAAGCCGGACCTCTTCCGTACTGCTCCGTCGACGTGCCCATGGATGAGGAAAATCCTCGCGACAGTAACAACGCCGAAGTCTTCTACCATTTCGCCGACAATGGTTACGTAACACCTGCGACAGTCAACACCAACGAAGCAGAAAGGGTAGGGCCAAATTTCATACCCGACCCAGAAGTGGGAGACGAAGCAGCTTATCCCGAGGATCCAGAACTCCCTCGATACTCACAGACTGGACTGCAAATCCTTGGTCTCGTCACCGCAGTCCATGGCGCCGCCATTCCTAAGGATCCTGCGACGGTTCAACAGGCTCTGGAGGGGGAACATAGGGAGAAATGGCGTGAAGCCATGGACAAAGAGCTGAAGGCACTAGAGGAGCGCAACACCTGGAAAATCGTTCCCATCGGCGTAGCACAAAACAAAACTATCCTTACCGGGAAGTGGGTCTTCCGTGTGAAGACGAAAGCTGACGGCACCATCGACAAATTCAAAGCTCGCTGGGTCGTACGCGGCTTTGACCAGGAGCACGGAAGAGATAACACCGAAACCTTCGCTCCGGTCAGCCGTCACACCTCACTCCGAATCCTCATCGCCGTCGCCGCCATGAAGAAAAAGAAACTGCGACAAATCGACGTCGCAAACGCATTTCTCTACGCACCTGTGGATGCAAAAATCTTCGTCGAGCTCCCGCACGGCTCCCACGGCGAACCCAACCGAGTCTGTCAACTGCTTAAGTCGCTCTACGGGATCAAGCAGGCACCGCGACTGTGGCAGCAGTACCTACACGCTCGCCTCATTCGCATCGGTTTCAAACAACTCCCGCACGACCAGGGCATGTATCGCCTCACAAAGGGAAGTGACTACGTTCTCCTAATCGTCTACGTGGACGATCTCCTCTACATTGGGTCAACCGACGGCATCGCCACGTGGTTCGAAGGGGAGCTTCAGAAAGACCTCACGCTCACGGTCTCTTCTACCGTTACGCAGTACCTTGGGCTCAACATCCGCGAGGAAGAAAACGCAATCTATCTAAGCGCCGAGAAGTACGCCGACACCATCGCGAAACGCTTCAGCCTCACACCAAGTGCCATCTCCACGCCTTACCGCTACACGTCAGGAACCGAAAAGGGACGATCTACCCTACTCAAGCCCGCCGGCATACGCGACTATCAGAAGAAGCTCGGATGTCTTCTCTTCGCAGCAGTCACATGCCGTCCCGACTTATCCTACTCCGCGAGCCAGCTCGCCACCTATCTCAAGAAGCCTGAAGCAGAGCATCTGGCGGAACTCGATCGCGCTCTCCACTATTTCGTCAGCACCGCGACGATCGGACTAACTTATCACAAAAACGCAACTACACTGACCAAGCTAATCGGCTACGTCGACGCCGATCACGCCGGCGACACCGATAACAGGCGCTCACGCACCGGCTATGTCTACCGCCTCGAGCCTATCGGTCCTATCTCCTGGCAGTCGAGTAAGCAGGAGTTAATCGCACTGTCTTCAGCTGAAGCAAAATATATTGCACTCTGCTCAGCCACCAAGGAGGGACTTTACCTTCGCGAACTGCTGGAAGAAGCGAAGTTAGCCGAGTTACCCAGCTTCACCGTGTTCTGCGACAACCAGTCAGCAATTCGCATCGCCAACAAGAACGGCTTCGCAAACAGGACGAAACACATCGCCCTGCGCTATTTCTTCGTGAAGGACGAGATCGAAAAGGGGAAACTCGATCTGTCATACTGTCCCACGTCTGAGATGGCAGCCGATTACTTGACCAAGAAGCTCGGAAAGCAGAAGTTCGAATACTGCATGCTGCTGACTGGACAAAGCCACGTCACCTGCGGCGACACTCAAGAAGCGAAGGGGAGTGTTGGAAACAATAAGTCTTAGTGCGCTTCTGTCGTGTCAAAACCCAAGACACTAGCGAAGCAGTCCGAATCGAAGCATCGAGTCAAACCTCGGAGGCTAGGGTAACCGCCTGGAGGTTACGGGAAAGTCAAAGGTCAGCGACCTTTGACTCGACAATTACAGCGCGACAGTTAAGGACACACAACTGACTCGTTACAGAGCAGTTGCCCGAGTCGCACTGTATCGAATCGCAACAGCAAATACAGTTATCTATCCATTCGTATTCCCTGCACTCTTATATAAAACCTTGTATTTGCTTGTTTAATTCAATCCACTTTGCTCTCACACACTAGTGCAAGGTCGGTTCACAAACTTCATTAAACGCTTCCGCTATTACAAATATCCTACCCAGAGTTATCCTCTGCAAAGATCCTTAAGGGCTTTCTCAGCCCAACATATGAAGCCACAAGTAAATCCATCAACCAACCGTCCACAACACAAAACAAGCAGAGCAAGGTTTCTTGAGCTGGTGGCTACACTTCTCTCCGTGATGACAATAAGGGGTCAGTGTCAGAATGAGGAATGGATGATTCATTGATGTTGGTTGGGGTACATATAACAAACCCTAACTTCTGTACCCCCTAAGACAAACCTCACTACAGGCTACAACATTTGACACACCCCCATAGCCTAAGTGAGGGGTGTCTAGCAAAAAACAAAAAAAAAGAGTACGGTCACAAGACCAGTCCAAAAGAAAACAAAGCTCAGGGTGGATCACAACGTCACCACACTCTCTGAGCACAAGCAACAGTGGCCACAAGGCCAGTCCCAGAGATCACAAGTATATATAGTAAGTGTACAGACGAAGCAGGCAATAAACTCAAGTCTACGCATGACTAGAACCTGTGTCAACAAGGCCTAATTGCACACAACACCTCTGGTGGTCACAAGGCGGAAGCGCCTTGGTGAAGATGTCTGCAGTGTTGGCCTCGGACTCCACAAACTCGAAGCGAGCCTGTCCACGCCTCTGCAACTCTCGCAGAAGAAAGTACCTGACGTGAATGTGCTTCACTCTGCTCTCCAGTCGCGGCTCACGACAGAGGAGGATCGACGCCTTGTTGTCAGTAAACAAGGTCGGTGCAGAGCTCGGCCGCTCACCAAGGTCGGCGAGCAAGAAGGTCAACCACCGCAACTCCTGTTCCGCCATGGCACCAGCGTAAATCTCAGCCTCAGCTGTAGAGGTCGAGACAGAAGAGGAGCGCGTGGAACGCCAGGAAACAGCTCCAGAACCCAGACTGAAACAGTACCCCTGAGTAGACCTGTGAGTCTCAGCGTCGTCAGCGTAAGAGGAGTCACAGTGACCAGTGAGTACGACAGACTGCTGCCCTCCAAGAACTAGCCCCACGCCTGATGTAGTCGCTAGGTACTTCGCCACCCTCACAGCTGCGGTCCAGTGAACAGGACGGTGTCTCCCTGGTGCAACAAAGCGCGCAAGGATGCTGAGAGGGAAGGCGAGGTCCGGGCGAGTACAAGTCATCAGGTACATGAGGCAACCCACAAGCTCTGCGTAGGGACCACTAGGCTCAAACGGCTCGTCAGGAAAGGGACCAGTGAGTCTGTGGTCAACAGCTAGAGGTGTGCGCTGTACGGTGGAGTGCTGAAGCCCGAACCGCTGAAGGACCTGCTGCACCATGTGTAACTGTGAGAGTGTAATGGTGCGAGCGGCTCTGTCCTTGGTGATCTGCAGGCCAAGGTAGTGACGCAGCTCACCAAGATCAGTGCACTTGTGTCTCTTATGCAGTTCAGACTTCACGTCTGCCAAAGCAACCCTGTCCGGAGTGGCGAAAACGAGGTCGTCGACGTAAACCAGAACAAAGAACGGTGTGGATCCACGACGAACGAACAGCGACGGGTCGGCAGAAGACAGCTGGAACCCAAGGTCAGAGAGGGTAGAACGCAGAGTGTCGTGCCACTCACGAGGGGCCTGGCGAAGACCGTAAACAGGTCGCCTCAGCCTCCACTGGGTCCCAGGAGGGAAAGTGCCAGTGAAGGCCGAGGGACGACGCAACCAGACCTCCTCGTGTAGACTGCCCTGAAGGAAAGCAGTGGAGAAGTCAAGAGAGTGTAACTCGTAGTCTCTCTGTGCTGCTACGTGTAGTAACACCCGAAGAGTGGTCATCTTCGGGGTAGGTGCGAAGGTCTGAAAGAAGTCAACTCCCTCGCGCTGACTGAAACCTCTAGCCACGTAGCGCGCCTTGAAGACCGGGGGAGATCCCGGTGGCCGCTTCACCCTGTAGATCCACATGCCGTCGACTACGTTCGCCCCAGGGGGGGGAACCTCATCGACGTAGGTGCCTGTGGATCTGTAGGAGGCCATCTCTGCGTCCATGGCAGCTCTCCACTGAGAGGCCCAAGGCCCTGACACTGCCTCAGCGTAAGTGCGAGGAGTCGGAATGTCAAGGGCGTCGGGATCACCCTCAGGGGCGAGGAGCATGGCACAGAGATGAGGGGAAGCAGCCGCCAGGAACTCTAGCTCAAACTGCTTGTCCTCTAGGGCGTCACAGCCAAGGGCAGACACACCCCCGACGGCCAGAGGACTGGTAGGAGGAGCAGCCACAAGCGTGGTGGCGTAGTCAAGGCGGCGGGTAGAGGCAAAGTCAGTAACTGCGGCAGTGAGAGCGGACACAGAGGACACAGAGGCACGAGGGTGAGTAACAAGAGAGGCAAGAACACGAGAGAGAACAGGACGGTACGTGCGGTAGTAGTCAGTGACAGGAGTAGGGAGCGACACAGTGAGGGCCGACTCAGGAGAAGACGGAAGCACAGACTGAGACGGACGA
The DNA here is from genome assembly GCA_948144175.1 of Closterium sp. NIES-65. Lineage (NCBI taxonomy): Eukaryota > Viridiplantae > Streptophyta > Zygnematophyceae > Desmidiales > Closteriaceae > Closterium > Closterium sp. NIES-65. Next base: position 784,369 of record CANXME010000719.1, read on the forward strand.
GGTGGACTAGAAGGAAGGAAGGCAGTACGAAGGTCAGTGAACGGAACAGGAGACGAGGGACGAGCACGAGGGGAGCGACGAGTAGCCCAAGAACGAGACGGAGGAGAAGAGGACAAAGGCGGAGAACTGGGGAAAACAGCGGGGGAGGAGTCAGGAGGAGGAAGCGTGGGACCGTAGACAGGAGGAGAGGCGGAAGAGGGAGAAGGGGAGGGGAGACCAAGGATCCGAAGACCCGAGACAGGAGGAGGAAGTGGCTGCTGCTGCTGCGGCTGCGACTGCTGCTGCTGCGGACGCGGCTGCTGCTGGGACTGCTGCTCCTGCGGGTCCAGCTGCTGCTGCTGCTGCTGCTGCTGCTGCTGATCCTGCGGCTCCAGCTGCTGCTGCTGCTCCTCCAGCCGCTGTAACTCCCTCTCCTCTCTCTCCAACGCCAGCTGCTCGTCACGGGCACGGCGAACACGAGCCTGATGCCTAGTCGGGTAGGGGTGGGGGGGTGGAGTAGTGTCCGAAGCAGCGGCAGCTCCAGAGTCCACCCCAGAAGAACTAGGCGCACCACCCCCAGAGGCAGCACTAACACCAGCTCCAGACCCAGGCTCACCTGAACCCGAAGGAGGCGCACCCTCACCCCCAGACGCAGCACCCCCAGTGTCCGCGCGGCCAGCACCAGCTCCCGGACGACAAGAGTCCTCTGCACCCACCGGGTCAGCTCCAACTCCAGAACCAGAAACTCCAGCTCCAACCCCAGCTCCAACTCCAGCACCCCCAGAACCAGAAACTCCAGTGCCAACTCCAGCTCCAACACCAGCTCCAACTCCAGCACCCCCAGAACCAGAAACCGGTACAGGAACAGGCGCCGCACCAACCTCTCGAGAGCTAGCACCAGCGGCACGCTGCGAGGAGAACTGTGGGGAGGGAGGCTGTACCGGAGGGACTACCGAAGGAGGAGGGGTAGCCTGGGACACACCTGACGGGGCTGGACCAGGGGGGGGAGGCTGTACCGGGGGAGCAGGAGGGGGAACGGCAGTCAGGAAGAGGGGGGGAGGAGGAACCGGGAGACCTCGACTGGGGTACCTGACGTAGTACGGAGTGGACTCCTCGAAACGGACGTCACAGGAGTCAAAGAACCGGTGAGAGGGAGGGTGGTAAAAGGTGAAGTCAGAGGAGTCCTCAGGGAAACCAAGGAAGACATAGGGGACGCCACGAGGCGAGAGCTTGTCCGCGGAGGTGTCGCGGACAAGAGCCAAGCACCCCCAGACACGAAACCGCGACGCAACACCAGGGGACCCTGTCCAAAGACTGGTCGGTGAAACCTCTGGTTGAGAGACACGTGGCCAGAGGTTCAGCTGGTGTGCGGCATACCTGACCGCGTAGGGCCACAGAAAATGGGGGGCACAGGCGTGAGTCAGGGAGGTGCGGGCGATCTCCATGACCAGGCCTATGCGGCGCTCAGCAACCCCATTCTGCTGTGGGGACTCTGGAAGCGTCCAGGACTGAAGAATGCCCTGCTCGCGACAGAATCCAGCGAGAATGCCGGAGCGAAACTCACCCCCACGGTCGGAGTGGAGACAGCTGACACGACGACCACGAGTGTCCTGAGTGGTGAGCAACCACCTGATCAGCGTAGAAGTCACCTCGGACTTCTTCGCCAGAGGGAACACTGTGGTGTAGCGGGAGAAGTCGTCAACGACCACCAGAAAGTAACGCTCACGCTCAGGGCCTAGACGAGGGGCTGGGCCCCAGACGTCCAAGTGAAGCGTCTCAAAAGGCTCGGTGGCCGGACGAAGGGAGGAGGAGTGAGGGGTGGCGCGCAGCCTACCCTCGACGCAGGGACGACACGGCGGCGCAGGCAAAGGCGACAGCGACGGCAAGACACGTGGGAGGCCTAGGACAAGACGCTGACTAGACATAGCGCGCAGACGTGGAAGGGACGGGTGCCCCATCCGGTGGTGCCACAGAACGGTGGGGTGGGCAAGCGACCGACAGGAGCACGACGCAGCAACTGGAACAGACGTAGGAACCTGACACGACACAGACACCTGGGGGGACGTAGCAACCTGGTGAGACGCGGGGACCCGAACGGGGGGGGGAACCGGGGGCAGTGGCAGTAGGGGGGGCTGCTGGTGCGGCCGCTGGTGCTGCTGCTGTTGCTGCTGCGGTTGCGGCTGCTGCTGCTGCTGCGGCTGCTGCTGCGGCGCACGCGGGCCAGTGTGAAGAGTGTAGAGACCCAAGCCCGGCTCAGCAGTAAAGGTAGCAAGAGGCTGGTAAGAGTCTCCGTCAACACACACCGCAGTCTCTCCAGAAGGCTCAAACCACACACCCACGTGCTGACTCACGAGGGGTCGCACGCCCACCAAGTTCCGGGAGAACGAGGGGACGTGAAACCCAGTGAGAGACCCGGAGGGAGCAGCAGGACACGGTAAAGTGGTAGTGTGACGTGCAGTGACTGGTCCCGTAGTGGGATCAGCCAACGCTACAGAAACAGGCGCAGGAAGTGGTGTAAGTGTCGTGCTGTCCCGGAAGAAGCAGTGGGAGGCTCCAGAATCCAGTGTGAACGACAGCGAAGCGTCCTCTGAGGTAGTCGCTGGTCTAGAGTCTACACAAGTACCTACACTAGCAACAGGCAACTGAGCAAGACTAGCACCTAAGCTAACAACACCAGAGTAAACAGAGTCAGAAACACTAGAGTCAACAACAGCATACATAGCATGAGGAGCACTAATCAGATCAACTAACTGCTCAGCAGACATGCCCCACAGAGCGGAGCCGTAGCGCTGAACCAGAGGAAGCCAGTCAGGAGCAGGACCGCCAACCCCGTAGGTCAACCGGACCGTGTGAGTGAGCTGAGCAAAGCACTGACCAGGGGGGTGAAAGCGGCCACAAGGGTGGCCCCGACGAGGACCTGTCTGAACCTGGTAGGGGCAGGGAGGGTAAGCAGCACCGCGCTGGGGCTGACGCAGCCCCGACCCCGGAGCCAGCTGCTGACGCTGCTGCTGCTGAGGCTGCTGGGAGGAAAGGGGCTGCTGCTGCTGCTGAAGGTGCTGCTGACGCTGAGCCTGGTACCACGCCGCTGCTCCACCTAGCGGGGCCGGCAGTACAGGAGGCGACTGACGAGCTCGAGGGTCGCCGCCACCAGCAGGTGCAGTGGAGTCACCAGCCGCTGCACGAGGGGTCTCTCCAGACGCTGCACTCCCACCACCGCCAGTCGCAACAGCACCCCCACTACCTCCGCTACCTCCGCCTCCACCTCCACCGGAACCACCTTTCTTGCCCCCCCTGCCGCGGGACCGCGACGCAGTCGTAACAACAGCCGCAGTCGCGTCAGTAGCGGCAGTGGCAAGAGAGGTAGTGAAGGTGGGTAACTGCGGGACTGTGCACCCGTGGAAGAGTGGGGGGGGCACAGTACCAGAGGCGGCAGCTACCGAACGAAGGTTGCTCTCGACGTCCTTGAGTGCAGACTCAAGGACCTCGATAGTCAGCTCACTAGGGTGCTTCAGCAGAAGCGCGTCACGAACGGAGGCAAGGCGGTCAGGGAGGCTAGTGGCGATGAAATAGACAGTAATCGCCATGGGGGGAGGAAGCAGTGCAAGCTGTGCCTCAGTGCAAGCAGCGCGGTAACTAGCGTCGAGCGAGCGGAGGTGAGCGATCAAGTCAGCAGAGCGCTCAAACGAGGCAAGATCAGGAAACAGGAACGGGAGGAAAAGACGGCCAAGAGAGACAGTAGCGGGAGTAGAGTAGCGGGCCTTAATCGCAGTGAGGTACGCAGCAGCGGTGCGAACCTGAGTAAAGTGGACCTCCTCGGACTCAGGGAGGAGGCTGCTGAGTGCGATGCAGGCCGCAGCGTCACGCGACGTCCAAGCCGTCCGGTCAGCGGGCTGACGGGCAAAGCGAGCCGTAGCAGCGTCGTCAGGAGCAGGGCCTAAAGCTGTAGGCTCGGGGGGCTCGGGGAGGTCACCAGTAGCGTGTGACCAGAGGGTCTCGCCCCCCTGGACCTGACTCTCTAACAGACGGCGAGCGCGAAGAAGCCAGACGGAAAAGTCAAGGGGTCTACCGTCGGCGTCGAAACGAAGAACTCGCGGAGTCGCCATAGTGAGAACTAACGCGAACGAACAGGCGAGTAACAACCGGGGGGAAGAGGACTCAGTTGCAGCGGAAGAGCGGGCTAGGGCGACGGGCCAAGACGTAGGGTAGGGCAACGGGCCAGGGCTTAGGGAGGCGACGGGCCAGAGTCTGGGGTAAGGCGACGGGCCAGAGCTTAGGGAGGGCGACGGGCCAGGGTCTGGGGTAAGGCGACGGGCCAGGGCCTAGGGAGGGCGACGGGCCAGGGCCTAGGGAGGGCGACGGGCCAGGGCCTAGGGAGGGCGACGGGCCAGGGCCTAGGGAGGGCGACGGGCCAGGGCCTAGGGAGGGCGACGGGCCAGGGCCTAGGGAGGGCGACGCGACGGGGGAAAGGGCGGGAGCGACGCGACGGGGCAGGGCGACGCGACGGGACAGGGCGACGCGACGGGGCAGGGCGGCGCGACGGAGCAGGGCGACGGGACAGGGCAGGGTGACGCGACGGGGTAGGGCGACGCGACGGGACAGGGCGACGGGAGAGGGCAGGGCGACGCGACGGGACAGGGCGACGGGACGGGGGGGGTAACAGGCGGGCGCGACGCGACGGGGGGAACGGGTGCGACGCGACGGGGGGGAACGGGCGCGACGCAACGGGGGGAAAGGGCTCGGCGCGACGGGTGGGGAAGAGCGTGACGCGACGGGGGAGATGGCGCTAGGCTCGGTACTAGGCGCGGTAACAACGAAACTGGTACGAACGAGAGGTAGGATCAGGCTCGGGAGGTACGAACGGAGAACGGAGGAACGGGATCCCACAGGATCCTAACCTAGCTGATACCATGTCAGAATGAGGAATGGATGATTCATTGATGTTGGTTGGGGTACATATAACAAACCCTAACTTCTGTACCCCCTAAGACAAACCTCACTACAGGCTACAACATTTGACAGTCAGTTGGGAAAAACTGAGTAGAACAAGATAGGCTTTCAACAGGATACCTAGTAGCAGAAACTGACAATGACTAGGTAACAGGGTATCTTGGCGAGCTGGAGAGTTACTTCGTGGTTCAGGGCAGTGAGAAGCGGTTCAGTAAGGTATTGAACTCATGACGTGATACATGTGTCAAGAACAGATCACATTGTACACCAGCCCTCTTTGACTTAGAATCTCAACAAAACAAATACCATACATGTTGTGCAATCCCCTCTATGCATACAAATCTGCCCCATCGTCATTTGAAAACCCATACCTCCACGTCTGTTGTTGCTGCTGCTGCTGCTCCAGCTGCCCCTGGTGCTGATGACGGTACTGCGGATGATGGGGCTGCTCTACTAGCCCCAAAGTTCCTGCAGCAGTGTGTGCAGCTTCCATCATTGCCATCCTGTGAATAATCCCAAGAGCAATTGTTCGGGAACGCTGATGGTGGCCCCTGGCGTGTGAACCATCACCTGAAAATTCACCTGAGGGTGAATATGAATCATCAGAAACGATATCGTCAGAAACGACCCCAAATCCTGATGGTTCAAGTTGGCCAGCTACACATGACATGGGTGGACTGGCAAGGGCAAGATAAGCCATGTCATGACATGATGTGGCATGGCCTGACATGTCTTGGCATGACGTGGCATGGCCTGACGTGGCATGGCCTGACGTGGCATGGCCTGACGTGGCATGGCCTGACATGGCATGGCCTGACCTGGCATGGCATGTCGTGGCATGGCCTGATGTGCCAGGGCACGATGTGTAATGGTAATTCTCGGTGTAGAGAGGTGATTCATCATGGTATGCTTCATCCTGGCATGATGTGTCGTGGCAAGTTGGCTGCAGCTCTGCGGTATTGTGTGGTGGAGACAGGTACGGAGGATCGAGGTAGCTTGTATGGAGGATGGGGAAAGAGGCAGGTGCATAGGATATGGGGCCAGCCGTCATTGCTTCAGCTGCTGCTGCTGCTCTATATGCAGTCAAAGCCAGGGGGCCCCTTCCTTGGTGTGGCGAATAGGAGGAGAGATTTGCGGAAGGTGTGGGTTGGTCATGGGGCGACTTGGGCAGCTGCTGTTGCTGCTGTTGCTGTTGCTGATGCTGCTGCTGTTGCTGTTGCTGTTGCTGTTGCTGCTGCTGCTGCTGCTGTTGCTGCTGCTGTTGCTGCTGCTGTTGCTGCTGCTGTTGCTGCTGCTGTTGCTGCACATGTTGTTGCTGTTGCTGTTGCTGTTGGTGCTGCTGTTGCTGCTTCTGCTGCTGCTGTTCCTGCTGTTCTTGCTGCTGTTGGTGCTGCTGCAGCTGCTGCTTTTGGTGTTGCTGTTGCTGCTGCTCTTTCCGCTGATCCTGGTGTTGCTCGTGTTCCTGCTCCTGCTGCTCCTGCTGCTGCAGCTGCTGCTGCCCCATATGGTTGCGTCTGTGCAACCACACTCCTCTTTCACCGTCAAAACACATACCACCACTCATCCCTTCCATTCGTTCATGCATCCCCACCGTAACTTCACCCACTCCTCCCACACCATAACCCATAGTGCCGCCCATCATTCCCTTAGCTCCATCCATCCCCACACCCGCAGCCATGCCTGGAACCTTCCCGTACTGACACATCCCATCATGCACCATCCCACTTTGAATCATCCCATCATGACAATACGTGCCCTCATGGCCCATGCCTTGCCCCTGATACCCACGTGCTGTTTCTTCCTCCCCACTGTAGCTTTGCAGCGTTTCAAAACTGTACGGAAGAAGCTCTAAACGGGGATACATGTCTTCGTCCCCTACCCCTGAAGGTTCATCAACCCCCACCCCGTCAACAGCACCAGCCAGCCACCTCTCGACATCCACTGCTCCCAAAGAGCGCCTCTCCCTCCTCCTCCGCCTGCTTTCCTCCTCCCTGTCCTCCTCTCTCTTTCCTTCTCTCCTCTCGCCCCTCCTCCCTTTCTGCTCCCTCCTCCCTCCGCCCTCTCTCTCTCCCACCACTGCATCCCAGTCAAGGCTTCGGCTTGCTGGCAAACCCTTTCCTCGCCTCACACTCGCCTTACCCCCTTCCCCTCCTCCTCCTCCTCCTCCTCCTCCTCCTCCTCCTCCTCCTCCTCCTCCTCCTCCTCCTCCTCCTCCTCCTCCTCCTCCTCCTCCTCCTCCTCCTCCTCCTCCTCCTCCTCCTCCTCCTCCTCCTCCTCCTCCTCCTCCTCCTCCTCCTCCTCCTCCTCCTCCTCCTCCTCCTCCTCCTCCTCCTCCTCCTGCTCCTAACCCCATTCTTGCAACAGAATTGCCAGCGCCAGGAATCGAACCCAGATCCCTAATGCTCACCTCAATTGGACACCCAATCTCATCACTACTCCTAGACCTTACAGCTCTTCCCCCACCCACCCTCCCCCCCAAGGCTCCGTTATTTTCTCTTCCCTCCATTCTACCTCCGACTTTTTCTCCACCCACCCTTGCTCCTCCCCCTTTTGCTCCTTCCCCGTTCGCCCCTCCCCCATTCACTCTTCCCAGCCTCTGTTGGTTACCGCCTGAAGCGGCTGGGACCTTGGAAACAGGAAACATGAGTTGGCTTGCAGAATCAACCACCTGGAAGGTGCTTGGCTTGATAAGAGTCAGTTGAGTCGGTTGACTTGGATGGTTCAGCTGAGTTGGTTGACTCAGTTGACTTGGGTGAGCTAGTTGACTCGGTTGACTCAGTTGACCTGCGGTGTGGTCTGTGGAGGAGAGGCGAGGTTCTGTGAGGCACCCACTCAGGTGGTTCAAGTGTGGACCAACTTGATTCAGGAAGAAGCCCGATTGGCTCGACAAAGGGCTTAACAGATTTTGATAAGGGCCAGATTGACTGACATACGAACTCATTTGGTTGGAATAAGGGCTTAACTGATTCTGGTAAGGGCTCGACAGATTCTGGTAAAGGCTCGGCTGGTCTTGGTGAGGGCTTGACTGATCCTGGTAAGGACTCGAGTGATTCTGGTAAGGGCTTGGCTGATTCTGGTAAGGGCTCGGCTGATTCTGGTAAGTGCTCAGGTGATTCTGGTACGGGCTCGGCTGATTCTGGTAAGGACTCAACTGATTCTGGCAAGGACTTGACTGATTCTGGCAAGGACTTGACTGATTCTGGTAAGGGCTTGATTGATTCTGGTAAGGAGTCTGCTGCATGCCTGCTGAGAAAGAGCGGGAGCGAGAATGGCCTTTTTGGCCTACCAAAGGAGGGAGGCGGCTGGCAGAGGGAGGAGACGGAGAGGAGATGAGGAGGGGTGTGGAGGGGTGGGGATGGTGTGAACGAGAAGCAGAGACTCTAGACATTGAGGGCTGGGGTGAAGCGCTGCGACGCTTTGGGACAGGGGGCACTGGGGCCGCGTCAAGAGTGGAGGCTTGCGGGGAGATGCTGCGATGTCTTGGCACTGGAGGGACTGGGGCCACTGGAGGGACAGGGGGCACTGGAGGGACTGGGGGCACTGGAGAGACTGGGGGCACTGGAGAGACTGGGGGCACTGGAGAGACTGGGGGCACTGGAGAGACTGGGGGCACTGGAGGGACGTCAAGAGATGAGGATTGTGGGGAGACGGCACGCTGACCTGGCCCGGCTTGTGTGTAGCAGCAGGGGTCAGCTGGTTGGGAGCGACAACAAGGAGTGGCAGGTGCAGCAGAGAATTGTGATGTTGCCGTTCCCGTTTCTCTCACTGCTCCTGCCTTGCGGCGCGGGGTCACTGCCTTGCCCTTTGGGGTCACTGCCTTGCCAGTTGAAGTCCCTGCCTTGTCTTTCAGAGTCCCTGCCCTGCCTCGGGGGCTCATTGCCTTACCCTTTGGGGTCCCTGCTTTGCCTCTGGGCGTACCCCTGTTCCTTGGTGCACCCTCGCCCCCTGCAGCAGCGGTGGAGTGCGGTGAATGTAAAGCCCCAGCTTTTAGAGTCAACTTGGGAGTGGTGGAGTGCGGTGATCTAACAGACCGAACCTTGACAGTCGAGTCAGCAGAAGCAGAAGCAGAAGCAGCAGCAGCAGCAGCAGCAGCAGCAGCAGCAGCAGCAGCAGTGGCAGCAGCGGAGGAGCTTTCTGGTGCCTTCCCAACCCTCTCTCTCTCCCTCCCTCCCTTCTGCTCCCTACCAGCAAACTCCCTTCCGTCTACCTCTCTCCTCTGCTTCCCCATGACCTGTCGCCTCCCTGTTCCCAACCCCCTTGGCTCTGTCGCTTGTGTGACTGCTGCTGTTCCATCAGCAATTGAACCTGTCGTGCTGATACCTCCTGACCCTTCGCGTCCTCCCCGCCTTGCTCCTGCCACCCTCCCTCCTCCATTCTCCCCCACCTTGCCTCCCCCTTCCCCTGCGCGACCTGCTCCTTCCTCGCACTTTCTGCCGCTTTTGCCTCTGCTGCTGCTGTCGCTGCTGCCATTGCCACTGCACTTGCTGCTGCTACTCTTGCCTTTGACATCGCTTTTGCTTTTGCCAGCACTACCCGCAGCCTCATCCCCCTTCCCTGCCACCTTCATTCCCCCAGCAATCGCACTCACTCGAAGCCCAACCTCCTGCCTTCTCACCTTCCCTCCCAGCGCAATCTTGAGAGGCCGGGAGGAGGAAGAAGTGAGGGAGCGAGGCAGGAAGGCCAAGTTCTCTGTTTTCTGGTGGGGGCTTGAGTCCCCAGACGTCTCAAGGCTCCTCCTGAGTGCTGACTTGAGAGGCCGGGAGGAGGAGGAGGTGGTGAGGGAGCGAGGCAAGAAGGCAGGGTTTTCTGTTCTCTGGTGGGGGCTTGCGTTTCCAGACGTCTTCTGATGCTTCCTAAGAGCTGCCTTGAGAGGGCTGGAGGAGGAGGAGGTGGTGAGAGAGCGAGGTAAGAAGGTGGTTTTTTCGGATGCCTCTTGGTTCTTCCTCAGGGCTATTTTGAGGGGGCGGGAGGAGATGGCAGCTTGTGCTTTGCGACGCATCGAAACCGGGCGGGAGGTTGCGGAGGAGGTGAGGGATCGAGCAAAGGTGCTAACGCGCGAGAGGGTAAAGTCGATAGCACCCCTTGCAGCATTGACAGCACTGGCAGCATCAGCAGCACTGGTAGCACTGGCAGCACTGGCAGTACCGGCAGCAGTGGTGTTGCTACTGAGTCGTGTGGTTGAAGCACCGACTCTAACATGACTTCTTGTTGTAATGCCATCCCTGCTATCCCTGTCACTCGCATCATCACCATCACCATCACCATCCTCCTCCTCCTCTGCATCATCATCCTCACTACTACCATCATCATCAGCACTACCATCACTATCACCATCATCCTCATCATCCTCATCATCATCATCATCAACATCATCATCATCATCATCATCATCATCATCATCATCATCACCACCACCACTACCAAAATCTTCATCACTCCCATTAGCATCATCACCACCACCATCTGTGTCAGCACCAGTAGAACGACCTTCGCTACCACCTCCCACCGCTCTGCGCCGCCACCGCGGCAAGTCAACGAGGCTTTTTGATCGCAGGTTACGCAGAAATGGCGGCACGCTACCCAACACACTTGGCCGCCCATTGTCATGCACCTTAGCCCTTCGTATATCATCCGCTCCCCTCATCTTCCTCTCCTTTCTCTCGTGCCTCTCCTCCCATTCCTCTCTCTCCTCCCATTCCTCTCTCTCCTCCCATTCCTCCCTCTCCTCCCTCCTCTCCTGCCTCCCATCAGACATCTCCGCCCTTTGTTCCTCCTCTCCTTGTGCCATGTTCAAATTCATCCCCATCTTCTGCCCTCCTCTCTCCTCCTCCCAATCATCTGTCTGCATCGTCCCATTCCTCCCTTCTGAACCCCTCCGTTTAGAAACCCTCCCTTCTAATACCCTCCCTTCCCCTTCCCCTTTACTCCTCATCCCTCTACCATCCCGCCCCTTCCCTCTCACTCCACCCATCCCTCCTGCACCCCTCTCTATTGCTCCCTCAGAACCACAAAGCTCTGAATGCTCTTCTTCCTGCTTTCGCTGCCATTCCTGCTCTTCCTGTCTTCCTTGCTTGAACTGCCTTTGCTGCTTTTCCCCTGCCAACTCGGCCAAACTCCCAATACTATACCCTCGTTGCCTTCCCCTCCTCCTCCCCTCCTCCTTCTCACTCCAAACCTCCCCCTTCCCCTCCTCACTCCACCTCCCCCTCTCCCTCGCCCCACTCGCAACCCCACCATCACCTGATCCTCTCAACCCCCTGCTAGAGGACAGTTCTCGCCGTCCATCCAGCTTCAGGCTCCGCCGGCTACCCACACTCCTCTCCTCGCCGATCTTACTCTCCTCACCATCTCCCTCGCTACAACCATCCTCATTACAGTGGCTCTCATTATAGTCACTCCTGCTATTACCACCGCCGCCCCCTCGCCTCTGCTGCTTCGCACCATAACCTCCCTCGCCTTCCGAAACCATCCGCTGCTGTCTCTGCTCCAGTACCCTACGCTTCCCATCCTTCTCTCTCTCTTCCTCCCTCCCATACCTCGCTTCCCTCCCTTCCCTCCCTTCTCTCGTCCCCATCCCCCTCCTCTCTGCTCTCTCCTCACACTCCTCCTCATCAACCAGCCTTCTTCTCCCCTCTTCCCCTGCCCTCCCACCCTCTCCATCCCCCTCTCTCCTCCCCCCTCTCTCTCTCCTAAACGCGCAGATGCTTCCCACCAGCAGCGGCAGCTCGTCCTGCTGCACAGCAGTGCGTCTCAACCTTAGATCCACGATTCGACCGCACAACGCCCCTCCAGACCCACCTGCACCTCCTGCTGCCTTCCCCACCACCAGCGCCATCATCACTCCAACTGCTGCTGCTTCTGACGCTATTGCTGCTGCTGCTGCTGCAGCGGCGGCTGCTACTAGGGGAGGTTCCACCCACAGGGGCGAACCGGAACCTGAGGATGACGCTCTCTGTGACTCTATCGGGGGGCAGCGCCGCCACTGCTGCTTGCCAGTTCGCCATAGTCATCTTGCCGTTAGTCAACTCAAACACCGATCGTCCTACAAGCAATCGCTGCTGCTGCTGCTGCTGCGTCTGTCCCATCCCGCCATCCATGTCCTCCCTTGCACCTGGTGCAGCCTCCCTATTAGCGGCTTCGCTAGCAGCCAGAATCTGCCCAGTGGAAGCATCTAGTAAGAGAGACACACCCTTAGCCGTCTCGACGCGCATCCTGGCAGCAGCAGCGTTGGGCTCAAATCTAAGTACAGAGAGAACAGACTCATCCAAGGTTGCTGCTGCTGCTCCTGCTGCTGCTGTTGCTGCTTCTCCTCCTGCTGCTGCTGCTGCTGCTGTCGTTGCTGCCGTTGGGGGCGATGAAAAAAGGCTCCCCTGAGCTCCTGCTGATTCAATCCTGTTGCTGCTGCTGCTTTTCCTGCCTTTGACCGTCATGCTGATTCTCCTGCCACTTTGGCTCGGCAACGCAATCTCGACCGTTGGGTCAAGACTGGCCCGAAAATCCAACGGAGCAGACGTGACGGATTTGGAGCGCTGGTGGTGGTGGTGGAAGGAGACGGAATGTCGATTCCAAAGGCCGGCAAACTTGGTGGAATCGCGACTGTTAGTGGGACTGTCGGCGTTATTGTCTGTGCTGTCAATGCTAGTGTTTCGATTAGTGGTCGTGAGATTTGCCGCGCTGCTGCTGCTGCATTTCGCCTCTGGTGACGTGTCGGATCCTGATAGGTCAATGTAGCCTGCCCGACCCTCCGCCACTGACTTGCTCCGAAAATGCATTGCCTTATACTCGTTACTAGCAGCTTCCTTCAGGACTTGCTCGCCCGGTCGTCCGTCTCCCTTATTCTCTTCTGCCCTTCCATGAGCATCATCCCTAGAATCGGCACTCCCACGAGACCCAGTAGACGGGAATACCGCTCCTGTTGCCCCTAAAGCAGCCTTTCCGCCTGTCCCGAGAACCGCCCATAATTTTGTCATCCCCTGCTTCCCCGCTTCCGCCAAGGTCGACAGGTGCCAAGCGGCGTCCCCCCCCAGTCCCCTTCCGCCCATTCCCCCTCCCCCTTCCGCCTCGCGCAGCATCTGCTGCTGCTCTGCGCACTTGCGGAAAAGTCTGTCCAAGTCAACGGGAATGTCGATGCTGACGTCATCGTCCGCGTCGGCGGAAGCCGCGTTTGCGCTGGCGCCGGGCGCGTCAGGGTCTGCATCTAGCAGCGCATCCGCGGCGGAACTCTCGAGGTCGCTTGCGCGGAGACCCGGAACGACGGTGGCAGAGGCGGCGGCGCAAGGCACGGTGGGCCGGCCGGCTTTGTCGAGCTTGAGGCGACGACGACCGCCGGGAGCAGGGGAAAGAGGACCAGGAGCGTCGTCGCCAGGCGGTAACGTCGCGAGCGACAGCATATCGATTTTCTATGCGAATCAAAAGCCGACGACGACCGCCGGAAGCAGTTGACAAAGAGGACCGGAAGCGACGTCGCTAGCTCCTAGCGTCGCGAGCGACGGCATATGCGCTACATAAAGACTTATGAAGTGAGGGATTAATGCGAATGTTACCGCGAAGGGGGGAATGTAGAATCATTTTTGTACCTGATACCCGCTTGAGTTCCTAATACCCTGTTTTAAATCCTGGAAATCGAGCGAGACTCTTAGAGACTCATCCGACTGGCAATTTCTAGAAGGCTCTATTTTATTATGAACCACAACTAGGTCGGTCGACCTGACTAGTTCAGAGATCGCACGCTGATGTTGTTTCTCCTCTGCGAATCGAACCACACGATTTCTCGAACTGGAAAAAGGAGCCATGGCCTCGGCCCAGGAGAGCTGCAGCAAGTACAACAATGAACTTGAGGAGGTGGGGGACTGGAAGGCAAAATAGGCCTGTGGAGAATCTTCAAGCTCTCTCTACTGAATCAAAGGAATGTGGCTGGAAATAAGCTGCGTACAGTGTGAAACACAAGCAGGCAGCGCATCCCGAATATCATCCAGTTTTCCGTTCCCGATGAACCCGAGAATCATGACGCTGGACTGGGTGCGGGGTGGGGAAGTACTCGAGGAATGAGCGCCCGGACCTGAGAGCCCAAACCTGTGAGAGTTATCCAGACCAAATTATGGTTTGTGTCTGTCAAACCCAGTGCTTGCACTATCTGAGGGAGTGTTACTGTACATAAAATGATCGCCCTCGCCTCTGGGCACAACACGGCACTGGGCATGTTATGGCATGTGCAAAAGTGTACATAGGCTCAACCCGGCACTTCTCAGCCCGGTGGTAAACGCGCGCAAGAACTTAGTTTTTAGAAAGCAGATGCTTAGGACATGCAAAATGTCTCACATGCACCTTCGCGCTGTAATGCAGCCCGAAATGCTAAATTCTCACGCCAGGAACCTTGCCCAAACTAATCCAGAACTACCCCACGCCCCTGACTCCGAGAAAAAGTGTGGCAACGGCGGCAGGGAATGTCGCGAACGCGTGCCTTACAGTTGGGACCGCACATCATCAGGATACGTACGGGCTGTTGGTGGGGTCAGGAGGTACACCTGATGCTCACCCCATGCACGCGAAATTGCCTTACGCCGGATGGATACGCTGCACCCGAGGTTGTTTCCCCAGCCTCATGCACCTACATTACAAGCGCGTCGCGTGGTTATCAACCAATAGTAACGAACAGACCGAAGTCAAGCAGAATAGACTGAAGTCAAATATGGTAACAGATTTTGTACACAAGCACATGAGAATTTTAGCTAGCTGCGAATTGACGAAGCTTAGCGAAATGCCTCGTTACAGCTTATACGCCCCCTTCACAAGGCAACCGGGAGGGGCTCAAACAGGCATCAGGAGTTTGTGGGAACAATAAATCAGATCGCGGTTTCCACGTGCCCTACTTGGTCGACATGCGGCTGTAGATGTCTTAGGAAGCAAAACTTTGTTTCGGGTTTTGACGATGGTCTTTTGATGTACAGATAGCAGAAAAAAAAAAGAAAAAAAAAGGACACAGTAGTGCCAAAAACCAATCACATTGTTCTATGGAAGGCATGTCGCGTGGCAAAAATAAAACGTACCGCGATTCCACGGGATGGAGCAAAACTCTCCGTTCAAGTGGTTTTGAGTGTTTTCGCTCTAGCTATGAAGGTCGTTACGCATGGAGTCTAGATAGATGTTCCACAGAGAACACCTACTACTTTCCAGTGCTTCCCAGACACCGTACAAAGATTTTGGAGATACTCAGATCAGCTTCAAGGCTCCTGTGTTCTCACAAAAACTCAGCTGAATCACAGTGAAAATCAACTCTTTTCCATTCCTGCTACAACTGCCCTGCTCCATATCGCATGATGATACACGCATAGAGCTCAGCAGAAGCTCCAAGAAACAAGCTAGCAAAGCCATGGTGGCAGCAACAGAGGCAGCTGAAGAGGCGGAAGTAGTACACATGGCAGTGCGCGTTCCCGTAGGTATGGGGCGAGTTTACTTGAGGGGAATGAAGCGGGAGGAGTGAGTGGCACCAATACCGGGCCGACCGTGCTTCACGGGCTTGTAGCTCAGGGAGAACTCCGCCAGATAGTGCCCAATCATCTCAGGCTGTGCAATAGAGTGTCAAGCGGGAAGCAGGAGGACAAACAGTAAGCTTGATTTGTTTTGGGAAAATAAAAACAATAAGAGCAAAACCAAAAAGAAGAAAATCAGGACATGTGAAATATCTTCTTAGGGCAACGAATGCATAAGGGACATGCGACAGAAGCTCCTTGGGCAATGAAAGATCCACCCTCTTTTGAGCTCAACACCACGCCTCACACCCCCCACCCGTCACCTAGCATTCCCCTTTCCCAGCGCACGACCTTGATTTCAATCTGGTTGAGCACACAGCCGTTGTACACGCCGATGACGCTGCCAATCATCTCGACTCGACTCAAACGTCCCTGACACCGTGGATACCCTTCTACCCACCGCACCGCATCCCACCCCACCCCAGCGCACGCACCTTGATTTCGATCTGGTTGAAGACGCGGCCGTTGTACACGCCGATGACGCTGCCGATCATCTCGGGCACGATGATCATGTCGCGCAGGTGCGTGCGCACCGCCTCGGGCTTCTCACCCTCCTCCGCGTCGCGCTTCTGTTCGTGTCGAGGCACGAAATGGAATGGGGGAAGGATGTGGAGACGGGAGCGAAGGAGGGAGAAAGAGGGGAAAGTGCGAAAGAGTGGTTGAAGAAGCCAATGGCTATGTGGAAACAGAGTGTGCGTTCTGATAGGCCTTGTACAAGAGCACTGCTTCAAGCCTTCTTGCTTTGCTGACCTCCTTCCCATCCACCACCAGCTCAAGTGATCACGGTTTCCTATCTTAGTTGCTATCTCCAACCAGCCGTTACTTGTCACGCGCTCCCCGGCTTTCCAACTGCCACTCGTCAAGGCACTCCCACCACTGCCCACCTCCGACCAACCCACATTACTCCACTCCCAGCGCTCTCCACCCCCCACCACCCCTGACCACTAAACTCCCTCCAATCCCCATCCAAAACCCCACCTCACGCACTGCCCTTTCCGCCAGCTCTCTCCACCCTCAACCAGCCACAGCCCGCTGCTTCGAACGCGCGAGAGATTCCCCTCTCGACCTGACCAAGCCGCTGGTATGCCAGTTATTTCCGCAACACTCGAGTTTACGATATCACATTTTTACCCTGAAAATCCTTACCCCAGCCCCTCAGCCCACTCAAGAGCACCCACCGCCTTGCGAAGCTTCTTCATGAGAGCGAGCGGCTTCCTCTTGAGACCGCGGCGGAACCTGCACCGGGGGGGAATGGGTGGGCGGAGGGAGGGGAGGGGGGACGGCGGGGACGGGGGGCGCAACGTGGAAGGGAGGGAATGGAGGGTAGTGGGGAGGGAGGGGGAACGTGGGGGGAGGGAGGATGAGGGGCAAGGTCGAGAGAATCAACGACGCGAAATGACAAAATCGACATGAGGAAACGGAAACCCTTGGGAGGGGAAAAGAAAAATTGGCTGGGGAGGGTTGGGGGGGTGGGGTGGCGGGGGATGCTGGAGAACTGAACGATTAAAAAACAGAACACTTGACATGAGACCATCGCGACCAAGAAACCCACTGGAATGGCCGAAGCACAAAAGGCTAGGTTCGCCGCACTACCCCATCGTTTCCTCCCGTTGCAATCAAACATCCGTTTCAACTCAAATCGGCCTCTTCCTTAGGCATCAAATCCCAATGACGAAAGGAAAATCAGGCACTCCCGTTGAACACATCTGCGTCAGGCTCCCCTATCCTACTATGTCTGGGATTCAAACCTGCGGACCACGCGACCTCATTACCGTTCCGCTTCTGGTTATTGAGGTCCCCTTATTCCCCCAGCTCCCCTAATCCTCCTCGCCCTGCTTGCAAATGTGCCTGCCTGGCGAATCTTCGCTCTACACGTACACCGACGCTCGCATTCGCCCGCCTTCTCCCAGCTTCGCTGACCTTAGCCCACCGTCGGTCGCTATTTCTGATCCTGCTACGGTACACATGTGCCAATATCCGCTCCGCTACGCGCTCCTGCTCCTGGTTCAGAAACCGCACTCTTGCGCTGAGCCAGCAAAACGCACTCCTGCCCACTGCGTTCTCCTAAGCCTGACTCCCCTTACTTGCTCCCTCCGTTTTCCCAACACCAGGTCGAAACCGCCTCGCGCCACTCTAGTCAGCGAACTGTCCACCATAACAGATGTTCGCATACGAGAGCTCCAGTCTACTGTCTGGGGCCAGTATCATGCTCCAAGTATCGTCGAAATAGCCGATTGCAAGCTCTGCGACTAAAACTCCAGCTTAGCACCGAAATCGCCGCCGACAACACAGGCTCTAGCTTCATACGAGCTTGCGAGTGAATCGGTTACCAGCACTCGCGAAAAAAAAACATACCGTCTGCGAGCACGCGCGGTGAAGAGGTTGACGAGCTCCTCGTTGCCCATGTCGAGCAGCGCATCGAGGTCGATGCCTCGGAAGGTGAACTTCTTGAACGTGCGCTTCTTCGGCTGCACCTCCTCCGTGTCCGCCTGGACGCGCAACGGCGCGACATGGATAGTGAATAGGGAGGACAGACGCCGAGAGATGAGTTGTATAAAACCTGTTACCCGTCCTCTAAATTTACAAGAGATCTTCGGCTTCCGCCTAGATGGTACATGACACACCCACGTGACGTGACTTTTGAGTCGAGGGCACGTGCGACCGATCACGCAAAGACGTCAATATTAAACGGGCGAGATGGATTTGGAAAGAAGAAAATAAAAAACAGAATCGGGAGCAGTAAAAACCCTAATATATGGCTCCATCACGAATCGCAACCACTAACACCAAGCGACGAGCGTGCATACCATGTTGGATAGTTGACTAAGGAACGAGTAGAGCTACGGGGCTGAGAGAGAAGCGGCAAAAAGGAGAGTCAGGAGGAGGTAAGGTAGGATTTCAAAGGGAGAGCAAAGCGGGGGGGAGGGGATTTTTTGCTGGTCGAGTTTAGCAGCCCCTTTGTTCCGCCTGGGGGGGAGGTGAAGGGAGGGGTGTGTGCGGTATTCCGCGCGCAGTTTGAGCGCAGTTTGGGCGGGCAAAAATTCTAGGGATGTGGCGGTTGATCGGCGGGAGTTGCAAAACGAGATTCCGCAGGTTCTGAAAGCAGGGCAATCACTGCGCTAGTGGTGGTGTCCCACAGCGTCATCCATGTAACTAACGCTTGAAAGAAAGCAATTGTTATCAGATGTAAGGAAAATCCCTTTTCCTTACTTCGCATCCCTGCTCAACGCGTACATCACTGTAGCACCTCAGTCAGCACCGTTACCACTCGCGATCATCGCATCGACAATCATCCCACCATTTTTCGCACATCGCATCCCGACCTCACGGCTCGGTGGTAACCCGCGCTCCGGGCCTACGCCTCGACACTTTCCCAACCTTAGTCCCAGGCTCGTCGCGCGACTACCACAGACCATTACCGTTACCACTGTAGTTTCGCTATATATTCTTCGCT
This sequence comes from Closterium sp. NIES-65, assembly GCA_948144175.1. NCBI lineage: Eukaryota > Viridiplantae > Streptophyta > Zygnematophyceae > Desmidiales > Closteriaceae > Closterium > Closterium sp. NIES-65. Next base: position 803,278 of record CANXME010000719.1, read on the forward strand.
CACGCCCTCGCTCATTGTATTCTTGCTTCGATAGTGCAATTCTCGTTCGTTCACTCAATTGCACTCGTAACACTTGGTTATCAGAGCCTACGATCTCAGCTCGGACCGCATCCACACCTTCGCTTCCCCACTATCTCAATTTTTGGGGGGGGGGTAGACGTCTCTCAGCGATACAGCACCGCCGCTCGTAGTGCTCTCTCGCAAGCACGCACGGCCACGACCGAGGCTCTCGCTGAGCTTGCCCGACACCCCCGCCATGGCCGATTTCACGCTCGCCACATTAACGCAGGAGCAACTTGATCGTCTCGTGCGTCAACTGGAAGATTCAGCGCTCGAAATCGAGATGCTCACGGCGGAACGTGACTCCGCCCGTCAACAGTCCACGGTGAACGTTCCGACGACATCACACACACCAACAAATGTATCGGCACATTCGGATGAACGGATCGTCATCTCGTCCGGCATGTCAGAACATATAGCTTACTCGTTTCTGTAGGCTATAGTGGGGTATCCCATAAGGGGTACAACCCAATCAGGGTTTCCTATTTGTACTCACTTCGTTCATAGTCATTTCATTCTCGTTCACTTCTTCTCATGGTATCGAGCAGGTTCCCCTGTGGGAACTGTTCGTAGGGCCCACCACCGCTACCTCTTAACTTTTTTTTTCTGCCCGGAGCGCGCTCCGGGCCCTAGTACTTCTTTTTTTTCGATCTGCCCTAGTGCTCTGACGGCCGCCCGCCCTAGCGCCCGAGCGCCGCCGCCCTTGCGCCCTGACGGCCGCCCGCCCTAGTGCCCTGACGGCCGCCCGCTCTAGCGCCCGAACGCCGCCCGCCCTAGCGCCCTGACGGCCGCCCGCCCTAGCGCCCTGACGGCCGCCCGCCCTAGCGCCCGAGCGCCGCCCGCCCTAGCGCCCGAGCGCCGCCCGCCCTAGCGCCCGAGCGCCGCCCGCCCTAGCGCCCTGACGGCCGCCCGCCCTAGCGCCCGTGCGCCGCTCGCCCTAGCGCCCTGACGGCCGCCCGCCCTAGCGCCCTGTCGGCCGCCCGCCCTAGCTCCCGAGCGCCGCCCGCCCTAGCGCCCGAGCGCAGCCCGCCCTAGCGCCCTGACGGCCGCCCGCCCTAGCGCCCGTGCGCCGCTCGCCCTAGCGCCCGAGCGCCGCCCGCCCTTGCGCCCTGACGGCCGCCCGCCCTGACGCCTGAGCGCCGCCCGCCCTAGCGCCCTGACGGCTGCCCGCCCTGACGCCTGAGCGCCGCCCGCCCTAGCGCTCTGACGACCGCTTGCCCTGACGCCTGAGCGCCGCCCGTCGTCGCCCCAGCGCCCTAGCGCCCGACGCCCACCAGCCGCCCGTCGCAGCCGCCCGTGAGCTGCCTGTACGCCGCCCGCCGAGCCGCCCGTGCACCCGCCCAGCGTGAGCCGCCCACGACCGCCCAGGCCGCCGTCCCTGAGCCGCCCGCGCCGCCGTCCCTGAGCCGCCTGTGCAGCCGCCCGCGAGCCGCCAGCGAGCCGCCCGTCGCGACGCCCGCGCCGCACGAGCCGCCCGTACAGCCGAGCCGCCCCAACCGCCCGTGCAGCAGACCCGCCCGAGCCGCCCGAGCCGCCCGAGCCGCCCGCGCCGCCCCAGCAACCCGAGCCGCCCGAGCCGCCCGGGCAACCTGAGGAGCCGAGCTCCTGCTCCTGCGGGGCTGCTGCTGCTCCGAGGCGTGCGCAGCTGCTGTTCTGCCGAGTTGCTGAGCCGCTGTGCTACCCGACTCTTCGTGCCCGGTGAGACAATCAGCTGCTGCAATGGCCACCCCCAGTGTCCTGTCTTTTGACGCTGAGGGTCGCGCCATTGACTTTCCAGTCTGGATTGAGGACCTGCAGCTGTACTTACTGTGCGATGCGATCGATGAGGTTTCTCTCTTTGACTTTGTCTCTAGAGCTGTCCCTGCCCCTCCTGCTGATGCTGACCCTGCTTTTCGCTCCAAGTGGGCCACACGCGATGCTGCTGCACGTCTTGCTGTGCGTCGCCACCTCCCTTCCTCCGAGCGTGCCCACTTTAGTCAGTGCAAGACCGCTCAGGCCTTGTACGACGCTGTAGTTGCACGCTACTCCTCCCCTTCCTCCGCTACGCTGAGCCGCCTCATGCTACCGTTTCTCTTCCCTGACCTCGCTGCCTTTCCCACTGTCGCTGACCTCGTTACCCACCTCCGCGCTAGTGACGCTCGCTACCGCGCTGCCCTACCTGCTGAGTTCCGTGCCGCAAACCCTCCTCCCATGTACATCACTCTCTACTTTCTCGTCACCCGTCTCCCTGAGTCCCTTCGTGTCGTTAGGGACCAGTTTCTCTCTGTCTGTCCCACCACCCTCACTGTCGACCTCCTTGAGGAGTCCCTGCTAGCGGCTGAGAAGAGCATCGTCGCTGTAGGGGCCTCTCGGGGTGACCCTCGCACCCCCATCTTTGAGGGGTGTTCTCCTTCCCCCCTGCTGCCCTCTGTCGCCTCTGCCGCTGCGGCCGACCTCGCTGGTTTTGAGTCGGTCCGTGCGGCGTCTGCCCCCAGCGGTAGACGCCGCTCTGGCAAGGGCAAGGAGGGCAAGGGAGCGGGTGGAGCTAGAGGGGGCAGTGGCGGAGGAGGTGGGGGTGGCGGAGGGAGTGGGGGTGGCGGTGGAGGTGGTGGCGGGAGTGGAGGTACTGGTGGAGGCGGTGCAGGCGGAGGTGGCGGCGGAGGCGGTAGCGGAGGAGGCGGGGGCGAGGGTATCGGTGGGGGCGGTGGCGGTGGAGACGGGGGTGGCGGTGGAGGCGGGAGTGGCGGTGGCGACGGGGGTCGGAGTGGCTCGTCCCAGCGGAGCAGCTCTCGGGGTGGCCAGCGCCAGCAGCAGCAGCAGCAGCAGCGCTCTCGCACCGTCCCCGCCCCTCAGCAGCTCCGTGAGTGGTACTTGCAGCGTCAGCGTGGTGGTGCGTTTGGTCCCTGCCCCTACGTTCTTCGCACCGGTGACCGTGCGGGGGAGAGGTGTGGAGGCACCCACACAGCCCGCCGCTGCTTTGGCCGCCTGACCAACGCTTGGCGTCAGCAGTTTCCGGAGGCCGCTGAGATCCCCCGCTGGGGGGAGCTGTCTAGGGCTGGTGTAGCCATTTATGATCTTGACTTTGATGCTCTTCTTTCTGCTATGTATGCTGTGACTGGTAGTGATGAGGATGACTGTTACCGGTGTTTCCCGCCCGACCCGGGCATTGGTACTGCTGCGTTAGGTGCTAGTGAGGCTGCTGCTCTAGGTGCTAGTGCGTCTGTGCTCTCAGGTACTGGTGAGTCAGCCCTCTCAGGTACTGTGTCGGCTTCGGCCTCTCACACCTTCACCCTTGACTCTGGAGCGTCTCGCTCCTTCTTTCGGGACCGCACCACTCTCACGCCGCTGAGTCGGCCGGTTGCGGTGTCCCTGGCTGACCCCTCTGGGGGGCCTGTCCTGTCTCGCTTCTCCACGGTCCTTCCGTGTACGGCGGCCCCCCTCTGGCACCCTGTCTGGTCTCTACCTCCCCTCGTTCTCGACGAACCTGGTGAGTGGTGCTGACCTACAGGATGCGGGTGTCCACCAGTTCACTCATGCTCGTCAGCGAGTGACCCACTGCACGGAGGATAGCACGGGACGCAACCTGGCTACGTTTACACGTCGGCCAGGGTCGAGCCTGTACACACTGACCACTGCTTCTCCTCCAGGTGCTGAGTCTGGTAGGGTCCCTTCGTCTGGTCAGGTGTTTGCCGCAGCGTCCAGGTCTGGTCCTGAGTCTGCCGCCTGTTCGTGTCGTCGTCTGTCTCACGAGACCCTCCTCTGGCACCACCGCCTTGGCCACCCCTCTCTGCTTCGGCTCAGAGGCATGGCCTCCCGTCTTCTTGTGTCTGGTCTCCCCCGGTCTCTACCTCCCCTTCCTCAGGGCCCTGGCCCTGCCTGTGTCCCCTGTGTCGAGGGGCGCCAGCGTGCTGCCCCTCACTCCTCCCAGTTTCCTCCGACAGAGGCCCCGTTGCAGACGCTTCACATGGACGTGTGGGGCCCAGCCCGCGTCCGTGGACAGGGTCAGGAGCGCTACTTCCTGCTCGTTGTTGACGACTACTCGCGTTACACCACAGTCTTCCCCTTGCGCAGTAAGGGTGAGGTCACTGAGGTGCTGATCGACTGGATCCGCGCAGCTCGTCTTCAGCTCAGGCAGAGCTTTGGCTCCGACTTTCCTGTGTTGCGTCTGCACTCGGACAGAGGCGGAGAGTTCTCCTCTGGCCTTCTGCGTGCCTACTGTCGTGCGCGGGGCATCCGCCAGTCCTTCACGCTTCCGGACTCCCCGCAGCAAAATGGGATTGCTGAGCGCCGCATTGGCATGGTCATGGACGTCGCCCGTACGTCCATGATGCATGCGGCTGCCCCCCATTTTCTGTGGCCGTTTGCGGTCAGGTACGCAGCGCATCAGATCAACCTCCACCCCAGGGTCTCCAGGCCGGAGACCTCCCCAGCCCTGCTGTGGACGGGGAAGGTTGGCGATGCGTCGGTGTTCCGGGTCTGGGGATCTCGGGCGTTTGTCCGCGACTTGTCTGCGGACAAGCTGTCCCCTCGCGCTGCTCCCTGCATCTTCCTGGGGTTTCCCCCCGACGCCCCTGGGTGGTAGTTCTACCACCCCACCTCTCGACGTGTTCTGTCCTCCCAGGACGTCACGTTCGGCGAGTCGGTACCCTACTACCGCCTCTTCCCCTACCGCACTCCGTCCCTCCCCCACCCCCGCTCTTCTTGGTACCAGGTCCCCCCCCGGTAGACCCCCCCCCCCCTCAGGGTCCTGCCCCTTCAGGTGTGTCCCAGGTAGACGCGGTCGAGCCTGTCGAGGTCACTGGTGACTCTGGTGCTGCTGCGGGAGCTGAGCCTGGGGGTGCGGAGTCTGGGGGTGCTGAGCCTGGAGGTGCTGAGCCTCGGGGTGCTGAGCCTGGGGGTGCTGCGCCTGGGGGTGCTAAGCCTGGGGGTGCTGAGCCTGGGGGTGCTGAGCCTGGGGGTGCTGTGCCTGGGGGTGCTTCGTCTCGCCGGGAGCCACTCTCCCCATAGGAGCTGCGTGAGTGGTTTGCCAGGCGCTGGAGGCGTGCTGCTGGTGCTCGTGGTTCTTGGGCTGCAGAGGGTACTGCTGCCGCGCGTCCCGGCGGTGCTCGTACTGTGGGTGCTGGAGCTGCTGGGTTTGAGGGTTCTCCTGGAGCTGGTGCTGCTGAGGGTGTTGGCGCTGTGCCTGCCGCTGGCGGTCCGACTGATAGTGCTCCTGGTGCTGCTGCTGGAGGTTCTGGTGCTGCTGGAGGTGCTACTGTAGTGGGTGCTCCTGCTGGGGTTACTGGTGCTGTTCCTGCTGTTTCTGGCGTCGCCGCGCGGCCCCGACCGTACTTCGTTCCGCTCCTGCAGCAGGTTCTTGGTCTTACACCTCCTCCTCCCTTAGAGGGTCCGCAGCCTGTCCGGTCACAGCCACAGCTACAGCCTGCCTCCCCTTTGCGTGCTCCTTCTCCCTACGCTGGTCCGACTGGAGGTCTTACTGAGCGTCGTGAGCCTGCGTCTCGTCCTGCGTCGCCTGTTCGTACTGAGCGCGCTAGTGGTCGCGGGTCGCGTCAGCGTCCTCCTCCTGTCCCTGGCACGCACCGAATGTCACTGCGTCCGTCCACTGCTCCTCTGCGTGCCCCTTTGCCTTCTCCTCCTCCTTCCTCTCTTCCTACTCTTGCCGACCCGGAGTCGGACTCTCTTCGTGCTGCCAGTCCTACTGTCACGCGTCTCCTTGCTACTGCTGTCACTGACCCTTCCTTCGAGTCGTCTGCTGCGTCTGCCCTTGTCACTGAGCTTGTCGACTTTGCTGCACGCTGTCGTCTAGACTACGCTGCCAGTCTTGTCGCTGAGTCTGAGTCTGCCTGTCCTCCGTCCGTCGGGGGTGAGTGTGCCCTCGGCACGGACGTCCTTGAGGACAGGCAGGAGGAGTTCCAGTGTCTGGCTGCCGCTTCACCTCATCTCGCGTCTGTACTGCTAGCCCCTGAGGGAGACCCGGATGCACCAGACATCCCGACTCCGCGCTCTTACGCGGAGGCGATAGAGGGTCCCTACTCCTCTCAGTGGCAGGCAGCTATGGATGCAGAGATGGCTTCCTGGAAGTCCACAGGCACCTACGTCGACGCTGTTCCCCCTCCTGGGGCGAACATCGTCAGTGGCATGTGGATTTTCAGGGTGAAGCGGCCGCCGGGTTCACCGCCTGTCTCCAAGGCGCGTTACGTGGCTCGTGGCTTCAGTCAGCGGCAGGGGGTTGACTACTTTCAGACCTTCTCCCCCACCCCGAAGATGACTACTCTTCGGGTTCTGCTGCACGTTGCTGCTCACCGTGACTACGAGCTGCACTCTCTCGACTTCAGCACAGCTTTCTTGTAGGGCAGTCTGCACGAGGAGATCTAGCTGCGTCGCCCACCTGGCTTCACTGGGTCTTTCCCTCCTGGTACCCAGTGGAGTCTCCGGCGTCCAGTCTACGGTCTCCGCCAGGCGCCACGTGAGTGGCACGACACACTGAGGACTACGCTCGCGGCACTTGGGTTTGCTCCGTCTACTGCCGACCCGTCGCTGTTTCTGCGCACCGACACCTCTCTGCCGCCGTTCTACATCCTCGTGTACGTCGACGACTTGGTCTTTGCCACATCTGACACCGCTGGACTCGCCTACGTGAAGTCCGAGCTGCAGAAGAGACACACGTGCACTGACCTGGGTGAACTGCGTAGCTACCTTGGCTTGCAGATCACCCGGGACAGAGCGCGCCTCACCATTACCCTGACTCAGTCACACATGGTGCAGCAGGTCCTTCAGCGCTTCGGCTTCACGTACTCCTCGCCTCAGGCCACTCCTCTGCCTACTCGCCACTCACTCTCAGCTCTGCCTTCGGATGAGTCCGTAGAGTCGAGTGGCCCGTTTGCAGAGCTTGTTGGCTGCCTCATGTACCTGATGACCTGCACACGTCCTGACCTTGCATACCCTCTTAGCATTCTCGCACGCTATGTTGCTCCTGGGAGATACCGACCAGAGCACATGGCTGCAGCGAAGAGGGTGTTGCGCTACTTGTGCAGCACGTCGGGCATGGGGCTAGTGCTTGGAGGGCGCAGTCTAGTGGTCCTCACTGGGCACGCAGACGCTTCTTGGGCTGACGACCAGGCTACGCAGCGGTCGTCACAGGGTTACACCTTCAGCCTTGGTTCCGGCTCTGTTTCGTGGCGGGCTACCCGCTCGTCTTCTGTTCTCGGCTCCAGTTGTGAGGCTGAGATCTACGCTGGGGCTATGGCTGCGCAGGAGTTACGTTGGCTCACCTACCTGCTGACCGACCTTGGAGAGCAGCCTCGTTCTCCTCCAGTCCTGTACGTAGACAACAAGGCCATGCTGGCCTTGTGTCGAGAGCAGCGACTGGAGCACAGAACGAAGCACATTGCTCTCCGCTACTTTCTTGCTCGTGAGCTACAGCAGCGTGGACAGTTGCGACTTGCGTACGTGGCCTCTGAGGTCAACACTGCTGATGTCTTCACCAAGGCACTTGCGTCTTGTGATCATCAGCGTTGTTGCACGCAGCTGGGTCTTGTGCCTGTCTTGCCTCACTTGCTCTCCTCTTGACCTTGCCTGTACCTTCGCCTATATATACTCTTGTTCTTGCTTGTTTCCCTCTTGTATATCTCTATATATGATCTTGCATGTGAACTGGCCTTCTGGCCTTTGAACTTGTGCTCGGAATGCGTGGTGACTTTGTGATCCACCCTGAGCTTTGCTTTGCTTTGCTTGACTGGTCTTGTGACCCCTTGTTCTCCCCCACTTTGCCTATGGGGGTGTGTCAGAACATATAGCTTACTCGTTTCTGTAGGCTATAGTGGGGTATCCCATAAGGGGTACAACCCAATCAGGGTTTCCGATTTGTACTCACTTCGTTCATAGTCATTTCATTCTCGTTCACTTCTTCTCACGGCACACCAACACAACACGACAGCATGGGACAACGCTCAGGCACAACCAGTAATGGCGCCGCCCAGCCGATGCCTGGCATGGGAGAAAACAGGATCGCACCAAGCCCGCGGGAGCCCCGAGAAGCCCGTCGGCACGTGGAATTTGCGGCGACAAGTGGCGAACAAGCCATCATGGCACCAATGCCGCTCAAGCCGCAACGCCCGCCCTGCTTCGACCCAAGCCAACGCGGCGGTCCGACGGTTCAATCGTGGGTCTTCACGATGAACGTCTTCTTCGACGCAAATTACGTCGAGTAGGACGCCGCGAAGATCCGGTATGCAGTTTCACTGCTAAGGGGCCCCGCCATGGACTGGTGGCGAGTCATCGTGACGTCGCCACGCGCCTACGAGCCACCGTCGCACGAGGAAGGGCCCACGGGTCCAGCTGTCACCTGGAGTTCGTTCTGTGAGACCGCCCAATACAGCACGTGGGATGCGTGGTGCGCAGGGCTTCGGGCGCGTTTTGAGCCGATCGCGGCTTCAATTTCGGCGCGTCACAGATTGCTCACTTGGCGCCAGCTCGGGTCAGTTCAAGATTATACAAGCGGTTTTCTCGCACTTTGCGAGCAGGTCGGCTACATGCACGAAGCGGAGCGGGTGGACCGTTATGTCGAAGGGCTGAAGCCGGATATCTTGCACGAAATAATGCTGCGCGGACTCTCTAATTTTAACGAGATTCTCGCGCTCGCCGAGAAGATCGACATTCTACGCCGACCGAGACCGGGGTCCTATTACGGACATCGCCCTCGGGGACCGACCGAGCACGCCACTGTACACGCCATTGCAACAAATGCAGCTGCCGCACCGTTTAAAGGGCGCTGCTTTGCTTGCAACAGGCCGGGCCATCGCAAGAGCGGAATGCCCAGAGGAGCTGAGGCGCCGAGGAGCAGAGCAGGGGAGGGAGTCTCAGAGGCAGGGAAACGCCAGCAGTCAGTAGAAGTTGGGCCAACTACTGACGAGACTGCCTGCTCGCCCAACCACACCGACCCTCACCGAGTCACAGTACCGATTCACGCCATCGATCGGGCTCGGATGAATAAGGAGGGTACAGCGACGGATTGCCCGGTACTGATCTACGGGAAAATACATGGAGCAGCAGTGAAGATTTTTATTGACGGGGGAGCAAGTCACAGTTCAGTTAATACCGCAACCGCACAGAAATTACAGTTAACACTTAACCGATGCTTACCTGAGATAGATGCACGCTTAGTCGACGGAACGCCACTAGCCATACGGGAAAAGGTGGAGCGAGTAAAAGTCCGCTGCGGAGGAAACTTCGGGTTTACACAGGAAAAGCTCGCAACGACACTGGATGGGCACGACATTTTACTGCGACGTGATTGGCTGCGACGGTATAACCCACGAATTGACTGGACGACGGGTAGCTGCACAGTGCGAAATAGTGGTAACTGGGTCGTCCTACCTCGCTGGCAGCCACCCGAGTCTTCGACGGTCCAGGTCAACGCCATCACGATGAAACGGGCTGTCGCTGCTGGAGCTGACGTGTACGCAGTGGATATAGCATTAGTGCAAGAAGAGGAGCTGCCGAGCGATTTTCATAAACTATTGGCAGCTGTACCACCCGAACTTCAGGCACTACTGAAACGATTCCCGGGTATCTTTCCGGATGACTTACCACAAGGGCTGCCACCTCAGCGGGCGCATGACCATAGGATCGAGTTAGAACCGGGGGCACAGCCAACTGTACAGCGCCAGTTCAGACTGACACAGCCCGAGCTCGACGAACTAAGGAAGCAGTTAGATTATCTGTTAGAGAAGCAGTTTATCCGACCGAGCTCGTCACCGTTCGCCGCACCGATACTGTTCACACCGAAAAATGACGGAGGGTTTCGCATGTGCATCGACTACCGAGCGCTTAACAGGGTAACAGTCAAATCACGGTACCCCATCCCCCGCGCCGACGAACTGATCGACCAGTTATGAACCGCACGGGTATTTTCGAAAATAGACTTACGAGGAGGTTACCATCAGATTCGGGTCGAACCATCGGACTGCGCCAAGACAGCATTTAGAACTAGGTACGGGTCATTCGAGTATACGGTGATGCCTTTCGGGCTGACCAACGCGCCCGCCACATTTCAAATGACCATGAACGAGGCGTTTAGGCCACTTTTAGATAAATGCGTGATAGTTTACCTTGACGACATTTCGTTTACAGTCGGGACAAGCAGCAGCACTTAGTCGATCTCGAAGCAGTTTTTAAAAATTTAGCGGAACATCGGTTACTCACCAAGGGCTCCAAGTGCGAGTTTTTTCGGGACAGGCTAGATTTTTTAGGACACGTTATTTCGGAGGCTGGAGTTGAAATCGACCCTAAGAAGCTGGATACTGTCAACGCGTGGCGTCCCCCGACGAACATCACGGAACTGCAGAGTTTTTTAGGGTTCGTTAATTACGTCTGTCGGTTCGTCCCCGACATGGCACGCTTAACAGCCCCACTCACAGATTTACTGCGTAAGGGGGTCGTTTTTACGTGGGGGGAGAAAGAGCATGCTGCCTTCTCTGCCCTGAAAACTGTTCTCTGTTCACCACCCGTCCTACGCATCGCTGACCCACATCGCCCCTTCGAGGTTGTTACAGACGCGAGCGACATCGCCATCGGAGCCGTACTGTTACAGGACTTCGGCAACGGCCTCCAACCCATCGCCTACGAATCACGCAAACTGCATCCGCCTGAGCGAAATTACCCGATACACGACCGCGAAATGCTCGCGATCGTGCATGCATTCAAAGTGTGGCGCTGCTACTTGACCGGCGCAGACGTGACACTACGGACAGACCATCGATCCCTACAGTACCTCCGTGCACAGCCCCACCTCAACCCACAACAGATTCGGTGGCTCGACTTCCTCGAGTCAAACTTCCATTATACGGTCACCTATAAAAAAGGAGCCTCCAATATCGCCGACGCACTGACCCGCCCTACTGCCCTGATCCATGCGATACTACTCGCCCAGACCAGTCCGCTACTGACAGGACTATTTACCCACGGATATGAAACAGACCCATTCTTCACAGGAGGAAACTCGCAGCAATTCGCAGCAGCCAAGGGAGTCTATTACGTAAAAGCTGGAACCGACCGCATCTGGGTACCAGGGTACACACTACTACGGGAATTACTGTTACAGGAGGCACACGACGGAGTTACCTCGGGTCATTTCGGAGTAGAGAATGTCAGAACATATAGCTTACTTATTTGTGTAGGCTATAGTGGGGTATCCCATAGGGGGTACAACCCAATTAGGGTTTCCTATTTGTACTCACTTCGTTCACACTCATTTCATTCTCGTTCAATTCTTCTCATGGAATCAGAGCAGGTCCCCTCCTAGGGACTGTTCCTAGGGCCCACCGAAGCGCGCCCCGAGGCGCGCGTTTTTTTTTTTTTTTTTTTTAGCGACCCTGCGTGTCGCCCCTCCTCTTACGGCCGCCCGCCCTAGTGCCCTGACGGCCGCCCGCTCTAGCGCCCGAGCGCCGCCCGCCCTAGCGCCCGAGCGCCGCCCGCCCTAGCGCCCGAGCGCCGCCCGCCCTAGCGCCCGAGCGCCGCCCGCCCTAGAGCCCTGACGGCCGCCCGCCCTAGCGCCCGAGCGCCGCTCGCCCTAGCGCCCTGACGGCCGCCCGCCCTAGCGCCCGTGCGCCACTCGCCCTAGCGCCCTGACGGCCGCCCGCCCTAGCGCCCGAACGCAGCCCGCCCTAGCGCCCTGACGGCCGCCCGCCCTAGCGCCCTGACGGCCGGCCGCCCGCCCTAGCGCCCGAGCGCCGACCGCCCTTTCGCCCTTACGGCCGCCCGCCCGAACGCCTGAGCGCCGCCCGTCGTCGCCCCAACGCCCTAGCGCCCGACGCCCGCGAGCCGCCCGTCGCAGCCGCCCGTGAGCTCCCTGAGCCGCCCGCGCCGCCGTCCCTGAGCCGCCTGTGCAGCCGCCCGCGAGCCGCCAGCGAGCCGCCCGTCGCGACACCAGCGCCGCACGAGCCGCCCGTACAGCCGAGCCGCCCGAGCCGCCCGCGCCGCCCCAGCAACCCGAGCCGCCCGAGCCGCCCGAGCTGCCCGAGCCGCCCGCGCCGCCCCAGCAACCCGAGCCGCCCGAGCCGCCCGAGCCGCCCGAGCCGCCCGAGCCGCCCGAGCCGCCCGCGCCGCCCCAGCAACCCGAGCCGCCCGAGCCGTGCCGCTGTTCCTGAGCTGTGTTCCTCTGCTGCTGACCTACCCGACTCTCCCTGCCCGGTGAGACTTTCAGCTGCTGCCATGGCCACCCCCAATGTTCTTACTTTTGACGCTGAGGGGAGGGCCATTGACTTTGCCGTCTGGATTGAAGACCTGCAGCTGTACTTACTGTGTGATGCGATAGATGAGGTCTCTCTCTTTGACTTTGTCTCTGGCGCTATCCCTGCCCCACCTGCTGATGCTGACTCTGCCGTTCGCTCCAAGTGGGCGACCCGCGATGCTGCTGCACGTCTTGCTGTGCGTCGCCACCTCCCTTCCTCCGAGCGTGCCCACTTTAGTCAGTGCAAGACCGCTCAGGCCTTGTACGAAGCTGTAGTTGCACGCTACTCCTCCCCTTCCTCCGCTACCCTTAGCCGCCTCATGCTACCGTTTCTCTTCCCTGACCTCGCCTCCTTTCCCACTGTTGCTGACCTCGTTACCCACGTCCGTGCTAGTGACACCCGCTACCGCGCTGCCCTTCCTGCTGAGTTCCGCGCTGCGAACCCTCCTCCCATGTACATCACTCTCTACTTTCTCGTCACCCGTCTCCCTGAGTCCCTTCGTGTCGTTAGGGACCAGTTTCTCTCTGTCTGTCCCACCACTCTCACTGTCGACCTCCTTGAGGAGTCCCTGCTAGCGGCTGAGAAGAGTATTGTCGCTGTAGGGGCCTCTCGGGGTGACCCTCGCACCCCCATCTTTGAGGGGTGTGGTCCTTCCCCCCTGCTGCCCTCTGTCGCCTCTGCCGCTGCGGCCGACCTCACTGGTTTTGAGTCGGTCGGCGCGGCGTCTGCCCCCAGCGGTAGACGCCGCTCTGGCAAGGGCAAGGGGGGCAAGGGAGCGGGTGGAGCTAGAGGGGGCGGTGGAGGAGGCGGTGGGGGTGGCGGGGGGAGTGGGGGTGGCGGTGGGGGTGGTGGCGGGAGTGGAGGTACTGGTGGCGGCGGTGGAGGCGGAGGTGGCGGCGGCGGTGGTAGCGGAGGAGGCGGTGGGAGCGGTGGGAGCGACGGTCCTGGTGGGGGAGGTGGCGGTGGAGACGGGGGTGGCGGTGGAGGCGGGGGTGGCGGTGGAGGCGGGGGTCAGAGTGGCTCGTCCCAGCGGAGCAGCTCTGGGGGTGGTCAGCGCCAGCAGCAGCAGCAGCAGCAGCCGCAGCAGCAGCCACAGCACCAGCAGCGCTCTCGCACCGTCCCCGCCCCTCAGCAGCTCCGTGAGTGGTACTTGCAGCGTCAGCGTGGTGGTGCGCTTGGTCCCTGCCCCTACGTTCTTCGCACCGGTGACCGTGCAGGGGAGAGGTGTGGAGGCGCCCACACAGCCCGCCGCTGCTTTGGCCGCCTGACCGACGCCTGGCGTCAGCAGTTTCCGGAGGCCGCTGAGATCCCCCGCTAGGGAGAGCTGTCTAGGGCTGGTGTAGCTATTTATGATCTTGATTTTGATGCTATTCTCGCTGCTATGTATGCTGTGACTGGTAGTGATGAGGATGACTGTTACCGGTGTTTCCCGCCCGACCCGGGCATTGGTACTACCGCGTCAGGTACTAGTGAGGCTGCTGCTCTAGGTGCCAGTGCGTCTGTGCTCTCAGGTGCTGGTGAGTCTGCCCTCTCAGGTACTGTGCCGGCTTCGGCCTCTCACACCTTCACCCTTGATTCTGGAGCGTCTCGCTCCTTCTTTAGGGACCGCACCACTCTCACGCCGCTGAGTCGGCCGGTTGCGGTGTCCCTGGCTGACCCCTCTGGGGGGCCTGTCCTGTCTCGCTTCTCCACTGTCCTTCCGTGTCCGGCGGCCCCCTCTGGCACCCTGACTGGTCTCTACCTCCCCTCGTTCTCGACGAACTTGGTGAGTGGTGCTGACCTCCAGGATGCGGGTGTCCACCAGTTCACCCCTGCTCGTCAGCGGGTGACTCACTGCACGGAGGCGGATACAGGTCGCCACCTGGCTACGTTTACACGTCGGCCAGGGTCGAGCCTGTACACACTGACCACTGCTTCTCCTCCAGGTGCTGAGTCTGGTAGGGTCCCTTTGTCTGGTCAGGTGTTTGCTGCAGCGTCCAGGTCTGGTCCTGAGTCTGCCCCCTGCTCGTGTCGTCGTCTGTCTCACGAGACCCTCCTCTGGCACCACCGCCTTGGCCACCCCTCTCTGCTTCGGCTCAGAGGCATGGCCTCGCGAGTCCTTGTGTCTGGTCTTCCCCGGTCTCTCCCTCCCCTTCCTCCGGGCCCTGGCCCTACCTGTGTCCCCTGTGTCGAGGGGCGCCAGCGTGCTGCCCCTCACTCCTCCCAGTTTCCTCCGACAGAGGCCCCGTTGCAGACGCTTCACATGGACGTGTGGGGCCCAGCCCGCGTCCGTGGACAGGGTCAGGAGCGCTACTTCCTGCTGGTGGTTGACGACTACTCGCGTTACACCACAGTCTTCCCCTTGCGCAGCAAGGGTGAGGTCACTGAGGTGTTGATCGACTGGATCCGCGCAGCTCGTCTCCAGCTTCGGAGGAGCTTTGGCTCTGACTTCCCTGTTTTGCGTCTGCACTCGGACAGAGGCGGAGAGTTCTCCTCTGGCCTCCTGAGTGCCTACTGTCGTGCGCGAGGCATCCGTCAGACCTTCACGCTTCCGGACTCACCACAGCAAAATGGGATTGCTGAGCGCCTCATTGGCATGGTCATGGACGTCGCTCGTACGTCCATGATGCATGCGGCTGCTCCCCATTTTCTGTGGCCGTTTGCGGTCAGGTACGCTGCGCACCAGATCAACCTCCACCCCAGGGTCTCTCGACCGGAGACCTCCCCAGCCCTGCTGTGGACCGGGAAGGTTGGCGATGCGTCGGCGTTCCGGGTCTGGGGATCTCGGGCGTTTGTTCGCGACTTGTCTGCGGACAAGCGGTCCCCTCGTGCTTCTCCCTGCGTCTTCCTGGGGTTCCCCCCCGACGCCCCTGGGTGGCAGTTTTACCACCCCACCTCTCGACGTGTTCTGTCCTCCCAGGACGTCACGTTCGACGAGTCGGTACCCTACTACCGCCTCTTCCCCTACCGCACTCCGTCCCTCCCCCCACCCCCGCTCTTCTTGGTACCAGGTCCCCCCCCGGTAGTCCCCCTCCCCCCTCAGGGTCCTGCCCCTTCAGGTGTGTCCCAGGTAGACGCGGTCGAGCCTGTCGAGGTCACTGGTGACTCTGGTGCTGCTGCGGGAGCTGAGCCTGGGGGTGCAGGAGTCTGGGGGTGCTGAGCCTGGGGGTGCTGTGCCTAGGGGTGCTGAGCCTGAGGGTGCTGAGCCTGGGGGTGCTGTGCCTGGGGGTGCTTCGTCTCGCCGGGAGCCACTCTCCCCACAGGAGCTGCGTGAGTGGTTTGCCAGGCGCTGGAGGCGTGCTGCTGGTGCTGGTGGTTCTTCGGCTGCAGAGGGTACTGCTGCCGCGCGTCCCGCCGGTGCTCGTACTGTGGGTGCTGGAGCTGCTAGGTCTGAGAGTTCTCCTGGAGCTGGTGCTGCTGAGGGTGTTGGCGCTGAGCCTGCCGTTGGCGGTCCGACTGACAGTGCTCTTGGTGCTGCTGCTGGAGGTTCTGGAGCTTCTGGTGGTGCTGCTGGAGGTGCTGCTGGAGTGGGTGCTCCTGCCGGGGCTGCTGGTGCTGTTCTTGCTGTTTCTAGCATCGCCGCGCGGCCCCGACCGTACTTCGTTCCGCTCCTGCAGCAGGTTCTTGGTCTTACACCTCCTCCTCCTCCCTTAGAGGGTCCGCAGCCTGTCCGGTCACAGCCACAGCTACAGCCTGCCTCCCCTTTGCCTGCTCCTTCTCCCTACGCTGGTCCGACTGGAGGTCTTACTGAGCGTCGTGAGCCTGCGTCTCGTCCCGTGTCGCCTGTTCGTACTGAGCGCACTAGTGGTCGCGGGTCGCGTCAGCGTCCTCCTCCTGTCCCTGGCACGCACCGGATGTCTCTGCGTCCGTCCACTGCTCCTCTGCGTGCCCCTTTACCTTCTCCTCCTGCTTCCTCTCTTCCTGCTCTTGCCGACCCGGAGTCGGACTCTCTTCGTGCTGCCAGTCCTACTGTCACGCGTCTCCTTGCTACTGCTGTCACTGACCCTTCCTTCGAGTCGTCTGCTGCGTCTGCCCTTGTCACTGAGCTTGTCGACTTTGCTGCGCGCTGTCGTCTAGACTACGCTGCTCGTCTTGACACTGAGTCTGAGTCCGCCTATCCTCCAGTCCGTCGGGGGTGAGTGTGCCCTTGGCACGGACGTCCTTGAGGACAGGCAGGAGGAGTTCCAGTGTCTGGCCGCCGCTTCACCTCGTCTCGCGTCTGTACTGCTAGCCCCTGAGGGAGACCCGGATGCACCAGACATCCCGACTCCGCGCTCTTACGCGGAGGCGATAGAGGGTCCCTACTCCTCTCAGTGGCAGGCAGCTATGGATGCAGAGATGGCTTCCTGGAAGTCCACAGGCACCTACGTTGACGCTGTTCCCCCTCGTGGGGCGAACATCGTCAGTGGCATGTGGATTTTCAGGGTGAAGCGGCCGCCGGGCTCTCCGCCTGTCTTCAAGGCGCGTTACGTGGCTCGTGGCTTGAGTCAGCGGCAGGGGGTTGACTACTTTCAGACCTTCTCCCCCACCCCGAAGATGACCACTCTTTGGGTTCTGCTGCACGTTGCTGCTCACCGTGACTACGAGCTGCACTCTCTCGACTTCAGCACAGCTTTCTTGCAGGGCAGCCTGCACGAGGAGATCTGGCTGCGTCGCCCACCTGGCTTCACTGGGTCTTTCCCTCCTGGTACCCAGTGGAGTCTCCGGCGTCCAGTCTACGGTCTCCGCCAGGCGCCACGTGAATGGCACGACACACTGAGGACTACGCTCGCGGCACTTGGGTTTGCTCCTTCTACTGCCGACCCGTCGCTGTTTCTGCGCACCGACACCTCTCTGCCGCCGTTCTACATCCTCGTGTACGTCGACGACTTGGTCTTTGCCACAGCTGACACTGCTGGACTCGCCTACGTGAAGTCCGAGCTGCAGAAGAGACACACGTGCACTGACCTGGGTGAACTGCGCAGCTACCTTGGCTTGCAGATCACCCGGGACAGAGCACGCCGCACCATTACCCTGACTCAGTCACACATGGTGCAGCAGGTCCTTCAGCGCTTCGGCTTCACGTACTCCTCGCCTCAGGCCACTCCTCTGCCTACTCGCCACTCGCTCTCAGCTCTGCCTTCGGATGAGTCCGTAGAGTCGAGTGGCCCGTTTGCAGAGCTTGTTGGCTGCCTCATGTACCTGATGACCTGCACACGACCTGACGTCGCATACCCTCTTAGCATTCTCGCACGCTTTGTTGCTCCTGGGAGACACCGACCAGAGCACATGGCTGCAGCGAAGAGGGTGTTGCGCTACTTGTGCAGTACGTCGGGCATGGGGCTAGTGCTTGGAGGGCGCAGTCCAGTGGTCCTCACTGGGCACGCAGACGCTTCTTGGGCTGACGACCAGGCTACGCAGCGGTCGTCACAGGGTTACACCTTCAGCCTTGGTTCCGGCTCTGTCTCGTGGCGGGCTACCCGCTCGTCTTCTGTTCTCGGCTCCAGTTGTGAGGCTGAGATCTACGTTGGGGCTATGGCTGCACAGGAGTTACGCTGGCTCACCTACCTGCTGACCGACCTTGGAGAGCAGCCTCGTTCTCCTCCAGTCCTGTACGTAGACAACAAGGCCATGCTGGCCTTGTGTCGAGAGCAGCGACTGGAGCACAGAACGAAGCACATTGCTCTCCGCTACTTTCTTGCTCGTGAGCTACAGCAGCGTGGACAGTTGCGACTTGCGTACGTGGCCTCTGAGGCCAACACTGCTGATGTGTTCACCAAGGCACTTGCGCCTTGTGATCATCAGCGTTGCTGCATGCAGTTGGGTCTAGTGCCTGTCTTGCCTCACTTGCTCTCCTCTTGACCTTGCTTGTACCTTCGCATATATATACCCTTGCTCTTGCTTACTTGACTCTTGTATACCTCTATATATGATCTTGCATGTGAACTGGCCTTCTGGCCTTTGAACTTGTGCTCGGAATGCGTGGTGACTTTGTGATCCACCCTGAGCTTTGCTTTGCTTTGCTTGACTGGTCTTGTGACCCCTTGTTCTCCCCCACTTTGCCTATGGGGGTGTGTCAGAACATATAGCTTACTTATTTGTGTAGGCTATAGTGGGGTATCCCATAGGGGGTACAACCCAATTAGGGTTTCCTATTTGTACTCACTTCGTTCATACTCATTTCATTCTCGTTCAATTCTTCTCAGAGAAAACACGGCAGCAGCTGCAGCGGTACTATTACTGGCCTGAAATGTTGACCGACGTGCAACGACACGTGGCATCGTGTCCCACTTGCCAGCTCATGAAGTCAACCAGGAAGCGGCCGGCGGGACAATTACAACCAATCCCACCTCCAGAGCGTGCTTGGCAACAAGTGACGATGGAATTCGTCACGGGGTTACCAGCCGGGGCGAGTGGGAATGACGCGATCCTGGTCGTCGTCGATCGACTGACGAAAATGGTACACTTCGCAGCCTGCAAGAAAAGAATCACAGCCGAGGAAACAGCCCGACTCTTCATCACCACCGTCGTTCGACTGCACGGGATACCAGCATCGATCATCAGCGACAGAGACACGAAGTTTACCAGCAATTTCTGGCGGAACCTGTGGCAGCAGTTCGGCACGCGACTACAATTCAGTTCATCGTATCAACCCTGTGAGAGGACGTCCCCGTTGTTAGAGGGGTGTTTACTGTTCATTCCGAACAGTACATTCCTAGTCACCATTATCCTTATCTTCTCAGATTCTCTAGTGCCACGTGGCACTCTACTTTTCTTGCACTCCAATTCTTGGTCCCACATTCCACTTTCCAAACTTGTTTCTTGCATGCTATATAAACCTTGCTTGTACTTGCCATTATCAATCAATTCTCATTCAACTCTTCTTCAATTACTCAGTAACTTCTTCGCCTATTTCGCCAATAGTTCTTTTGCCAAAGTCTTCCGCCGCGTTTCATCCTCGACTTAGTCGACCCCACTAATTCTTTAGCGGACTTAGGCCGTCGGGCCTAACACTTGGTATCAGGAGCCTTCGCGGGGAGCGACTTCCAACGAGCGACCGTCGACGACGAGACTACGACGTCATCGTCCCGCGGTGCCGACTTGCAGACTTGGAGTCGTTGAGCGAACATGGACGAAACCATGCACGCAGTCCCCCACGACATGGGCAACACGCTTGCCGAACTCATGCGCCAACTTCAAGAGTTGACGCTGGAAAATCAACAGGTACGAGCTGAAATGCAACAGCTTCGTGAATTGGCTTCTAACCCCCATGGTCATGCCACACCAACTCTTGCGCCCAACACGTCGACTGGCGCGGAAGCGTTGCCGGAACGTCGAAGCGCACTCGAGCCGCAGAAACCCGAGTCGTTCGACCCAAGTCAACGCGACGCGAACGTGCGGACGTGGCTCTTCATGCTGAACAACTACTTCGCCGCGAGCGGGGTGCAAGAGGCGGACGCGCAGCAGCGGATCGAGTACGCTGTTACACTGCTGAGGGGCCCGGCCTTGGAGTGGTGGCGCCAACTCACTCAAACTGCTGTAAGAAGGGCTCAGACGGACGGGCATCAATAGGGCGTGGGGCATGCAGCTGCAACTTCGAGCTTAGGGAGTTTAGCTTTGGGTGTTACCACGGTTCCGACCACATGGGAAGGATTTGAAGCGGCGCTGAAAAGTAGGTTCGATTTGGTGAACGCCTCCGAAGCTGCTAGGAAGCGTCTGCGTCATTTCCGACAGATAGGCAACGTCCAGGAGTACACACGACGGTTCTTGAGCATCTACAACGAGATAGACGATATCACGGAAGCAGAGATGCGCGATCGCTACCTCGAAGGGTTGAAGCCGGACATAGCGGAAGTCATTGCGATTCACGGGTTGTCCACCTTCGAGTCAGTAGTCGCAGCAGCAGAACACGTCGACGCAGTACGAAGCCGACGGGGTCGTGACGATCGCGATAGGGGATACAACAGACCGATCAACGACGCTCGATCGAGGGACGGACCATCGCCCATGGAGATTGGTGCAGTTAACAGTGACGGCTCACAGAAAATGGGATTTAGGGGGAACTGTCACTACTGCAAAAAGCCGGGACACATGAAGCGAGACTGCCCACAGCTTAAGGAGCGGCAGCAGGGAAACGGAAACCGCCAGTAGATAGCGGGTCGCTAGCTGGTGTGGAGGTTCCCGTACCCGCCACGTCTACCAACGTAGAGGAGACGGCTTTGCAGCAGTCATCTACGGAGAACGAGGTAGACACTGTTGATCGTCCAGTCGTGCTTCTAGGGAAGCTTCGCGGAGTTCCTGTTAAGATTCTCGTAGATAGCGGAGCTAGCCACTCGTTCGTCTCTTCATCGTTAGTTTCTCGTCTCCATCTCGAAGCAGATTCAGCAGTCAACTTCAAGGACGCTCGCATGGTAAATGGGACGCCACTTCACATAGGACCGATCATCCGCAAGTTGCGCGTAGTGCTAGGACCGATCACAGTCAGGCGTGATTTCGACTCTGCGACGCTGGACGGATACGATTTTATCTTCGGGAGAGATTGGCTACGGACGGTTAGTACTCAGTTCGATTGGGCTCAGGGAAGCTGCAGCGTCAAGGTAGACGGGGAGTTCCGGGAGCTGCCACAGTGGAGCGATGGGGCCACATCAACCACAGCTATCATTAATGCTGTTCGTGTGCGACAGTTAGTGAAGCGTGCGGCACGGATCTTCGCGGTTTTTCTTGAGGAGGTGGAAGCTGAGGAGGGGAAAGGAGGGAGTGCAGCAGTTAGTGAGAAGGCAACTCTTCCTGCTGAGGTGAGTGCACTGTTAGCAGAGTTCGCAGACGTCTTCCCCGACGAGTTGCCCCCAGGGTTGCCTCCCAGCCGAGCAGTAGACCATCGAATAGAATTGGAGCCGGGGAGCAGGCCAGTAGCGAAGCCGCAGTGGAGGTTGAGTCCAGCGGAGACAGAGGAGATGACGCAGCAAGTTAGGCACTTTCTCGCACAAGGTTTCATACAGCCATCTAGATTCGCCTTGGGCCGCACCGATACTTTTCGCACCCAAGAAAGACGGAGGGTTACGGATGTGCATAGATTACCGCGCACTGAACGCCGCCACCGTCAAGAATAGATTCCCGGTGCCGAGAGTAGAAGATCTTCTCGATGCAGTGCAGGGCGCTAGAGTCTTCTCTAAGATCGACCTTCGTTCGGGTTACCACCAGATTCGAGTAGTTCCAGAGGACCAGCACAAGACGGCGTTTCGTACGAAGCAGGGGTTGTACGAGTTTAGGGTTCTACCGTTCGGATTGACCAACGCCCCAGCGACGTTTCAGACGCTCATGAACACAGTCCTCTTCGAGTTCCTAGGGTCGTTCGTTGTCGTTTACCTAGACGACATCCTAGTGTTCTCTAAGACGAAAGATGAGCACGTGCAGCACTTGCAGAAGGTCTTCCAGGTCTTACGGAGGGAGCAGTTATACGCTAAGCAGTCGAAGTGCGAGTTCTTCCTTCCAGAGGTCGAGTTCCTAGGACACGTCGTATCCGCTAGTGGCATTAGGACTGACCCGAAGAAGATCGCAGCAGTACAGGATTGGGTAGCACCGACCTCAGTCAAGGAGTTGCAGAGCTTCCTCGGTTTCGCGAACTACTACCGTCGTTTCGTTCAGGGTTACGCATCGATCGCTAGTCCACTCACCGACCTACTTCGGAAGGGCGTAGAGTACGTTTGGGGTCCAGCGCAGCAGCAGGCGTTCGAGCAGATGAAGCAGTCGCTCACGTCTTCACCGACACTGTCGTACCCTGATCCCACTCGCCCATACGTTGTAGTGACCGACGCTTCCGATCAGGCCATAGGAGCAGTGCTTCTTCAGGACCAGGGACGCGGGTTGCAGCCGATCGCGTACGAGTCGCGTAAGCTTAGGGGAGCGGAGTTGAACTATCCCATACACGACAAGGAGGCGCTCGCGATCATCCATGCGTATAAGGTGTGGAGGTGCTACCTAGAGGGGGCAGATAGTGTTATACGCACGGACCACTGTTCGCTTCGTTTCCTCAAGTCGCAGCCGCAGCTGAGTCGTCGCCAGGCTAGGTGGATGGAGTTCATGGAAGGGAGCTTTCACTATAGGATAGAGTACAAGCCAGGCGTGCGCAACCCAGCAGATCCGCTCACTCGCCCTAGTTGTCAGCTCGCCAGTCTCACAGTCACTGCTGGCCACCCACTTCTCACAGCACTCTTCGAGCACGGTTACACAGTAGATCCTGACTTCACACCGCAGCCGCCCGCAGGAGCAGAGGTGCAGGGTAGTGTCTACATACGGAAAGGTACCACACGGATTTGGGTTCCAGCCTACCGCCCTCTTCTACAGCTCCTTCTCTCAGAGGCGCACGACGTAGTTACTGCAGGGCACTTCGGAGCAGATAAGACGGCTAAGACGCTTAGTCACACGTACTACTGGCCCGGGCTTGCAGCAGACGTAGAGGATTACATTCGCTCGTGCGACACGTGTCAGCGTACGAAGTCCTCTCGCCAGCGCAAAGCAGGACTCTTGCAGCCGATTCCACCGCCCGACCGCCCTTGGCAGGTAGTTACCATGGACTTCATCATGGCTTTACCGCGCACAGTTAGGGGTCACGACGCCATCTTCGTAGTAGTGGATAAGTTTTCTCGAGCAGCGCATTTCATCCCCACGCACGGCAAGGTCACAGCAGAGGAAGCCGCGACGCTGTTCGTAGATAACGTAGTCCGACTGCACGGGGTTCCAGATTCCATCATCTCAGACCGCGACCCTCGTTTCACTTCGAAGTTCTGGAAGCAGCTTTTCGCACTGTTTGGGACTCGCTTAGCCATGTCGTCTGCGTACCACCCAGAGACAGACGGACAGACCGAGCGTGTGAACCAGACCTTGGAGCAGATCCTTCGCAGCATCACGATGCACGACGCAGCCGCATGGGACAAGAAGCTGAGCATGGCAGAGTTCGCCTACAACAACACGCACCACTCCGCCACAGGCATGTCACCGCTCTTTGCACTTTACGGTCAGCACCCCAATGTCCCCACTCGTGTCGATCTCACACCCACAGTCCCTCGTGCGGACAACTTCCACCAGCATCTCACCTTCATTCATGATCACGTGAGGAAGCACCTTGAGCTCGCAAATGCACGCATGGCACGCACCACCAACCGCAGTCGTCGTGAGGTGTCGTTCGCAGTCGGCGACCGTGTTCTCTTGGATAGCCGCAACCTCCGACTGCCACAGGACAGCAAGCTTCGTCCACGTTTCATTGGTCCATTCGTCATTGAGCGCGCACTAGGTCCATTCGCATACCGCCTTCGCCTTCCCGCACATTTCCGCATGCACCCGTCATTCCACGTGTCTCTCCTTCGCCCATACACCGATCCCAATGCCACCTTCTCGGGCCGTGATCGCACTCCACTGCCGGTAGCTGTTGACACCGACGAGCCCGACTACCAGATCCAGCGCATCCTCAGGCACCGTCGCCGTCTCCAGGGGGGTGTCACTTTCATCGACTTCTTGGTTCGTTGGCGTGGTTACGACGCAGCAGACGACAGCTGGGTTCCTTCGTCCTCGCTGTCTCCTGACAACGCTTGCCTCCAAGCGTACCTTCAGTCTGCAGGCGCCGCGGACGTCGCCTCCTTGGGCGGGGGGTAGTGTTAGAGGGGTGTTTACTGTTCATTCCGAACAGTACATTCCTAGTCACCATTATCCTTATCTTCTCAGATTCTCTAGTGCCACGTGGCACTCTACTTTTCTTGCACTCCAATTCTTGGTCCCACATTCCACTTTCCAACCTTGTTTCTTGCATGCTATATAAACCTTGCTTGTACTTGCCATTATCAATCAATTCTCATTCAACTCTTCTTCAATTACTCAGTAACTTCTTCGCCTATTTCGCCAATAGTTCTTTCGCCAAAGTCTTCCGCCGCGTTTCATCCTCGACTTAGTCGACCCCACTAATTCTTTAGCGGACTTAGGCCGTCGGGCCTAACACCGTTATAATATTTTCTCACTATTATATTTTTCCGTTATCCCATTCTCCCTTTTCTCCTCTTTATTTTGGTCTTTATCTCATCTCAATCGGCCTACTATTCTATTTTCTAGAGCCTTCTATTTATTTCTCTTATTTCCTACTTTTCCCACCGACATACCTATTATACGGCACCGACAGCGCCGACAGTGGTGTATACGGTGTAATCTGGGCGTAATCCCAAGTGCCAATAGACTTGCGTGCTTATGCGCACTTGTGATTGTAGTATCGGGGAGGGTGTGTTCCCGAAGGTTCGTTTTATCTCGGTTATCCTTGTACTTTCCGAGTATAAATAGGCCTTGTATTCAGTTTTAGTGACAAGTTTCGATTGAGAATTCGATCCTGTGACACTTGGTAATCAGAGCCGTTCTCACTCGACAACTCTCGGCTAAGCAGCGGTCGCGGAAAAAATCGCCTCGAAAAACCGCCGGGGGCGACCAATTCGACGCCGATTTCTGGTAAGTACCAGTTCCGCGCTTTTCGAATTAACCCCCTCGCGTGGTTTTTGAACAGGATGGGTTCGCCGGCGACCAACGACGTTACGCAGCAGCTCTTCGCGCAAATCGCCAAGATGGAAGCGGAGATGCGAGCGACGACTGAACGGTCGCGATTGGAGAACGAGCAGCTGCGAAACAAACTGCAGCGCGTTACGCGGCTCCTCTCGACTATGAACATTCCTGCTTCGACAACTTTGCAGCAGTCGCAGCGTCAGTTCGAGGTTCCGAAACTTCGCTCGCCGGAATCGTTCGACCCTAGCGATCGAAAATCCGACGTCAGGCGGTGGCTCGCGACGATGGAAATTTATTTCGCGGCGATCGGATGGACGACAACGGAGTACGACGGCGAGAAAATTCGTCTCGCGACAACGTTGATGCGCGGTCCAGCTCTCGAGTGGCTCGGAAGCAACAGTAGCATTTTCCAGGGCGAAGCCACGTGGCAGCAGTTCCGGGCAGACCTTCTCAAACGTTTTGAGCCGACTAATTCCACTTATATTGCGCGCGAAAAATTACATCACCATAGGCAATACGGGAGTGTCGCGCAATACACGCAGCAGATGGAGGAATTTTATAATCGCATTCCCAGCATTACCGAGGGCGAAAAAATTCAGTCCTACATCGCGGGGCTGAAAACCGACATTCGGCGCCAGGTTGCAGCAGCGAATTGCAGCAGCTACAGCGAAATCGTATCGGCCGCGGAGCGTTTTGACTTGGTCAACTCCGGGACACGACGACCCCACGTCGTTGGATCACGACAAGGGGATCGCTCGGCTTCAACCACGTTCGCCGACCCCATGGAAGTCGACAAATTCGACGCGAGTTCACGTCCTGCAAAAAACAAAACACTTTGCGAATTTTGCGGCGGAAACGGACATCGGATTGTCGAATGTTTTCACATGAAATCAGCACGTGCGGCATTCCGAGCTCGTGGGAGTGGCGAAACTAAAGACAAAAAGTCAAAAAACGGATCTCGCCAGTGATTGCGGATCGTGCTGGCGAGAAAAAACAGATCCGAAAGCGTCAGCGCAATCTGGACCGAATCGAAATTGAAGGACAGCATTGGGCGCGAGATTTGGAGAATCAAGGGCGAAATCCCAAGCCCCTTGACCGAAATTTGTCGGAGGAATTCGCCGAGGAAAAGAAAACCTCCGCGAAAACAGACTCGACCAAGACGGGAACTCTCCAATTCGACCCCGGAAAAAAACAGAATTCGTTAAAGTTATCTTTCAAAGATGCTTTAATGAAGACTAGCGATTTTCGCGGGTCCGGAGCCATAAACAAATTCCGGGAAGAACTCCAGAGGAAGCAGACAATTAAAGAAGTGGTACCGGTGCCTACGGAGCTGGGGAAAAAAATAAGGAGTGTGGAAAGGAGTAGACCTTTTCACGGCGTCAACGTCCTCTCCCGGAACCAGCCCAAGACGACTCTCCACTCCCCAGGGAAGAAGTCTATGGAGCTGAAGCAGCTGAAGAGGCAGCTGGGAGTTCAAAAGAAGCTGCAGAAACTCTGAAAACCCCTCAAGGATGCATCCAGTGGATCGCAGGCGTCGACCGGATCCACCCCCTCAGGGTCAACTTGTACAGTTACTACCTCTACTCCTGGCATTGGAGAAGAGCCTTTCTCCACGCAGCCCAGGCCAGCTAGTTGTCCAGAAGAAAGCAGTGGAACCACGGTGTGTACTGAATATTGGGATGTACCCTATGATCCTATTAATGAGACTATTTTTGGGTACTCCGAGCAACGCTCACCACTCCTGCTCGAGGTGATCTGCAACGGACAGCGCCTCCAAGCACTCATGGACAGCAGGGCGTCGCACAGCGTCTATGACAAAAAGGCAATCGATCGACTCGGAAGTGACATCAAGTCCTCAAGCTTCTCTGCAACGATGGTGGATGGCAGTAAGCTACCTATCTACGGGGAAACACGGTTGCTACTCCAGATTGGACCCCTTCGATGGAAGCCTGCTCTCCCCATCACAAATATCAAAGGACTCGACGTAATCTTCGGGAGAGACTTTCTTAAAAAGTTCAACCCCGAGATCAACTGGGTTAACCAGACGGCCAACATCAACAACAACAGGAGGAAAATCAGCCTTCCCAAATGGGACGACACGGGAAATATTCCAGTCGAGACACTCGCACGCTTTGAAAAGGACGTCAAACGGACCACGGCGGGATTCATGGCGATAGTCAACGAGGCAGACAACGGAGAGAAGCAGACCCAGGAACTTCCTCCAGCAGTCAAGAAAATTCTTTAAGAGTTCCAGGACGTTCTCCCCGACGATTTACCTGATCAACTACCGCCATACCGGACACATCAACACGAGATCGTAGAAGAGCCGGGGTCCAAGCCAACATTTCGAGCACCATACCGGCTGAGCCCGATAGAGCTTGCCGATATGAAAAAACAAATAGAGTATCTCCTGGAGAAAGGGCTGATTCGACCTTCGACTTCGCCGTACGGAGCTCCAGTTCTCTTCACTCCGAAGCCAGACGGAAGTCTGCGAATGTGCATCGACTACCGAGCCTTGAACAAGCAGACTGTAAAAAATAAATACCCGATACCACGGATCGACGACTTACTCGATCAACTTCGCGGTGCTACGGTATTCTCCAAGCTCGACCTCAGATCGGGATACTGGCAAATTCGTATGGCGGACAACTCTATCCACAAAACCGCTTTTCGAACTCGGTACGGGTCATACGAGTATCTCGTGATGCCATTCGGACTCACTAACGCACCAGCCACATTTCAGGCGGAAATGAACCACATCCTTCGGCCCCTTCTGGACGAGTGCGTGGTGGTATATTTGGACGATATCTTGATCTACTCGAAAGATATGAAGCAGCACGTTGAGCATCTACGACGGGTGTTTGAAATTCTTCGACGAGAACGCTTCTACGTGAAACTATCCAAGAGCGAGTTTGCGTTGAAAAAAGTCCAGTTCCTTGGACATATGGTGAGCGCTCAAGGAGTTCACGTGGATCCTAAGAAGATCGAAGCAGTACGAACGTGGAAGACCCCTGAGAACGTGAAGGAGTTACAACAGTTCCTTGGATTCGCCAACTACTACAACCGGTTCGTACCGAACTACGCCAAGATTGCCGCACCATTAACGAACCTGTTGAAGAAGAATACACCATATCAATGGGAGGCGAAGCACCAGGAAGCCGTGGAACAACTTAAAACCGCACTCACGTCCGCACCTGTTCTTATCCTGCCAGACACTGAACTTGACTATGTCATCGAGGCCGATGCTAGCGATCAAGCAGTGGGCGCAGTACTCATGCAGGATCAAGGGAAGGGACTGCAACCCATTGCATACCTCAGTAAAAAACTTCACGGGGCAGAACTCAATTACCCCATCCATGACAAAGAGGCCCTCGCCATCGTCAACGCATTTAAGGCATGGAGGTGTTATCTCGAAGGAAGAAAAACGACTGTCTACACCGACCACTGCAGCCTCAAGTACCTGAAGACCCAACCAACACTCTCCAGGCGGCAGGTCCGGTGGATTGACTTTCTCGAAACCCACTTCCATTACGACATCGTGTATAAGCCGGGGCACAAGAACAAGGCAGACGCACTGAGTCGCCCTGCACACGTTGCCGCCTTACAAATCGATGGCATGAACCCACTTTTGAAGGGACTCTTCACGCATGGATACACCATCGACCCCGAAGTCTCTGTAGCAGAAAAGCGCCATCTTCTACATTGGGATCAAGACATCGCAGACCGCAAGGGCTCCACAAAAATATGGGTACCTAATTACCCTCCCTTACGCCAGTTACTGCTCGAAGAATATCATGATGTTCTCTACGCGGGCCACTTCGGTAGTAACAAGACGCTTGCCGGTATTGCGAAGCATTATTATTGGCCCCACATGGCGGATGACGTACAAAAATTCGTCACCTCGTGCGACACATGCCAACGGATGAAGAGCAGCAAACAGAAGAAAGCAGGATTACTACAGCCTCTTCCAGTCCCTGAACAGCCTTGGCAAGTGGTTAGCCTCGACTTCATCACCGGATTACCACCTACCAAAGCTGGTTACGACGCCATTCTAGTCGTCATCGACAAATTCTCCAAAATGGGACACTTCATTCCGACACACACAACGGCTCGCATCGAGGAGACAGCGCAAATATTCTTCCGCTACGTCATCTCGCAACATGGCATTCCAACCACGCTGATCTCCGACAGAGACCCGAAATTCACGAGTAAATTCTGGAAGGAGCTCATGTCGCTCATGGGGACCAAACTCGCCATGTCATCAGCCTATCATCCCCAAACGGATGGTCAGACAGAGCGCCTCAACCAGACTGTCGAACAGCTTCTGCGAGCAGCGTGTAAGGACGATATCTCTAAATGGGATGCACATCTGCCGGCTCTCGAGTTTGCGTATAACAACGCCACGCACGCCGCAACAGGGCAAACTCCTTTTTTCCTCTGTTACGGTCGCAACCCACTCACGCCTCAGAAACCAACAGTACCCGCCACGGTGCAACCCGCACATGACTTCATTTCCACTATGCACCAATTGTGGGAGCGCACGCATAAACGTCTTCTGACTATCCAGCAACAACAAAAGAAGCTCGCTGATCGGAGTCGCAACGATCATTCCATCCAGATTGGCGATCAGGTGCTTCTGGATACACGCAATCTCGACATTAGCCATCTTCCGTCTAAGCTCCGACCTCGCTTCTGCGGACCTTTTCTCGTCGAGGCGCAGGTCACTCCAGTAACCTTCCGCTTGCGTTTACCAGCTACCTGGAGGATTCACAATGCCTTCCATGTTCAACTTCTCAAGCCCTATCGGGATCCAAACACGGTCTTCAAAGGTCGCCAGCCGCCGCCGCCACTGCCAGTGATCGTTAATGGGGAACCCGAGTACGAAGTCGAAGCCGTTCTGGTGCACCGACGACGACGTAGCGGCACCTTGGAGCTCTTGATTCGTTGGAAAGGCTATGATCCTTCCGAGGATATGTGGGTACCTGAATACAACATGGATAACGCCCGCCGTCCTCTACGGGACTACCTTGTCAAGCAGGGTGTTACTTCTACCACCCAGCTTTGAGGGGGGGAAGTGTGAGAGGACGTCCCCGTTATAATATTTTCTCACTATTATATTTTTCCGTTATCCCATTCTCCCTTTTCTCCTCTTTATTTTGGTCTTTATCTCATCTCAATCGGCCTACTATTCTATTTTCTAGAGCCTTCTATTTATTTCTCTTATTTCCTACTTTTCCCACCGACATACCTATTATACGGCACCGACAGCACCGACAGCGCCGACAGTGGTGTATACGGTGTAATCTGGGCGTAATCCCAAGTGCCAATAGACTTGCGTGCTTATGCGCACTTGTGATTGTAGTATCGGGAAGGGTGTGTTCCCGAAGGTTCGTTTTATCTCGTTTATCCTTGTACTTTCCGAGTATAAATAGGCCTTGTATTCAGTTTTAGTGACAAGTTTCGATTGAGAATTCGATCCTGTGACAAACCCGAAACCGACGGACAGACAGAACGGACAAACCAGACCATGGAGCAGCTCATTAGGGCCACGTGCGACGACCCAAACACGTGGGAGCAGCAGCTTGTCAGAACATTATAGCTTATATATTTGTGTAGGCTATAGTGGGGTATCCCATAGGGGGTACAACCCGATCAGGGTTTCCTATATGTACTCACTTCATTCATAGTTCATTATTCATTCTCGTTCTAGTTTCTTTCACATGGTTTCAGAGCGGTTACGCTCTCGACCTGTGGGTACTACTGCTTCCGCTGCTACATGCTCTGTCGCACGCCCCGTGGCGTGCGACGCGATTTGCACTTTGGCGCGCGCCTCAGGGCGCGCGGCCTCTTTCTTTTCTGGCGCGCCACCCGTCCCGGCCCCTAGCCGCCCGCGCGCCGCCCGTCCCGGCCCCTAACCGTACGTGCGCCGCCCGTCCCGGCCCTTAGACGCCCGCGCGCCGCTCGTCCCGGCCCTTAGACGCCCGCGCGCCGCCCGTCCCGGCCCTTAGCCGCCCGTCCCGGCCCTTAGATGCCCGCGCGCCGCCCGTCCTAGCCCCTGGCCGCCCGCGCGCCGCCCGTCCTGGCCCCTAGCCGCCCGCGCGCCGCCCGTCCCGGCCCTTAGCCGCCCGCGCGCCGCTGCTCCAGCCCGTCAACGCCCGTGAGCCGCCCGTCCCGGCCCCACGCCGCCCGTGCGCCGCCCGTCCCGGCCCGCTGCCCCGGCCCCGCACAGCTGCCCCGGCCCGTCGCAGCCCGTGCGCCGCCAGCCCCGGCCCGTCGCCGCCCGTGCGCCGCTGTCCCAGCCCCACGCCGCACGTGCACCGCACGTCCCGGCCCCAAGCCGCCCGTGCACCGCCCGTCCCGGCCCCGCGCAGCTGCCCCGGCCCGTCGCCTGCTGCATTGCCGAGCCGCCCCCCCCCACCGAGCCGCCGAGCAGCCCAGCAGCCGAGCCGTAGCCGAGCCGCTGAGCAGCCCAGCAGCCGAGCCGCATAGCAGCCGAGCCGCCCGAGCCGCCCGAGCCGGCCGAGCCGCCCGAGCCACCCGAGCCGCCGAGCCGCCGAGCCGCCCGAGTCGCCCGAGCAGCCGAGCCGCCCGGGTCGCCCGAGCCGCCGAGCCGCAGTTACTGCAGTGCCGCCGTGCCGCCGAGTTGCGAGTCGCCGAGTCGTCGAGCCTGCTCTTCCCACCACTGGTGAGCCCCTGCCTTTCTTACTGCTGCTACTCCTGCTCCTGCTTCTACTGGCGGCGGCCAGATGCACCTCCAGCTACGCCCACGCGCGTCTCTCACGCCCCAGCAGCTTCGTGAGTGGTACGCTCAGAGTAGAGGGTCTCTTAGTTCTGTTCGCTGCTCTTACGTGATTCGCACTGGTGCTCGGATTGGTCAGCCTTGTGGGACGCCTAGTCATACACCGTCCCACTGCTTCGCCCGTCTGAACGACGCCTGGCGTACCGAGTTTGGCGACGAGGCTGAGCTCCCCGACTGGGTGGAGTTGCTTAGGCAGAGGGTAGATATATTTTCTCTTGACTATGATGCTATTCTCACTGCCATGTATGCATTGCCTACTAGTGCTGACCGTGCCGGTCACCTGTGCGTACCGCCTGACCCGGATATAGGGCCTGCTGCTCTAGCTGCTGGTGCGGCTGCTGCTCTGGGTGCTAGTGTGTCTCCTGCTCCAGGTACAGGTGTGGCTGCTGCTCTAGGTGCTAGTGAGTCTGCTTCCTCAGGTGCGGGTGAGTCTGCTCTCTCAGGTACCGCGTCGGCTCCGACCTCTCACACCTTCACCCTTGACTCGGGGGCTTCCCGCTCCTTCTTTCGAGACCGCACCACACTCACGCCGCTTGGTCGGCCAGTTGCAGTCTCTCTGGCAGACCCCTCTAGGGGCCCTGTCCTTGCTCACTTCTCCACTGTCCTCCCGTGTCCGGCGGCCCCCTCTGGCACTCTGTCTGGTCTTTACCTCCCCTCGTTCTCTACGAACTTGGTGAGTGGTGCTGACCTGCAGGATGCGGGGGTTCACCAGTTCACTCCTGCGAGTCAGCGGGTGACCCACTGCACAGACGCTCGGACAGGCCGACACCTGGCCACGTTTACTCATCGGTCGGGGTCGAGCCTGTGCACATTGACCACTGCGTCTCCTCCAGTTACTGGGTCTGGTAGGGTAGCTGCGTCGGGTCAGGTGTTTGCTGCAGCGTCCAGGTCTGGTCCTGAGTCTGCCCCCTGTTCGTGTCGTCTCCTGTCTCACGAGACTCTCCTCTGGCACCACCGCCTTGGTCACCCCTCTCTGCTTCGGCTTAGAGGCATGGCCTCTCGTCTTCTTGTTTCTGGTCTCCCCCGGTCCCTCCCTCCCCTTCCTCAGGGCCCTGGCCCTACCTGTGTCCCCTGTGTCGAGGGGCGTCAGCGTGCTGCCCCTCACTCCTCCCAGTTTCCTCCGACAGAGGCCCCGTTGCAGACGATTCACATGGACGTGTGGGGCCCAAGCCCGCGTTCGTGGACAGGGTCACGAGCGCTACTTCCTGCTAGTTGTTGACGACTACTCGCGTTACACCGCAGTCTTCCCCTTGCGCAGCAAGGGTGATGTCACTGAGGTGCTGATCGACTGGATCCGCGCAGCTCGTCTCCAGCTCAGGCAGAGCTTTGGCTCGGACTTTCCTCTTCTGCGTCTACACTCGGACAGAGGCGGAGAGTTTTCCTCTGGCCTTCTGAGAGCCTACTGTCGCGCACGGGGCATCCGTCAGACCTTCACACTTCCGGACTCTCCGCAGCAAAATGGGATTGCTGAGCGCCGCATTGGCATGGTCATGGACGTCGCTCGTACGTCTATGATGCATGCGACTGCCCCCCATTTTCTGTGGCCGTTTGCGGTGAGGTACGCGGCGCATCAGATCAACCTTCACCCCAGGGTCTCCAGGCCGGAGACCTCCCCAGCCTTGCTGTGGACGGGGAAGGTTGGCGATGCGTCGGCGTTCCGTATCTGGGGATCTCGGGCGTTTGTCCGCGACTTGTCTGCGGACAAACTGTCCCCTCGTGCTGCTCCTTGCGTCTTCCTGGGGTTCCCCCCTGACGCGCCAGGGTGGCAGTTCTACCACCCCACCTCTCGCCGTGTTCTGTCCTCCCAGGACGTCACGTTTGACGAGTCGGTCCCCTACTACCGCCTCTTCCCCTACCGCACTCCGTCCCTCCCCCCGCCCCCGCTCTTCCTTGTACCAGGTCCCCCCAGGTAGACCCCCTCCCCCCTCAGGGTCCTGCCCCTTCAGGTGTGTCCCAGGTAGACGCAGTCGAGCCTGTCGAGGTCACTGGTGACTCTGGTGCTGCTGAGGGTGCTGAGCCTGGGGGTACTGAGCCTGGGGGTGCTGAGCCTGGGGGTGCTACGCCTGGGGGTGCTTTGCCTGGGGGTGCCGGGCCTGGGGGTGCTGAGCCTGGAGGTTCTCCGGGTGCTTCGTCTCGCCGGGAGCCACTCTCTCCACAGGAGCTGCGCGAGTGGTTTGCCCGGCGCTGGAGCCGTGCTGCTGGTGCTGGAGGTTCGTCGGCTACTGAGGGTGCTGCTGTCGCGGGTCCCGGAGGTGCTCGTCCTGGGAGTACTGGAGCTGCTGGGCCTGCAGGTTCGATTGGCGCTGGTGCTGCTGAGGGTGTTGGCGCTGAGACTACCACTGGCGGTCCTGCTGGGGGTGCTCCTGGTGCTGCTGGAGGTTCTGGAGCTGCTGGAGGTGCTGCTGGGGGTTCTGGAGCTGCTGGAGGTGCTGCTGGAGGTGCTGGAGCTACTGGAGGTGCTGCTGGAGCGGGTACTCCACTCGGGGTCCTGGTGCTGTCCCTGCTGTTTCTGGCGTCGCCACGCGGCCTCGATCGTACTTCGTTCCACTCCTGCAGCATGTTCTTGGTCTTACACCTTCTACTGGTCCTCTTCCTCCTCCCTTAGAGGGTCCACAGCATGTCCCGTCCCAGTCACAGCTACAGCCTGTCTCCCCTTTGCCTGCTCCTTCTCCCTATGCTGGTCCTACTGGAGGTCTTACTGAGCGTCGTGAGCCTGCGTCTCGTCCTGCGTCGCCTGTTCGTGCTGCGCGCGCTAGTGGTCGCGGTTCGCGTCAGCGTCCTCCTCCTGTCCCTGGCACGCACCGGATGTCTCTGCGTCCGTCCACTGCTCCTCTGCGTGCCCCTTTGCCTTCTCCTCCTGCGTCCTCTCTTCCTGCTCTAGCCGACCCGGAGTCGGACTCTCTTCGTGCTGCTAGTCCTACTGTCACGGCGTCTCCTTGCTACTGCCGTCACTGACCCTTCTTTCGAGTCTACTGCTGCGTCTGCCCTTGTTACTGAGCTCGTCGACTTTGCTGCTCGCTGTCGCCTAGACTACGCTGCGAGTCTTGTTGCTGCGTCTGAGTCTGTCTGTCCTCCGTCCAGTCGGGGGTGAGTGTGCCCTTGGCACGGACGTCCTTGAGGACAGGCAGGAGGAGTTCCAGTGTCCGGCCGCTTCTTCACCTCATCTCGTGTCCGTAGTGCTTACCCCTGAGGGAGACCCGGATGCACTTGACATCCCGACTCCGTGCTCTTACGCGGAGGCGATAGAGGGTCCCTACTCCTCTCAGTGGCAGGCAGCTATGGATGCAGAGATGGCTTCCTGGAAGTCCACAGGCACCTACGTTGACGCTGTCCCCCCTCCTGGGGCGAACATCGTCAGTGGCATGTGGATCTTCAGGGTGAAGCGGCCGCCGGGTTCTCCGCCTGTCTTCAAGGCGTGTTACGTGGCTCGTGGCTTCAGTCAGCGGCAGGGAGTTGACTACTTTCAGACCTTCTCCCCTACCCCGAAGATGACCACTCTTCGGGTACTGCTGCACGTTGCTGCTCACCGTGACTACGAGCTGCACTCTCTCGACTTCACCACTGCTTTCTTGCAAGGCAGCCTGCACGAGGAGATCTGGTTGCGCCGCCCACCTGGCTTCACTGGGTCGTTCCCTCCTGGTACCCAGTGGAGTCTCCGGCGTCCAGTCTACGGTCTCCGCCAGGCGCCACGTGAGTGGCACGACACATTGAGGACTACACTGGCGGCACTTGGGTTTGCTCCTTCTACTGCCGACCCGTCGCTGTTTCTGCGCACCGACACCTCTCTGCCGCCGTTCTACATCCTCGTGTACGTCGACGACTCGGTCTTTGCCACAGCTGACACTGCTGGACTCGCCTACGTGAAGTCCGAGCTGCAGAAGAGACACACGTGCACTGACCTGGGTGAACTGCGCAGCTACCTTGGCTTGCAGATCACCCGGGACAGAGCACGCCGCACCATTACCCTGACTCAGTCACACATGGTGCAGCAGGTCCTTCAGCGCTTCGGCTTCACGTACTCCTCGCCTCAGGCCACTCCTCTGCCTACTCGCCACTCGCTCTCAGCTCTGCCTTCGGATGAGTCCGTAGAGTCGAGTGGCCCGTATCCAGAGCTTGTTGGCTGCCTCATGTACTTGATGACCTGCACACGACCTGACCTTGCATACCCTCTTAGCATTCTCGCACGCTATGTTGCTCCTGGGAGACACCGACCAGAGCACATGGCTGCAGCGAAGAGGGTGTTGCGCTACTTGTGCAGTACGTCGGGCATGGGGCTAGTGCTTGGAGGGCGGAGTCCAATGGCCCTCACTGGGCACGCGGACGCCTCTTGGGCTGACGACCAGGCTACGTAGCGGTCGTCACAGGGTTACACTTTCAGTCTTGGTTCCGGCTCTGTTTCGTGGCGGGCTACCCGCTCGTCTTCTGTTCTCGGCTCCAGTTGTGAGGCTGAGATCTACGCCGGGGCTATGGCTGCCCAGGAGCTTTGCTGGCTCACCTACCTGCTGACCGACCTTGGAGAGCCGCCTCGCTCTCCTCCAGTCCTGTAC
Organism: Closterium sp. NIES-65; assembly: GCA_948144175.1. Taxonomy (NCBI): domain Eukaryota; kingdom Viridiplantae; phylum Streptophyta; class Zygnematophyceae; order Desmidiales; family Closteriaceae; genus Closterium; species Closterium sp. NIES-65. Next base: position 839,385 of record CANXME010000719.1, read on the forward strand.
GTAGACAACAAGGCCATGCTGGCCTTGTGTCGAGAGCAGCGACTGGAGCACAGAACAAAGCACATTGCTCTCCGCTACTGTCTTGCTCGTGAGCTACAGCAGCGTGGACAGTTGCGGCTTGCGTACGTGGCCTCTGAGGCCAACACTGCTGATGTCTTCACCAAGGCACTAGCGCCTTGTGATCATCAGCGCTTCTGCACTCAGCTGGGTCTTGTGCCTGTCTTGCCTCACTTGCTCACTTCTTGTCCTTGCTTGTACTGTCACATATATATACTCTTGCTCTTGCTTGCTTAGCCTCTTGTATATATATATATATATATATATGTGATCTTGCGTGTGAACTGGCCTTCTGGCCTTTGAACTTGTGCTCGGAATGTGTGGTGACTTTGTGATCCACCCTGAGCTTTGCTTTGCTTTGCTTGACTGGTCTTGTGACCCCTTGTTCTCCCCCACTTTGCCTATGGGGGTGTGTCAGAACATTATAGCTTATATATTTGTGTAGGCTATAGTGGGGTATCCCATAGGGGGTACAACCCGATCAGGGTTTCCTATATGTACTCACTTCATTCATAGTTCATTCATTCTCGTTCTAGTTTCTTTCACACAGCTGCCACTCATCGAATTCGCATACAACAACGTGCCATCTGCCACGACCCAACAGTCGCCGTTTTTCCCTGAATTACGGACAAGACCCCACAGTACCCATGACCCCAAATCCCGACAACCCCGTTCCACGTGCGCAACAATTTGCCGAGATTTTGCAAGCAGCACGGACCAGGGCAGCAGAAGCAATAAAAAAATCGAACATCATCGCTAAACGCAACGCCGATCGCCACCGCAGACGTGTCACTTATCAGCCCGACGACCTCGTTTTACTCGACACTCAAAACCTCCGCCTGCCCATCACTCCAAAACTCCGCCCCCGATACTGTGGGCCATTTCGAATTAGCCACATGATCACACCTGTCACCGCGCACCTCCTCCTCCCTGCTGACTGGTACGTCAGCTCCTCGTTCCACGTCAGCTTGCTTCGCCCTTACGTACCATCCACCGGCCAACTCCCACGACACTGACCATCCAGCATGGCACGACCACCATCCGAACCAATCATCACCCCCGACAAAATCCTGAGTCACAGAGTTCGCGACCCCCAAGGAGCCCGAAAGATCGAGTTCCTGATCCGCTGGAAAGACCGTACACCTACCGAGGACAACTGGGTTCCCCTGGACAGAACTGAAAACCACCCTGTCCTCACCGAATATCTGCGCAGCCGAAACTTCAAAGATGTCCACACACTTTCGTAAGAAGGACCTCCTTAGGAGGGGGGGGGGTAGTGTAAGGAAAATCCCTTTTCCTTACTTCGCATCCCTGCTCAACGCGTACATCACTGTAGCACCTCAGTTAGCACCGTTACCACTCGCGATCATCGCATCGACAATCATCCCGCCATTTTTCGCACATCGCATCCCGACCTCACGGCTCGGCTGGTAACCCGCGCTCCGGGCCTACGCCTCGACACTTTCCCAACCTCAGTCCCAGGCTCGTCGCGCGACTACCACAGACCATTACCGTTACCACTGTAGTTTTGCTATATATTCTTCGCTCACGCCCTCGCTCATTGTATTCTTGCTTCGATAGTGCAATTCTCGTTCGTTCACTCAATTGCACTCGTAACATCAGATGTAATAAGCAATTGTTATTGTTATAGGTTTTTGTTATTGTAATAAGTATATATCATACAGCGAGGGCTTGGGAATAATCTAGATAGGGGAATTATCTATGGTATAATCTTGTAGTTCCAAATGCGACGCGATGTAAATTCCTACAGTATAAGCTACGGTAATTTAGTTATTTTGTTTACCTATTTGTTGCTTTACGTTGCCTTGCCTTGCCCTGCCTGTACTTCTCCTTCCCTCTTAATAATGCAAGCCCTCTTTTTCTCTTCCCAATTCCTCTCCTACCCTTCCTAGCTCCATTCTCATAGCTCCAAAGAGCCTATACTAACAAGGTATTTTGGCATGTTTTTTCAAACTTTGTTCTTACGGTATGTTGTAGGCTGTAGTGGGGGTAGCTTCTAATGAGTACAACACTTTAGGGTTAGACATTGCCCTACTTGTACTCATCCTTGCTTTCTAGTCATCCATTCTTGCACACTATTTTGACATGATATCCAGAGCAGGTCCATCCGTAGGACTGCTCCGTTGGGGCCCACCGCTAGTTTCGAATTGCCTGAACTGCACGACGTGCCCTGACCGAACAGCGTCCCTTATGCTGCCCTGCCCGTCGTGCTGCCTGCTTGCTGCCTAGCGTGCCACCCACACTCTACCATGCCCTGCGCTCTGCCCCGCCCTGCGGCCCGCGCGCCGCCCTGCCCTGCAGCTAGCGCGCTGCCCTGCCATGTTGCCCGCACGCCCTGCAGCTCGCGCGCAACCCTGCCCTGCAGCCCGCGCGCCGCCCTGCCTTGAAGCTTGTGCGTCGTCCTGCCCTACAGCCCGTGCACCGGCCTGTCCTGCCTGACTGCCCGCGACCTGCCACTACAGCGACTACCGCTACTGCTACAGCTACAGCTACATCATTTATTTCTGCCGCCCTTGCATCGCTACCACTGACTGCCACTGCCTGTGATGGCCACTATCACGGTCATAGTAGCGTTTGGCGGTGGATAGCAGCAGCAGCAGAAGAAGCGTCAGCCAAAGACCCTATCGCAACAACGGCTTTGCGAGTGGGTTATTCAGCGAGGCCGTCCTGGTGGTGGAGGTTATGGTGCTCGAGGTACTGAACAGCAGCGGCAGTAGCATCAGCAAAAAACTCTCTCGCCACAACAGCTTTGTGAGTGCGTTCATCAGCGAGGCCGTCATGGTGGTGGAGGTTATGGTAATGGAGGTACTGGACAGCACCGGTAGTAGCGACAGCAGGAGACTCTCTCGCCGCAGCAGCTTCGCGAGTGGGTTTCTTAGCTACGCGTCCCTGGTAGTGCAGAGGCTACTAGTTTAGGTACATGTTAGCCTGGTAGCGCCGATGCAGCTTCTGTGGAGGCTTTGCCCACCTTCACGCTTAACTCAGGCACGACTCGCTGCTTCTTCCGCAACTGCAATACTGTCACACCGCTCACCGCACCTGTTTCAGTCTCTCTGGCTGACACCTCTGGGGGCCCAGTCGTAGCACGTGCCTCCACCGTTCTCTCGTGTCCGGCAGCCCCCTCAGGCTCCCTCACACGTTTCCACCTCCCCTCGTTCTCTAAGAACTTGGTAAGTAACGCTGTCCTCCAGGACCAATTTGTCACTGTAACTACTCCTTGGGGTGAGCTTGTGGCGATCTGTACGGACTCACGCACTAGCGAGCACCTCGCCACGTTCACTCACAGGCCTAGGTTTGGCTTGTACACACTGACCATTAAGTCTGCGAAGGTGGCTGCGTCAGGTCAGGTGGCTGCGTCGGGTCAGTTAGCTGCGTCTTCTTCGTATCGGCTACTCTCGCACCAAACTCTCCTCTTGCACCACCGTCTTGTGTCGAAGTGAAAGGCCGCGCCCTCGCTTGTGTCAGAACATTATAGCTTATGCTTTTGTGTAGGCTGTAGTGGGGTAGCCCATATGGGGTACAGCCCAATTAGGGTTAGTACTTGTACCCAACTCTTTCATAGTGCATTCATTCTCGTTCATTCTCACATGGTTTCAGAGCACATATGCTCCTGGCCTGTAGGCCCTACTACTGCTTCCGCTGCTACTCGATCTGTCGCACGCCCCGTTGCGTGCGACCTAGCGCGCGGCGATTTTCTCTCTGGCGCGCGCCCCGAGGCGCGCGGCCCCGTTCCTTCTAGGCGCGCCACTCCCCGCTACCCCGTCGCGACGCCCAAAGGAGCCGCGCGCGACCCCTTGCTGCCCCGTCGCGGCCCCATCTCGTCGCACCGCCCTAGCGGCCGCGTCGCGCCGCCCTCGCGGCCTCGATCCGCCGCCCTAGCGGCCCTGTCACCTACCCCTGCGGCCCCGGCGCCGCCCATCCCGGCCCCAGCTCGGCCCTTCCTGGCCCCGGCGCCACCTCGGCTGGCCCCGACGCCTACCCCGGCGACCCCGACGCCGCCCTTCCCGACCCGGCCCCGCCTCTGCTGGCCCCGTCGCCTGCCCCTGCGGCCCCGGCTCTGCCCTTCCTGGCCCCGGCGCCACCTCGGCTGGCCCCGTCGCCTACCCCGGTGACCCCGACGCCGCCCTTCCCGATCCGTCCCCGCCTCTGCTGGCCCCGTTGCCTACCCCTGCGGCCCCGGCGCTGCCCTTCCCGGCCCCGGCGCCACCTCTACTGGCCCCGACGCCGCCCTTACCGGCCCCGGCGCCGCCTCTACTGGCCCCGTCGCCTACCTCTGCGGCCCCGGCGCCGCCCTTCCCGGCCCCGGCGCCGCCTCTGCTGGCCCCGTCACCTACCCTGCGGCCCTGGCGCCACCTCTGCTGGCCCCGTTGCCGCTCCACCCGGCCCCGCCGCCGTCCCCAAGCGGCCCCGCCGTCAACACCTGAGCCGCCCGAGCCGCCGGGTCGCCGAGCCGCCGAGCTGCAGTTGCTGCCGAGCCGCCGTACCGCCGAGCCGCCGTACCGCCGAGCCGCCCGAGCCGCCCGAGCCGCCGAGTCGCCGAGCCGCAGTTGCCGCCGAGCCGCCCGAGTCGCCCAAGCCGCCGAGCCGCAGTTGCTGCCGAGCCGCCGTGCCGCCGAGCCGCCCGAGCCGCCCGCACCGCCGAGTCGCCGAGTCGCCGAGCCTGCTCTTCCCACCACTGGTGAGCCCCTGCCCTGCTAGCGCGCTGCTCGCAGCCTGTTTGCCTGTCTGCCTGCCTTTCGGCCTGCCTGGCTGCCTACCTTACTGCTGCTACTCCTACTCCTGCTTCTAGTGGCGGAGCCAGATGCAGCCCCAGCGACGTCCGCGTGAGTCCCTCACGCCCCAGCAGCTGCGTGAGTGGTACGCTGGTTGGGGTTGTAGGGGTGGCGGCGCTGCTACTGCTACCACTACTTCTGCTACTACTACTGGCGGCGGCCAGATGCAGCTCCAGCAATGCCCACGCGCGTCTCTCACGCCCCAGCAGCTTCGTGAGTGGTACGCTCAGAGTAGAGGGTCTCTCAGTTCTGTTCGCTGCTCTTACGTGATTCGCACTGGTGCTCGGACTGGTCAGCCTTGTGGGACACCTAGTCACACACAGTCCCGCTGCTTCGCCCGTCCGAGCGACGCCTGGCGTACCGAGTTTGGCGACGAGGTTGAGCTCCCCGATTGGGTGGAGTTGCTTAGGCAGAGGGTAGATATATTTGCTCTTGACTATGATGCTATTCTCACTGCCATGTATGCATTGCCTACTAGTGCTGACCGTGCCGGTCACCTGTGCATACCGCCTGACCCGCGTATAGAGCCTGCTGCTCTAGCTGCTGGTGAGGCTGCTGCAATGGGTGCTAGTGAGTCTCCTGCTCCAGGTACAGGTGCGGCTGCTGCTCTAAGTGCTAGTGAGTCTCCTTCCTCAGGTGCGGGTGAGTCTGCTCTCTCAGGTACCGCGTCGGCTCCGGCCTCTCACACCTTCACTCTTGACTCGAGGGCTTCCCGCTCCTTCTTTCGAGACCGCACCACACTCACGCCGCTTGGTCGGCCAGTTGCAGTCTCTCTGGCAGACCCCTCTGGGGGTCCTGTCCTTGCTCACTTCTCCACTGTCCTCCCGTGTCCGGCGGCCCCCTTTGGCACCCTGTCTGGTCTTTACCTCCCCTTGTTCTCTACGAACTTAGTGAGTGGTGCTGACCTATAGGATGCGGGGGTTGACCAATTCACTCCTGCGAGTCAGCGGGTGACCCACTGCACGGACGCTCGGACAAACCGACACCTGGCCACGTTTACACGTTGGCCGGGGTCGAGCCTGTACACGCTGACCACTGCGTCTCCTCCGGTCACTGTGTCTAGTCAGGTAGCTGCGTCGGGTCAGGTGTTTCCTGCAGCGTCCAGGTCTGGTCCTGAGTCTGCCCCCTGCTCGTATCGTCTCCTGTCTCACGAGACTCTCCTCTGGCACCACCGCCTTGGTCACCCCTCCCTGCTTCGTCTCTGAAGCATGGCCTCCCGTGTCCTTGTCTCTGGTCTTCCCCGGTCCCTCCCTCCCCTTCCTCCGGGGCCTGGCCCTACCTGCATCCCCTGTGTCGAGGGGCGGCAGCGGGCTGCCCCTCACTCCTCTCAGTTTCCTCTGACAGAGGCCCCGCTGCAGACACTTCACATGGACGTGTGGGGCCCGGCCCGCGTCCGTGGACAGGGTCACGAGCGCTACTTCCTGCTGGTGGTTGACGACTACTCGCGTTACACCACAGTCTTCCCCTTGCGCAGCAAGGGTGATGTCACTGAGGTGTTGATCGACTGGATCCGCGCAGCTCGTCTCCAGCTCAGGCGGAGCTTCGGCTCGGACTTTCCTGTTCTGCGTCTGCACTCGGACAGAGGCGGAGAGTTCTCCTCTGGCCTTCTGCGAGCCTACTATCGTGCACAAGGCATCCGCTAGACCTTCACGCTTCCGGACTCTCCACAGCAAAATGGGATTGCTGAGCGCCGCATTGGCATGGTCATGGACGTCGCCCGTACGTCCATGATGCATGCGGCTGCCCCCCATTTTCTGTGGCCGTTTGCGGTCCGGTACGCGGCGCATAAGATCAACCTTCAGCCCAGGGTCTCCATGCCGGAGGCCTCCCCAGCTTTGCTGTGGACGGGGAAGGTTGGCGATGCGTCAGCGTTCCGTGTCTGGGGATCTCGGGCGTTTGTCCGCGACTTGTCTGCGAACAAGCTGTCCCCTTGTGCTACTCCTTGCGTCTTCCTTGGTTCCCCCCCTTCAAGTGTGTCCCAGGTAGACGCTGTTGAGCCTGTCGAGGTCGCGGGTGACTCTGGTGCTGCTGAGGGTGCTGAGCCTGGGGGTGCTGACTCTTGGGAAACTGAGCGTGTGGGTGCTACGCCTGGGGGTGCTGAGCCTGGGGATGCTGAGCCTGGGGGTGCTGAGCATGGGAGTGCTGAGCCTAGGGGTTCTGAGCCTAGGGGGTGCTGAGCCTGGGGGTGCTGAGCCTGGGGGTGCTACGCTTAGGGGTGCTACGCCTGGAGGTGCTGAGCCTGGAGGTGCTGAGCCTGAGGGAGCTGGGCCAGCTCGTGTAGTGTCTGGCGGTGCTGTGCCTGGCGGTTCTCCGGGTGCTTCGTCTCGCCGGGAGCCACTCTCTCCACAAGAGTTGCGTGAGTGGTTTGCACGGCGCTGGAGGCGAGCTGTTGGAGCTGGAGGTGCCGCGGGTACTGGAGGTTCTGCTGGTGCTGAGGGTGCTAGTGCCGCGGGTCCCGGAGGTGCTCGTACTGGGAGTACTGGAGTTGCTCGGCCTGCGGGTACTTCTGGAGTTGGAGCTGTTGCGGGTGTTGGTGCGGAGGCTACTGCTGTCGGTCATGGAGGCGGTCCTGCTGGGGGTGCTACTTGTGCTGCTGGAGGTACTGGAGCTGGAGGTGCTACTAGTGCTGGTGCTGCCGCTGGGGGTACTGGTGCTGTCCCTGCTGTGTCTGGAGTCGCCGCGCGGCCTCGGCCGTACTTCTTTCCGCTCCTTCAGCAGGTTCTTGGTCTCCCGCCTTCTACTGGTCCTCCTCCTCCCTTTGAGTGTCCACAGCCTGTCCCGTCATAGTTACAGTTACAGCCGGCCTCCCCACTGCCTGCTCTGTCTCCCTGCACTGGTCCTACTGGAGGTCTTGCTGAGCGTCGTGAGCCTGCGTCTCGCCCTGCGTCGCCTGTCCGTGCTGCTCCCACTAGTGGTCGCGGTTCGCGTCAACGTTCTCCTCCTGTCCCTGGCACGCACCGGATGTCTCTGCGTCCGTCCACTGCTCCTCTGCGTGCCCCTTTACCTTCTCCTCCTGAGTCTTCTCTTCCTGCTCTAGCCGGCCCGGAGTCGGACTCTCTTCGTGCTGCCAGTCCTACTGTCACGCGTCTCCTTGCTACTGTTGTCACTGACCCTTCCTTTGAGTCCACTGCTGCGTCTGCCCTAGTTGCTGAGCTCGTCGACATTGCTGCTCGCTGTCACCTAGACTACGCCGCCAGTCTTGTTGCTGAGTCTGAGTCTGTCTGTCCTCCGTCCGTCGGGGGTGAGTGTGCCCTTGGCACGGACGTCCTTGAGGACAGGCAGGAGAAGTTCCAGTGTCTGGCTGCTTCTTCACCTCATCTTGTGTCCGTACTGCTTACCCCTGAGGGAGACCCGGATGCACTTGACATCCCGACTCCGTGCTCTTACGCGGAGGCGATAGAGGGTCCCTACTCCTTTTAGTGGCAGGCAGCTATGGACGCAGAGATGGCTTCCTGGAAGTCCACAGGCACCTACGTTGACGAGGTTCCCCCGCCTGGGGCGAACATTGTCAGTGGCATGTGGATTTTCAGGGTGAAGCGGCCGCCGGGTTCTCTGCCTGTCTTCAAGGCGCGTTACGTGGCTCGTGGCTTCAGTCAGCGGCAGGGAGTTGACTACTTTCAGACCTTCTCTCTCACCCCGAAGATGACCACTCTTCGAGAACTGCTGCACATAGCTGCTCACCATGACTACGAGCTTCACTCTCTTGACTTCAGCACAGCTTTCCTGCAGGGCAGCCTGCACGAGGAGGTCTGGCTGCGCCGCCCACCTGGCTTCACTGGGTCTTTTCCTCCTGGCACCTAGTGGAGCCTCCGGCGGCCAGTCTATGGTCTCCGCCAGGCACCGCGTGAGTGGCACAATGCACTGAGGACTACACTTGCGGCTCTTGGGTTTGCTCCCTCTATTGCCGACCCGTCGCTGTTTCTACGCACCGACATTCTTTGCCGCCGTTCTACATCCTCGTGTACGTTGACGACTTGGTCTTTGCCACAGCTGACACTGCTGGACTCGCCCACGTGAAGTCCGAGCTGCAGAAGAGACACACGTGCACAGACCTGGGTGAACTGCGCAGCTACCTTGGCTTGCAGATCACCCGGGACAGAGCACGCCGCACCATAACCCTGACTAAGTCACACATGGTGCAGCAGGTCCTTCAGCGCTTCGACTTCACGTACTCCTCGCCTCAGGCCACTCCTCTGCCTACTCGCCACTCGCTCTCAGCTCTGCCTTCGGATGAGTCCGTAGAGTCGAGTGGCCCGTACCCAGAGCTTGTTGGCTGCCTCATGTACCTGATGACCTGCACTCGACCTGACCTTGCATACCCTCTTAGCATTCTCGCACGCTATGATGCTCCTGGAAGACACAGACCGGAGCACATGGCTGCAGCGAAGAGGGTGTTGCGCTACTTGTGCAGTACGTCAGGCATGGGGCTTGTGCTTGGATGGCAGAGTCTAGTGGTCCTCACTGGGCACGTAGACGCTTCTTGGGCTGACGACCAGGCTCTGCAGCGGTCGTTACAGGGTTACACCTTCAGCCTTGGTTCCGGCTCTGTTTTGTGGCGGGTTACCCGCTCGCCTTCTGTTCTCGGCTCCAGTTGTGAGGCTGAGATCTACGCCGGGGGCTGCACAGGAGCTTCGCTGGCTCACCTACCTGCTGAATGACCTCGGAGAGCCGCCTCGTTCTCCTCCAGTGCTGTACGTAGACAACAAGGCCATGCTGGCCTTGTGTCGGGAGCAGAGACTAGAGCACAGAACGAAGCACATTGCTCTCCGCTACTTCCTTGCTCGTGAGTTGCAGCAGCGTGGTCAGCTGCGTCTTGCATACGTGGCCTCTGAGGCCAGCATTGCTGATATCTTCACCAAGGCGCTTGCGCCTTGTGACCATCAGCGCTTCTGTACTCAGATGGGTCTTGTGCCTGCCTTGCCTCACTTGCTCACCTCTTGACCTTGCCTGTACTGTTACATATATATATATACACCTGCTCTTGTTTGTCTAGCCTTTTATATATATATGTACTCCTGCATGTGAACTGGCCTTGTGGCCTTGACCTTGTGCTCGAATGTGTGGTGACTTTGTGATCCATCCTGAGTTTGCTTTGCTTTGCTTTGCTTGACTGGTCTTGTGACCCCTTGTACTCCCCCACTTTGCCTATGGGGGTGTGTCAGAACATTATAGCTTATGCTATTGTGTAGGCTGTAGTGGGGTAGCCCATATGGGGTACAACCCAATTAGGGTTAGTACTTGTACCCAACTCTTTCATAGTGCATTCATTCTCGTTCATTCTCACAGCATGGGCGCAGGCATTCTCTGCGATGACGTGGTGAATTCAACGAAGTGATCGTCGCATTGGATCAGCCCATCCTTTGAAACCGCGGTGGGTTATCGAGGAGGTGGTCCTCTGATTCACCAGCCCAACAACAAGCTCTGGTCGACGGGGTGCTGCTCGACGAGCTCGTCCTCTGATCTGCTAGTGAGTCACGCGATCTCTGACGGACGGAGTGCAGTCCGAAGAGCCTCCTTCTCTGATCGAAGGGCGCCATTTGGCGAGCTTCGTCTCGGTGAACTGGTCGGCCGAATTCGCGCGACTGCGGAACTCTGCGAAGGCATACGAAATTCGCTCAGGTGGTTTGTAGCGAAATTTCACATGCGGAATGGCATCACGTGCTCAACAGTAGACATCTAATGAAACCGTCAGAGCGTTTTCTACCTGGCACCTGCGCAATGTCTCTGATGTTGTAACCATTTACCTGCACCTACCCGGTAGGTGCACACCTGCGCAGATATTCACCTGCGAATGCAGCGCTGGCAGGCCGCCCTGCTGCAGCGCTGGCATGTCGCCCTTCTGCTACGCTGGCAAACCGCCTGTTTCAGCGTTGGCGAACCGCTCTGATGCAGTGCTGACAATTCGCCTTGCAGAATGCTTGCTAGGGATTGCAATGCCATTCCAGTGATATCACTTGCATGCTCTTCTTTGTACTCTAATTCTAGATTTTCTTAGTGGAAACTCTTGCCAAATCTATCTGTGAACAAAGTAAGTAGTGAGAACTCTTTTAGAACGCTACAAGAGCGCTGCGATCACCCACACAGCCCCGTGCCCTTCTTCGTAGTCCACTCCTGTTGTAGGGTGACTCTCCGCATCTTGGTCACCCCTCGCTGCCGCACTTGCGTGGCATGCACTCGCGTCTCCTTATATCTGGCCTCCTCAGGTCCCTGCCCCCGCTCTCGCGCTCGCTTGCACCGCCATGCCTTATGTCAAATTATAATGTTGTCTAGGCTTTAGTGGGGTAGCCCATATGGGGTACACATTTCTAGGGTTGCATATTTGTATCACTTTCATTCCATAGTCATTCATTCTCGTTCTAATTTCCTCATGGTATCGAGCAGGTTCCCCCGTGGGAACTGTGCCTAGGGCCCACCACATCGAGATTTTTTTTTTCCTGCCCGAAGCGCGCTCAGCTCGAGTCGCGCTCCGGGCTCTCACTTCGTCGAGCCGCCCTAGCGGCCCCAACGCCCTAGCGGCCCCGCAGCCCGTCGATTCGGCCCCGCCGCCCTTCGCTGCGGCCCCGCCGCCCTTCGCTGCGGCTCCGCCGCCCTTCGCTGCAGCCCCGCAGCCCTTCACTGCGGCCCCGCCGCCCTTCACTGCGGCCCCGCCGCCTGTCTCAGCGGCCCCGCCGCCCTTTGCTGCGGCCCCGCCGCCTCTCTCGCTGCGGCCCCGCCGCCCTTCTCAGCGGCCCCGCCGCCCTTTCGCTGCGGCCCCGCCGCCCGTCTCAGCGGCCCCGCCGCCCTTTGCTGCGGCCCCGCCGCCCTTCGCTGCGGCCCCGCCGCCTCACATTGCAGCCCCGCCGCCCTTCCCTGCGGCCCCTGCCGCCTCACACTGAGGCCCCGCCGCCCTTCGCTGCAGCCCCGCCGCCCGTCTCTGCGGCCCCGCCGCCCTTCTCTGCGGCCCCGCCGCCTCTCTCGCTGCGGCCTCGCCGCCCTTCTCAGCGGCCCCGCCGCCCTTCTCTGCGGCCCCGCCGCCTCTCTCACTGCGGCCCCGCCGCCCTTCTCAGCGGCCCCGCCGCCCTTCACGGCGGCCCCGCCGCCTCTCCCACTGCGGCCCCGCCACCTACCTTGCGGTCCTGTCGCCCTACCAGCGGCCCTACCGCCCTACACCGCCCGCGCCGCCCGAGCCGCCCGAGCTGCCCGAGCCGCCCGAGCCGCCCGAGCCGCCTGAGCCGCTGAGGAGCCGAGCCGCCTGAGCAGCCCGAGCCGCCCGACCTGCCCGAGCCGACCGAGCCGCCTGAGCCGCTGAGGAGCCGAGCCGCCCGACCCGCCCGAGCCCCCGAGCCGCCCGAGCCGCCTGAGGAGCCGAGCCGCTGGTGCCGCGGAGCCGCAGTTGCTGCTGAGCCGTCCGAGCAGCCGTGTTGCCGTGTTGTTGTGCTACTGAGCTGCCTGAACCGCCCTGTCTGGTGAGAGCAGCGCTTCCGTCACTGCACTGCCCCTGTCCTACAGTAGGTACTGCTAGTCTACTGTTGTCATGGCTACCCCTAGTGTCCTCGCGTTTGACGCTGAGGGTCGAGCCATTGACTTTGAGGTCTGGGTCGATGACCTGCAGCTGTTCTTACAGTGCGATAGGGTAGACGGTCTCTCTCTCTTTGACCTCACCTCTGGCACCTCTCCTGCCCCTGCTGCTGATGCTGACCCCACTGTTCGCTCCCTGTGGGCCACGCGCGATGCTGCTGCACGTCTTGCTGTGCGTCGCCACCTGCCTACCACTGAGCGCGCGCACTTTTGTCAGTACAAGAGTGCTCAGACCTTGTACGACGCTGTAGTTGCGCGCCACTCTTCCCCTGCCACTGCTGCACTGAGCCGCCTCATGCTGCCGTACCTCTTCCCTGACCTTGCTGCCTTTCCCACAGTCGCTGACCTCATTACGCACCTCCGCACTAGTGACACTCGCTACCGCGCCGCGCTTCTTGCTGAGTTCTGCGCCAAGAACCCCCCCCCCATGTACATCACTCTCTATTATATAGTCACCCGCCTCCCTGACTCCCCTCGTGTAGTCAGGGACCACTTCCTCTCAGTCTGTCCCACCACTCTCACTGTTGACCTCTTAGAGAAGGCCCTCCTAGCAGCGGAGAAGAGCATAGTCGCTGTAGGAGCCTCTCGTGGTGACCCTCGCACCCCCATCTTTGAGGGGTGTTCTCCTTCCCCCCTTTTGCCCTCTGTCGCCTCTGCCGCTGCGGCCGACCTCGTTGGTCTGGAGTCGGTCGGTGCGGCGTCTGCCCCTAGCGGGAGACGCCGCTCTGGCAAGGGCAAGAGGGGGCAAGGGCGCGGGTGGAGCTAGCGGGGGCGGTGGAGGTGGCGGTGGAGGCGGCGGAGGGAGTGGGGGTGGCGGTGGGAGTGGTGGCGGGGGTGGAGGTGTCGGTGGCAGCAGTGGAGGCGGAGGCGGCGGCGGTGCTAGCGGAGGCGGCGGTGGTGGCGGAGGTGGAGGAGGCGGTGGTGGAGGAGGTGGCGGTGGTCGGGGTGGTGCTTCGCAGCGGAGCAGCCCTGGTGGTGGTCAGCGCTAGCAGCAGCAGCAGCAGCAGCGTTCTCGGGACATTCCCCCCCCTCAGCAGCTCCGTGAGTGGTACGCGCAGCGTCAGCGTGGTGGGGGTTTTGGTCCGTGCACCTACGTCCTTCTCTCTGGCGACCGCGCGGGTGAGCAGTGTGGGGGTGCCCACCCCACCCAGCGCTGCTTTGGGCGCCTGACGGACGCTTGGCGTCAGCAATTCCCAGAGGCCAGTGAGATCCCCCGCTGGGGAGAGCTTTCTAGGGCAGGCGTAGCTATCTATGATTTTGACTTTGATGCTATCCTTGCTGCCATGTATGCTGTGACTATTAGTGATGAGGGTGACTGTTACCGGTGTTTCCCGCCCAACCCGGGCATTGGTACTGCTGCTCTAGGTGCTGGTGAGGCTGCTGCTCCAGGTGCCAGTGCGTCTGCGCCCTCAGGTGCTTGTGAGTCTGCGCTCTCAGGTACCACGTCCGCTTCGGCCTCCCTCACCTTCACACTTGACTCAGGGGCTTCTCGCTCCTTCTTTCGAGACCGCACCACAGTCACGCCACTTGGTCGGCCGGTTGCAGTCTCCCTGGCAGACCCCTCTGGGGGTCCGGTCCTTTCTCACTTCTCCACTGTCCTCCCGTGTCCGGCTGCCCCCTCTGGCACCTTGTCTGGTCTTTACCTCCCCTCGTTCTCTACGAACTTGGTGAGTGGTGCTGACCTGCAGGATACGGGGGTTCACCAGTTTACTCCTGCGAGTCAGCGGGTGACCCACTGCTCGGACGCTCGCACAGGCCGGCACCTGGCCACGTTTACGCGTCGGCCGGGGTCGAGCCTCTACACCCTGACCACTGGGTCTCCTCCTGTCCCTTCGTCTAGCCAGGTAGCTGCGTCGGGTCAGGTGTTTGCTGCAGCGTCCAGGTCTGGTCCTGAGTCTGCCCCCTGCTCGTGTCGCCTCCTGTCTCACGAGACTCTCTTGTGGCACCACCGTCTTGGTCACCCCTCCCTGCCTCATCTCCGAGGCATGGCTTCCCGTGTCCTTGTCTCTGGTCTCCCCCGGTCCCTCCCTCCCCTTCCTCCAGGGCCTGGTCCTTCCTGTGTTCCCTGTGTCGAGGGGCGGCTCCGGGCTGCCCCTCACTCCTCTCAGTTTCCCCCGACAGAGGCCCCGCTGCAGACGCTTCACATGGACGTGTGGGGTCCGGCCCGCGTCCGTGGACAAGGTCACGAGCGCTACTTCCTGCTGGTGGTTGACGACTACTCGCGTTACACCTCAGTCTTCCCCTTGCGCAGCAAGGGTGATGTCACTGAGGTGTTGATCGACTGGATCCGCGCAGCTCGTCTCCAGCTCAGGAGGAGCTTTGGCTCTGACTTTCCTGTTCTGCGTCTGAACTCTGACCGAGGCGGAGAGTTCTCCTCTGGCCTTCTGCGAGCCTACTGCCGTGCGCGAGGCATCCGCCAGACCTTTACACTTCCGGACTCTCCACAGCAAAATGGGATTGCTGAGCGTCGCATTGGCATGGTCATGGACGTCGCTCGTACGTCCATGATGCATGCGGCTGCCCCCCATTTTCTGTGGCCTTTTGCGGTTCGGTACGCGGCGCATCAGATCAACCTTCACCCCAGGGTCTCCATGCCGGAGACCTCCCCAGCTTTGCTGTGGATGGGGAAGGTTGGCGATGCGTCTGCGTTCCGTGTCTGGGGATCTCGGGCGTTTGTCCGCGACTTGTCTGCGGACAAGCTGTCCCCTCGTGCTGCTCCTTGTGTCTTCCTTGGCTTCCCCCGTGACGCACCAGGGTGGCAGTTCTACCACCCCTCCTCTCGTCGTGTTCTGTCCTCCCAGGACGTCACGTTTGACGAGTCGGTCCCCTACTACCGTCTCTTCCCCTACCGCACTCTTTCCCTCCCCCCGCCGCCGCACTTCCTTGTGCCAGGTCCCCACGAGGACGACCCCCTCCCCCCTCAGGGTCTTGCCCCTTCAGGTGTGTCCCAGGTAGACGCAGTCGAGCCGGTCGAGGTTGCTGGTGACTCTGGTACTGCTGCGGGTGCTGAGCCTGGGGGTGCTGACTCTGGGGGTGCTGCGCGAGTGGGTGCTGAGCCTCGGGGTACTGAGTCTGGGGGTGCTACGAGTGAGGGTGCTGAGCCTGGGGGTCCTTCGCCTGGGGGTGCTGCGTCTGGAGCTGCTGAGCCTGGGGGTGCTACGTCTGGAGCTGCTGAGCCTGGGGGTACTGAGTCTGGAGCTGTTGAGCCTGGGGGCGCCGAGCCCGCGGCCGCTGGACCTGCTCGTGTGGCGTCTGGCGGTGCTGGGCCTGGTGGTTCTCCGGGTGCTTCGTCTCGGCGGGAGCCACTCTCTCCACAGGAGCTGCGCGAGTGGTTTGCCCGGCGCTGGAGGCGTACTGCTGGAGGTGGTGCTTCTTCGGCTGCTGAGGGTGCTGGTGCCGCCGATCTCGGAGGTGCTAGCCCTGGGAGTGCTGGAACGGTAACAACATCGCCTTACCTCTCCGGGGCTTGCCTAAGTCTTCGTCGGCGCGTGTCAACGCGATCACAATGAAACGCGCCGTAACGGCAGAAGCTGGCGTGTATGCGGTTGACATTCGGGAAGCCGAAGCAGCAGACCAGGGAGGGGATTTACACAAACTGCTTGCCGACGTACCGGATGACTTGGCAGCACTCTTGAAGCAGTACAAGGAGATATTCCCAGATGACCTGCCAACGGGACTGCCACCTCAGCGACCGCAGGACCACAGAATAGAACTAGAACCGGGGGCACAGCCGACAGTACAGCGACAGTTCCGACTGACCCAGCCCGAACTGGACGAAGTGAGGAAGCAGCTGGATTACTTGCTCGAGAAGGAGTTCATTCGCCCTAGTTCGTCACCCTTCGCAGCACCAATACTGTTCACACCGAAAAAAGACGGGGGTTTTTGCATGTGCATAGATTACAGAGCACTGAACAGGGTTACCATAAAATCCCGTTACCCCATCCCACGAGCCGACGAACTGATCGACCAACTGCGCACAGCCCGGATTTTCTCGAAAATCGACCTCCGAGGGGGTTACCACCAGATTCGCGTCAATCTGCCCGACTGCCCTAAGACCGCATTTCGCACACGCTACGGATCCTTCGATTACACCGCCATGCCCTTCGGACTGACCAACGCCCTCGCCACTTTTCAAATGACCATGAATGAAGCTTTTTGCCAGCTTTAAAATAAGTGTGTCATTGTATATCTGGACGACATACTAATTCACAGCCCCGACAGAGCACAACACTTACAGGACATCGAAGCAGTTTTTAAGATACTGAGTGAGAACCGCCTACTGACAAAAGCGTCTAAGTGTGAGTTTTTACAGGACCGACTGTAGTTTTCGGGACATGTTATTTCAGCTGCAGAAGTGGAAATAGACCCGAAAAAAATCGCGATGATTCAAGCCTGGCACGCGCCGACCAACTTGACCGTGTTACAGAGTTTTTTGGGGTTCGTCAACTACGTGCGCCGGTTCGTCCCCGACATGGCGAAGCTGACTGCCCCGTTGATTGACCTGCTGAGGAAAAGGGTGGAGTACGCGTGGGGTGAGAAAGAGCAAGCTGCCTTCTCGGCCCTCAAAAACATTTTGTGCTCACCGCCCGTGCTTCACATTGCAGATCCACACCGTCCGTTTGAGCTCATCACTGACGCAAGTGACATCGCTGTGGGAGCAGTTCTGTTGCAGGACTTCGGGAACGGCCTTCAGCCAATCGCGTACGAGTATCGCAAGCTGCACCCACCCGAACGCAACTACCCGATACACGACCGCGAGATGTTGGCGATCGTGCACGGGTTCAAGGTTTGGCGGTGTTACCTGACTGGCGCCGACGTGACAGTACGGACAGACCATCGATCAATACAGTACCTGCGCACCCAACCAAATCTCAATCCGCGACAGATTCGCTGGTTGGACTACCTCGAGTCCAACTTCCACTACATGGTTGCGTACAAGAAAGGTGCATCCAACATCGCCGACGCACTCACTCGCCCTACCGCCCAACTCCATGTCATCCTACTCGCCCAAACCAACCCGCTTTTAACAGGCCTATTCATCCACGGATACCGCACCGACCCATTTTTCACGACCGGAAATTCACAGCAACTGGCAGAAGCTAAAGGAGTTTTGTCAGAGTACGACGGCTTATGCCAGCTATGCTTGCTTGCCTTTACTTTATTATGCTATTTCTAGCATAGGAGAATTATATGCATGCATGAATTGCTTGATTTCCTAGGCTAGGTGCTTTCCTATATTTTATTATAGTTCTAGCACCGAGCTAGGTTGCGTGCACCGAATTCTGGCTTTTCGGTTGCCACCGAATTGCCTTCTACCGAATTCGGCTAGGATCTGTTCGGGACGCTTCGCGACCCGCGGAACCTTCGCGTAACACTTGGTTACAGGGCCTTTTGTCGAGCCTATATACAGCCTCGTGTTGTACCCAGGTGATCATTCAATTCAATTCAATTCACATTCTCTTTTCTGAGCTCGATCCAAGATCCTTACACCTGGTAATCAGAGCCTGTTTAGACACGAAGTTTTTTGACCGCTAAAACCTAGCTTTTAAAACCGCGGGGGCGACTACGGAAAGCGCCGATTTCGGGTAAGTAAACCAGTTGTCGAAATATTTTGTCATGTTTTATAACTGCTTGTAGTTGTAGTTAGTGTAGTTATGCAAACTGTTTGTGGTGGTGCACCTTATTTGGTTTCTATGCTATATGTACCCTTGAACCTATAGTGAAACCATCTTCATTCTCCAATTTCCCTTCTCAACTCACTCGACACCTTGCGTAGGTAAAAACCCGCTCGATACCTAAGTTCGGGCCTAGGCTACTAAGCCTAGGCCCCACCTCTTGACTCACTTATTCTCTCGACACCAGTTCCGCGCTTTTTTCTAACGTCCCCCTCGAACCGGTTTTCGAACACTCCTCAGGTCCAGTGGCGAAAAGGTTAAAATTTCGACCGTCGGATCGATTCGAATCTCAACAGCCTCTAGAATTTCGCCCAAAAACGTTGGAATTTGGAGCATCCGATCGAATTTCTTCTTAACGGCCGAGATTGAACGCGAATTTCGATTAAGGGAGAATAACGCGACGAACAGAATCAGCGCTCGTTATTTCTACAGTCGATTCAACCCACAGTAAGATGACTAGCACCTAGAATTCATTTATTTTCGTCGCAAATCTTCCTGTAAATCGCCAAATGGAGGAAAACGGTGATAATTCCGTACAAAAAATTACGGAGTTACACACCGGCCTGGACCAGACGCGAGCGGCACTCCAACGAATAGAGGAGCTTCTCGTGAACCAGTCGGCAGCCGCCATAGCAGCAGCCAACGCAGCGGCGAATGCAGCAGCGACGTCACCAGCAGCAGCGGCGACACCGACACTTCACTCAGCAGCAGCGGCAGCAGCTACAGTGAATCTTGAGGCGGCACGTCCGAGGCTACCGGATACGTTCAGTCCGAATGCGAGAGACACTGACGTTCGTCGATTCATTGCGACTCTCGAAATTAACTTCGAGGTCGTTGGCTGTACGACCTCGACACACGATGCAATGCGGATTCGGCTCGCAGCGACACTGTTGTCAAACATTATATATGTTGCAGTTGTTTAGGCTACAGTGGGTTAGCCTTTAGGGGATACACAATTCTAGGTTTAGGTATTTGTACTCACTTCTCTCTCAATTCAATCATTCATTCTCCAACATGGTATACAGAGCAGGTCCTTCGCTAGGACCGATTTCTTAGGGCCCACCATTGCTGACTGCCTACTAGCGCCCTCGTGCACCTCACTGTCGGAGCGCCCTCGAGCGCCTCCCCCAGCGTCCCTCTTTTAACGGCCCCTTAGCGACCCGCGCGCCGCCCCTTAGAGGCCCCGTCGGCCCGTGGACCCCGAGCGCGCCCCACCTAAAGGCCCCGTCGGCCCCACCTAGAGGCCCCGTCGGCCCGCGCGCCCCACCTAGAGGCCCCGTCGGCCCCACCTAGAGGCCCCGTCGGCCCGCGCGCCTTACCTAGAGGCCCCGTCGGCCCCACCTAGAGGCCCCGTCGGCCCGTCGACCCCGCGCACGCCCCTCCTAGAGGCCCCGTCGGCCCGTCGACCCCGCGCACGCCCCTCCTAGAGGCCCCGTCGGCCCCGCCTAGAGGCCCCGCTGGCCCTGTCGACCCCACGTGCGCCCCGCCTAGAGGCCCCGCTGGCCCCGTCGACCCCGCGCGCCGTCCCTTAGCGGCCCCGTCAGCCCTGTAGACCCCGCGCGAACACTTCTTAGCGGTCCCGTCGACCCCACGCGCCACCCCTTAGCGCCTCGCACGCGAGAGCCACGGCCCCGCCAGAACCAGGCCGCCCGAACCGAGCCGCCCAGCCCGAGCCGAGCGGCGCCGCCCTACCTGAACCAAACCGCGCCGCCCGTACTGAGCAGCCTTTCTGTACCGAGCCGCCCTACCTGAGTCGCGCTGCCTACTGCTTTTAGGATGCACCTACTGCTACTGCTACTTCTACTATACTGCTGCTCCTACTGCTAGTATGGCTAGCCCTCCTGTACTAGCTTTCGATACTGAGGGCCGCCCAGTGAAGTTTGACACCTGGCTAGATGACCTACACCTCTTGCTACAGCTCACTGCCAAGGAGGACATCTCACTGTACGATCACGCCCTAGGCCATGCCACTGCCCCTGCTGCTACTGCTGACAGCACTGCCCGCTCACAGTGGCAGACTCGTGACGCCCACGCTCGCTTTGCTATTCGCAACTCCCTGCAGATAGATGAGCGCGAGCACTTTGGCCAGCACAAGACTGCACAGGCACTATACACTGCTGTCGTTGCCCGCTACTCCTCACCTGCCTCTGCTGCGCTAGGCCGTCTCTCACTCCCCTACCTGTTCCTCGACCTTGCCTCCTTCCACACAGTCGCTGACCTCATCACGCACCTCCGTACTAGTGAGGCCCGCTTCCGTGCCGCTATGCCAGATGAGTTTCTTGCCACGAACCTCCCCCGCTCTGGCTCACTCTCTACCACCTAGTCACCCGCCTCCGTGACTCTGTGCGTGCAGTCAGGGACCACTTCCTTGCTCGCTGCCCCACTGAGCTCACCATTACCCTCCTCGAGAAGGAACTACTTGCAGGTGAGGCTAGCATAGTTGCTGTAGGTGCCTCTCGTGGCGACCCCCGCACCCCTTTCTTCGAGGGGTGTTCCCCTTCCCCCCTTCTTCCCTCTGTAGCCTCTGCTTTTGCTGTCGACCTCCTTGGTGCTGAGAAGGTTGGGACTGCGTCTGCTTCGAGCTGGCGCCGCAGCGGCAAGGGCAAAGGGGGTAAGGGAGGCGGAGGTGACGGCGGGGGAGGCGGTGGTGGGGGTGGTGGCGGCGGTGGGGGTGGTGGTGGGGCTGGAGGGGCTAGTGGCAACGGTTGGGGTGGTGGCGGCAGCGGCGGGGGAGGTGGCAGGGGCGGGGGTGGTGGTGGGGGCGGCGGTGGACGCGGCAGTGGTAGGGGAGGGGGTGGTCGAGGAGTTGGCGGCGGCAGTGGTGGTCGTGGAGGCGCTGGCAGTGGCCAGAGCCAGCAGCACACTCCGTCGCCCCAGCAGCTCCGTGAGTGGTACTCTCAACACGGGGGGGGGGGGGGGGGGGGGGGGGGTGGCCTTAGCTGCACGTACGTTATCCGCACTGGTGACCGCACTGGTCAGACGTGTGGGAGGGCTCACCCCACGCAGCGCTGCTTCTCTCGCCTCGACGACGCTTGGCGCACTCAGTTTCCTGAGGCCACTAAGCTGCCCTGCTGGGCTGATCTGATGAAGAAAAACATTGATATCTTTGCACTAGACTTTGATGCAATTCTCACCGCCATGTATGTGATGTCTGTTAGTGGAGAGGGTGCTCAGTACCTGCGTGTTCCGCCCGATCCGGGCATTCGGACCAGTGAGACTGCCGCTCTAGGTGCTAGAGTGTCTGCTACCCCAGGTGCTGGTGAGGCTACCGCTCTAGCTGCTAGTGAGTCTGCGCCCCCTGGTACAAAGCCGACTGAGGCACTGCACACCTTCACACTGGACTCAGGTGCTTCCCGCTGTTTCTTTCGTGACCGCACGGCCCTTGAGCAGCTTGCTCGGCCAGTTGCAGTCTCCCTCGCTGACCCCTCTGGGGGTCCGGTCCTTGTGACCTCCTCCACTGTCCTCCACTGTCCTGCGGTCCCGTCGGGCACACTGTCAGGTCTCTACCTCCCCTCGTTCTCTACGAACTTGTTGGCAGGTAGTGCGCTCCAGGGCGGGGGTGTCCACCAGTTCACCCCTGCCTACGAGCGCGTGACACACTGCACGTGTGCTCGGACGGGCCGTCACCTGGCTACCTTCACACGGCAGCCGGGGTCGGACCTGTACACACTGAATACTGAGTCTCCTCAGGTAGCTGCGTCTGCGTCTGCGTCAGGTCAGCTTTCGGCCCCCTGCTCGTGTCGCTCTCTGGCGCACGAGACCGTCCTCTGGCACCACCGACTTGGTCACCCGTCCGTGCAGCGCCTTCGGGCCATGCACAAACGGTACCTTGTCTCTGGTCTTCCCAGGGTTCTCCCTCCCCTCCCACCCTCGCCTGCTCCTCCCTGTCTTCCCTATGTCGAGGGGCGGCAGCGCGCCGCTCCTCACTCCTCCTCGTTTCCCCCGACGACTGCTCCCTTGCAGATGCTCCACATGGACGTGTGGGGCCCAGCCCGCGTCCGTGGTCAGGGTCAGGAGAGGTACTTCCTGATAGTTGTTGACGACTACTCGCGCTACACCACAGTCTTCCCCTTGCGCACCAAGGGTGAGGTCCCTGATGTTTTGATCCCTTGGATCCGAGCTTCTCGTCTCCAGCTCAGCGAGCGTTTCCACTCGGACTTTCCTGTCCTGCGCTTGCACTCTGACAGAGGTGGTGAGTTCTCCTCCAACCTCTTGGCAGCCTACTGTGCGGAGCACGGCATCCGCCAGTCGTTCACGCTTCCGGCCTCTCCACAGCAGAATGGGGTTGCTGAGCACCGCATTGGCTTGGTCATGGAGGTCGCTCGTACCTCCTTGATCCATGCGGGTGCCCCCCACTTTCTGTGCCCGTTTGCGGTCCGATACGCTGCGCATCAGCTCAACCTCTGGCCCCGTGTCTCCTTGCCGGAGACTTCTATCAGTTTATAATGCATGTCTAGTCTGTAGTGGGGTACTCAAAAGTGAGTATAACCCTTTTAGGGCTTACTACTTGTATCCCCCTCCTTTCTAGTTTCAACATTCTCCTTCCACAATTCTCTCCACATTTCACTTACACCCTAAAACTCGAACTCTCTCCTAAACTACCATGGCTCCTAAGCCAAACTCTCGCTAGTTCCTTAACATGCTATCAGAGCTTAAAGCTCCTGGCCTGTGGGCCCACTTGCTTCCGCTGCCCTACTGTGTGTCGCGCGCCCCGTGGCGCGCGACATTCTATTTTTCTTCCCGCCACGCGCTCGGAACGCGTGGCGGTTTTCTGCTCGCCGTGCGCCCCGAGGCGCGCGGCGGGTTCCTACCTCGTCGCAGCGTCTTGGAGGCCCGCGCACTGGCCCCGACCGTCGCCTCGTCGCGGCGTTTTGGGGGTCCGCACGTAGGCCCCTCCCGTCGCCTCGTCGCGGCACTTTCGGGGCCCGCGAGCCGGCCCCTCCCGTTGCCTCGTCACGGCGCCTTAGGGGCCTACGCGCGGTCCCCTCCCGTCGCCCGTCGAGGCACTTTCGGGGGCCTACGCGGCTCCCTAGCACGTCGCCCGTCAGGGCACCCTGGGGGCCGCGCCCTTCCCCTCCCTTCCCTCCTAATTTCCGCTGTAGCAGCAGCCCCTGGAGCAGCCGCCCCAGCAGCAGCAGCACCTGGAGCAGCCGCCCCAGCAGCAGCAGCCCCTGGAGCATCCGCCCCAGCAGCAGCAGCCCCTGGAGCAGCCGCCCCAGCAGCAGCAGCACCTGGAGCAGCCGCCCCAGCAGCAGCAGCCCCTGGAGCAGCCGCCCCAGCAGCAGCAGCCCCTAGAGCAGCCGCCCCAGCAGCTGCAGCCCCTGGAGCAGCCGCCCCAGCAGCAGCAGCCCCTGGAGCAGCCGCCCCAGCAGCAGCAGCCCCTGGAGCAGCCGCCCCAGCAGCAGCCGCCCCAGCAGGAGCAGCCCCAGCAGTAGCAGCCCCTGGAGCAACCACCCCAGCAACAGCAGCACCTGGAGCAGCCGCCCCAGCAGCAGCAGCCCCTGGAGTAGCCGCCCCCGCAGCAGCAGCCCCTGGAGCAGCCGCCTCAGCAGCAGCAGCCCCTGGAGCAGCCGCCCCAGCAGCAGCAGCCCCTGGAGCAGCCGCCCCAGCAGCAGCAGCCCCTAGAGAAGCCGCCCCAGCAGTAGCAGCCCCTGGAGCAGCCGCCCCAGCAGCAGCAGCCCCTGGAGCGGTCGCCCCAGCAGCAGCAGCCCCTGGAGCCGCCTCCCCAGTAGCATCCGCCCCAGCAGGAGCAGCCCCAGCAGCAGCAGCCCCTGGAGCAGCCGCCCCAGCAGCAGCAGCCCCTGGAGCAGCCGCCCCAGCAGCAGCCCCTGGAGCAGCCGCCCCAACAGCAGCAGCCCCTAGAGCAGCCGCCCCAGCAGCAGCAGCCCCTGGAGCAGCCGCCCCAGCAACAGCCGCCCCTGGCCCCTGCAACAGCCGCTCCTGGACCCGGTGCAGTCGTGGGGGGGTGGGTGTGGGGGTGTCGGTTGTGCGTGCCGTCCCCTCCTCCCCCTCCTCCTTCGTCTCCCACTACTGCAGCTATCGGTGAGGGGGGTGGATGTGTGGGAGTCTGGGGTTTAGGGTTTAAGGGGGTGCTGTGGGTGTAGGGCTAGGGTTTGAGCAGGGGGTGTATGAGAGGGGCGTTGGGCAGCTGGGGGATGTTGAGTGGAGGCAGCAGTCTTGTCGTCACCAGCACCAGCAGTCCGTAGGCTACAATCTCCGGTAGTCGCCAGTCGCCTGTGGGACAGTTGCTCGTCTGCCGCTACTTTTAGCCGCGTAGCCAGTTACTCCTGTAGTCCGGGCCTTTGCTTCGGTAGCCACTGAGCCAGCAGCACGTCTGTGTGTCTGCAGCGTCAGCAGTCGCCTCCCATCTTCTCTCCCCCACAGTCTCTCCTCACCTATTGTGAACTCTAGCTCTATGCCTGCATGCTGTACTGATTATACCCCACTTTGACTATGGGGGTGTGTTAGATTATAATGCATGTCTAGTCTGTAGTGGGGTACTCAAAAGTGAGTATAACCCTTTCAGGGCTTACTACTTGTATCCCCCTCCTTTCTAGTTTCAACATTCTCCTTCCACAATTCTCTCGACATTTCACTTACACCCTAAAACTCAAACTCACTCCTAAACTACCATGGCTCCTAAGCCAAACTCTCGCTAGTTCCTTAACAACTTCCCCGACACTGCGTTGGACAGGAGAGGTTGGCGATGCGTCACGTTTCCGGGTCTGGGGATCTCGAGCTTTTGTTCGTGATACATCCGCGGACAAGCTCTCCTCCTGCGCTGTTCCTTGTGTCTTCCTTGGCTTTGTCCCGGACGCGTCTGGTTGGCAGTTTTACCACGCCACCTCGCGCCGTGTCCTGCCCTCTCAAGACGTCACTTTTGACGAGTCTGTGCCCTACTACCGCCTCTTCCCCTACCGCACTGCCCCGCTCCCCCCCCCGCCTCTCTTCCTCGCGCCAGGTGCTGCTGTGGTAGACCCCCTCCCCCCTCAGGGTGCCGCTCCCTCAGGTGTGTCCCAGGTAGACCCGGTTGAGCCTGTCAAGGTAGCTGTCGACTCTCGTCCTGCTAGGGGTGCTGAGCCTGAGCGTGCGGAGCCTGGGGTTGCGGAGTCTGGGGGTGCTGAGCCTGGAGGTGCTGAGGCTGGGGGTGTTGAGTCTGGAGGTGCTGAGCCTGGGAGTGCTACACCTGGAGGAGCTCTCTCCTCACAGCAGCTACGTGAGTGGTACTTACACTACTGCGGCCTCAGGAGAGATGCTTCTGGAGCTAGGAGTGCTCCTAGAGCTAGGGCTAGTACTTCCCCTCCTAGGTGGGAGCTGCCCTCTCCCCAGCGGCTCCGAGAGTGGTACGCACGGCGCTGCAGTCTCTGGAGTGGCGCTCCTTGTGCTGCGGACCCGAGCGTTGGAGCTGCTGCTGGTCCTGCTGACCCTGGAGTTGGAGCTGCTACTGGTGCTGAGGACCCGGGCGTTGGAGCTGCTGCTGGTGCTGCGAACCCGGGCGTTGGAGCTGCTGCTGGTGCTGCGGACCCGGGCGTTGGCGCTACTGCTGGTGCTGCTGACCCTAGAGTTGGAGCTGCTACTGGTGCTGAGGACCCGGGCGTTGGAGCTGCTGCTGGTGCTGCGGATCCGGGCGTTGGAGCTGCTACTGGTCCTGCTGACCCTGGAGTTGGCGCTGCTACTGGTGCTGAGGACCCGGGCGTTGGAGCTGCTGCTGGTGCTGCGGACCCGGGTGTTGGTGCTGCTGCTGGTGCTGTGGACCCTGGCGCTGGTGCCTCTTCTGGCTCTGGAGACACTGCACGACCGCGGCCGTACTTCGTTCCGCTCCTTCAGCAGGTTCTTGGTCAGCCTCCTCCTCGTCGTCCTCCTCCCTCCTTAGAGTGTCCTCCGTCTGTCCAGCCGCAGTCACAGCTGCCGCCTGCCTCGCCCCTTCCTGGTCTTTCTCCCTACACTGGTCCGACAGGCGGTCTTACAAAGCGTCGTGAGCCAGAGTCTCGTCCTGTGTCGCCTGTGTCTCGTCCTGCATCACCTGTTCGTGCTGCTCGCACTACTAGCCGTGTTCCGCGTGAGCGCCCTCCTGCTGTCCCCGGCACACACTATATGACTCTGCGTCCTTCCACTGCTCCCCAGCGTGTCCCTCTCCCGTCTCCTCCTGCGTCCTCTCTTCCTGCTCTTGCTGACCCGGAGTCTGACTCCCTTCGCGCTACCAGTCCTACTGTCACGCGTCTTCTGGCTACTGTTGTCAGTGACCCTTCCTTTGAGTCTGCCGCTGCGTCTGCCTTAGTTGCTGAGCTTGTCGAGTTTGCTACCACCTGTCGTCTAGACTACGCCGCTAGCTTAGTTGCTGAGTCTGAGTCTGTCTGTCCTCCGTCCGTCGGGGGCGAGTGTGCTCTTGGCACGGACGTTCTTGAGGACAAGCACGAGGAGTTTGAGTGCTTCGCCTTTGCTTTACCTCATCTCGTGTCCATGCTAGTTGCCCCTGAGGGAGATCCGGATGCACCAGACATCCCGACTCCTCGATCGTACGCTGAGGCGATCAAGAGTCCCTACTCCTCTCAGTGGCAGTCAGCCATGGACGCAAAGATGGCTTCCTGGAAGTCCACAGGTACCTACGTTGACGAGTTTCCCCCACCTGGGGCGAACATCGTCAGTGGTATGTGGATTTTCCGGGTGAAGCGGCCGCCGGGTTCTCCGCCTGTCTTCAAGGCGCGTTACGTTGCACGAGGCTTCAGTCAGCGAGAGGGAGTGGACTTCTTCCAGACCTTCTTCCCGACCCCGAAGATGACCACTCTTTGGGTTCTGCTGCACATCGTCGCTCAGCGTGACTACGAGCTCCACTCTCTTGACTTCAGCACTGCTTTCCTACAGGGCAGCCTGCACGAGGAGATCTGGCTGCGCCGCCCACCTGGCTTCACTGGGTTGTTCCCTCCTGGTACCTAGTGGACCCTCCAGCGGCCAGTCTACGGTCTCCGACAGGCACCGCGTGAGTGGCACGACACACTGAGGACTACACTTGCGGCTCTTGGGTTCGCTCCCTCTACTGCTGACCCGTCGCTATTTCTACGCACCGACACTTTGCTGCCGCCGTTCTACATCCTCGTGTACGTCGACGACTTGGTCTGTGCCATTGCTGACACTGCGGCGCTTGCCCACGTGAAGTCGGAGCTGCAGAAGAGACACACGTGCACAGACCTGGGTGAACTGACAAGCTATCTTGGCTTGCGGATCACCCGGGACAGAGCACGGCGCACCATCACCTTGACTCAGTCACACATGGTGCAGCAGGCCCTTCAGCGCTTCGGCTTCACGTACTCCTCTTCTCAGTCCAGTCCTCTGCCTACAGGTCACTCGCTCTCAGCTCTGCCTTCGGATGAGTCCGTAGATCCGAGTGGCCCATATCCAGAGCTTGTGGGCTGCCTCATGTACTTGATGACCTGCACTCGACCTGACCTTGCATACTCTCTTAGCATCCTTGCACGCTATGTAGCTCCTGGCCGCCGCCGGAAGGAGCACATGGATGCTTCTAAGAGGGTGTTGCGCTACCTGTGCAGTACGTCGGGCATGGGGCTAGTGCTTGGAGGACGAGACCGAGTTGTACTCACTGGGCACTCAGACGCTTCTTGGGCTGACGACCAGGCTACTCAGCGGTCGTCACAGGGTTACACCTTCAGCCTTGGCTCTGGTTCAGTTTCTTGGCGTTCTACTCGCTCTTCTTCTGTTCTCAGCTTTAGTTGTGAGGCTGAGATCTACGCCACAGCCATGGCTGCACAGGAGTTACGCTGGCTCACCTACCTGCTGACCGACCTGGGAGAGCGGCCTAGTTCTCCTCCAGTGCTGTACGTCGACAACAAGGCTACCATTGCCTTGCGTGAGGAGCACAGACTGGAGCACAGAACGAAGCATATCGCTCTGCGGTACTTCTTTGCTCAAGAGCTGCAGCAGCGTGGTTAGCTTCGTCTGCGTTACGTGGCCACTCGGGCCAACACTGCTGATGTGTTCACCAAGGCGCTTCAGCCTTGTGACCATCAGCGTTTCTGTACTGTTCTAGGCCTTGTGCCTACTTTCCCTCACTTGCTCACTTCTTGACTCTGCTTGTACTGTGATCTCTATATATATACCTGCATGCTTACACTTGTTAGGTTGTGATCAATGTATCTCTTGATATATTATCAAAATGCATGTGAACTGGTCTTGTGACCGCTCACTTGTGCTCGGAATTTGTGTGGTATCCTTGAGATCTACCCTGAGCTTGTTTTGCCTTGCTTTGCTTTGACTGGTCTTGTGACCCCTTGCTCTCCCCCACTTCGCCTATGGGGGTGTGTCAAACATTATATATGCTGTAGTTGTTTAGGCTACAGTGGGTCAGCCTTTAGGGGGTACACAATTCTAGGTTTAGGTACTTGTACTCACTTCTCTCTCAATTCAATCATTCATTCTCTAACAACTGTTACGAGGCCCAGCGCTCGAGTGGATTTACAATAGCAACGAGGTCCGAGACGAGGGGTCGTGGACGCAGTTTCGGGAAGCTTTAATTCAATGTTTCGAACCAATCAACTCCAACTACATGGCGCGGCAGCAGATACATCGGCATAAACAGCTCGGCAGTGTAACACAGTACACGCAGCAGATGGAGAGCCTCTTCAACCGAATTACCGACCTGACCAAAGGGGAAAAAATCCAAGCGTATACTGAGGGGCTAAAGATGGAAGTCCGCCAACAGGTGATTAACGCGAACTACAATAACTACCGCGACATGGTGTGTGCAGAAGAGAGATTCGATGCGCTAATGCGATGTGAACCCGAGACACGATGCCATGTGCTGAACAGATCATTCGACACAAAGCGATCGACACCACCCACGACCGCCGACCCGATGGATATCGACAAGATCGACGCGAAGTAGAGACCGACAAAATATGAGAAGTGCGAATTTTGCGGCGGAGCAGGACATCAATTCTTGGCGTGTTGGAAAATCGAGAAGGCACGAGCGGAGCTGCAGGGCAACAACAGTGCGACATCCACGATGGCGAAAAAAGGAGGACACGATGGCGCGAATTTAAAACGCCACGACCGGCCGGCAACAAGGGAAATCACCGAGACAAATGGAGGCTCCGCGAAACAAGACTCTGCACCGACTGGGAAACTCCACCCGAACACCCCCGAGAGTAAGATTATTCCCTCTCGAGGTTTTCAAGCCTTTAAAAATTTCAGGGGAGATTTCAAGGTCAAGAAAAAGCCTTCAGACATTATTCAGGTACATGAGAAGTTGGGCAAACCACTCCGGAGCGTTGAAAAGGGTCGTGCCCAACACCAATGAGTTAATATTCTCTCCCCGCAGCACGGTGTTAAGGCTCCCAATTGCCCGCAGGTGAAGCCTATGCAGCTGCAAAGGCTTAAGGGAAGGTTCCAGGCCAAGACGAAGCTAAATTGGCCTCGGATAAATCCTTCTAATCCAGCTCAGTTGGAAACTGATATGGAGTCAGCAGCTTCGAGCGCAGGACAGAGGGATGATCTATTTGACGTACCCTACGATCTTATAAGCGAGACCATCTACGGTTACTCGGAGCAGCAAAAACCACTACTACTCGAGGTGATCTGCAATGGGCGACGCCTCTGGGCAATGGTGGACAGTGGAGCGTCCCACTCGGTTGCGGAGATAACTGCAGCAACGGGAAGCTAGGCTACGGGCTAGGCACGTGAGCTCGTGTGATCTTTGCGTTCGTTAGTCCCTGGTCGTTTTCCTTGTGCACACACTACTTGCTAGTTCACGGGGAAAATTGGCAAGAGTTTCACTAGGAAAAAGTTCAGAACAAAAGGGTACAATAAAGTTGGCATAACAAGACTACATCAGAGCAAGCATTCAGGTCGGCCAACTGCCAGCGCAGCTTGGTCGACCGCGTTCCAGCACGACTTCGTCGACCGCGCTCCAGCAAGGCAAGGTCGACGGCGTGCCAACGTCGCAGGTTGACGGCGTGACAGCGTTGCTCACGCAGGACAGCAGTGCACCCTGCTTCGCAGTTGTGCGCAGATAATTGGCGCGCAGAGTCTTGTCACCTGCACAGCGCACACACCACGTCAACCTCGCGCTGACGACTGCCTCTGATCCGCCACGACGACCTCGGGATACCACCACCGAGGTCGGGCTCGCCAACTTCGCCTGGGCGACCGTCGCACTCCTCCGCAGCACTTCGTCACCCAGGTAACCTGGTCGACCAGGCAACCACGTCGACCAGCAGCTCCCGTACGTGCCCATCGACCTCCCAAGTCGACGACCACCTCCACGTCGACCTCACCAGGTTGATGACACCATCGGTCGACCTCCTCCAGGTCGACATCCCCTCTGGTCGACCAGCTCCACGTCGACCAGCACAGTCGTCGGCCGACCACCCACGTCGGCCACCCGAAGCTGGCGTCACGAAGTTGACGCCCCGCTACTCGACGCCCAACTGCTCGGCGTCCTGAGTCGAGGTCGACGTCGGCCCCTCCTTCGTCAACCACCAGGTCCAGTCGACCTCTAACAGGTCGACCAGCAGTCCGTTAGCCGACTGCCGAAGTCGGCTTCCCCAAGTTGACGTCACCAAGTTGACGTCCTCCGCAGGTCGACACCCAAGTCGACCTCCCTGAAGTCGGCGCCCGTGCAGTGGTCCCCCATGCAGGTCGACCTCCTCGTCGACCAGCGCACCCACTGCTGAAGGCCGGCTGCTCCCCTCACACCCGACCACGAAGTCGGCTCCGCCCAAGCGAGGACGAGGCCAATACCCAACTCCCGTTGACATCGGTGTGCGACCGCGGGACGTTGGAGAAAATTGGAGAATTTTCGGAGGAGACCAAGATCTCGGCAACAATAGTGGACGGTACGAGACTTCCCATCCACGGCGAAGCATCACAGCAACTGCACATAGGGGCGCTGAGGTGGAAGCCGAATTGCCGATCACGAACATCAAAGGTTTAGATTTCATCTTGGGGCGAGATTTCCTGAAGCGGTTCAACCCCGAGATTGACTGGATCAACAGGGAGGCGTGCTTATACAACAACGGGAAACGAGTAGAGCTGCGAAGTTGGACGGATACGGGGAGCGTTCGTGAAACGACACTGGCACGGTTCGAACGGACGATGAACGAGAGTAACACGGGCTACTTAGCACTGGTTATGGCAGCAGCAGAGGAGGAGAAGCCGAACACGGAGCTACCTACAGCAGTGAAGGAGGTCTTGGAGCAGTATAAGGATATAATATCCGACAACCTACCCGCACGCGTACCTCCAGCACGCACCCACGAGCAAGAGATTGTGGAGGAACCAAGTGCGAAACCCGTCTCACGTGCACCATACCGACTGAGTCCGACCGAACTGGCAAACATGAAGAAACAGACAGAGTATCTACTGGACAGACAACTAATCCGCCAATCCACCTCTCCCTACGGTGCACCAGTCCTCTTCACTCCAAAACCAGACAGCAGTTTACGGATGTGCATCGACTACCGTGCACTGAACAAAACGACAGTTAAAAACAAATACCCCATACCGCACATTGACGACTTACTAGACCAACTGCGTGGTGCAATAGTCTTTTCGAAGCTGGACCTACGGTCGGGTTACTGGTAGATCAAGATGGCGGACAACTCGATCCACAAGACGGCGTTCCGTACCAGATACGGCTCCTACTAATACTTGGTGATGCCGTTCGGACTCTGCAACGCACCAGCAACGTTTCAGGCGGAGATGAATTACATCTTACGGCCCCTGTTGGACGAATGCGTGGCGGTGTACCTGGACGACATTCTCATCTACTCCAAGAACATGAAGGAGCACGTGGAGCATCTACGGAAGGTGTTCGAGATCCTGCGGAAAAACAAATTCTACGTGAAGCTGTCAAAGAGCGACTTTGTACCGAAGAAGGTGCAGTTTCTCGGGCACATGGTGAGTGCCGAGGGCGTACACGTGGACCCGCAGAAGATCGAGGCTGTCAAGAAATGGAAAGTACCGGAGAACGTGAAGGAGTTGCAGCAGTTCCTAGGCTTCGTCAACTACTACAACAGGTTCGTGTCGCAGTACGCTAAGATAGCGGCGCCACTGACCGACCTACTGAAAAAGGATACACCCTACAAATGGGATGCTCCTCATCAGCAAGCCATGAAGCAGCTACAGACAGCACTGACGACAGCGCCAGTACTCATCCTACCGGACCCAGACAAGGACTACGTGGTGGAAGCAGACGCTAATGACCAAGCAGTCGGAGCAGTACTGATGCAGGATCACGGACGCAGTTTGCAGCCCATCGCCTACCTCAGTAAGAAGCTACACGATGCAGAACTGAATTACCCCATCCATGACAAGGAAGCCTTAGCGATAGTCATAGCCTTCAAGGCGTGGAGGTGTTACCTAGAGGGAGCCAAGACTACAGTCTATACTGACCACTGCGGTCTCAAATACATGAAGTCGCAGCCGACATCATCTACAAGCCCGGGCTACACAACAAAGCAGACGCGTTGAGCCGCCCCGGTCATGTAGCAGGCATCCAGCTCGACGGGATGAACCCTCTGCTCAAGGGTCTATTCCAACATGGATACTCCGTGGACGCAGAGATCGCTACAGCACAGACTAAGAAGCTGTTACAATAGGAGAAAGACTTAGCTGTAAGGAAGGGTTCAGGAAAGATTTGGGTACCGAATTACGCCCCGCTACGGCAGATCCTATTGGAGGAGTTTCACGACGTACCATACGCGGGACATTTCGGGAGCAACAAGACGTTAGCAGGGATAGCGAAGTATTACTACTGGCCCGGGATGGCAGCAGACGTGCAGCAGTTCGTCACCTCTTGCGACACGTACCAGCGGATGATGAGTAGCAAGCACAAAAAAGCAGGGTTACTTCAGCCTCTACCCGTACCGGAGCAGCCATGGCAAGTCGTTAGCCTCGACTTCATCACAGGACTTCCTTCGACCTCACGGGGATATGATTCCATCCTCGTGGTGATCGATAAGTTCTCTAAAATGGGTCACTTCATACCGACCAATGCTACAGCTACAGTTGAAACAACTGCTTGCCTCTTCTTCGACCGCATCATCACCATCCACGGCATCCCCGCTACACTCATCTCAAACAGAGGCCCCAAATTCACGAGTAAGTTCTGGAAGGAGCTCATGGGATTATTGGGGACTAAACTTGCGATGTCCTCAGCATACCACCCACAGACTGACAGACAGGCCGAGCCACTCAATCAGGTGGTTGAACAGTTACTTTGCACAGCTTGCAAAGACGACATCAGCCACTGGGACACACACTTACCGACCCTAGAGTTCGCTTAGAACAACGCGTCACATGCGGCCACAGGGAAAACTCCTTTCTTCCTGTGTTACGGGCGGGAACCATTCACACCACACCAGCCAACCACACCGGCACACATCCAAGCCGCACATGACTTCGTCACCACCATGCAGCAGCTATGGGAGAAGACTCAGCAACGTCTCACCACGATGCAGAACTCCCAGAAGCAGTATGCCGATCGTCAGCGACGTGATCACTCAGTAGCAGTCGGAGATCAGGTGCTTCTTGACACGCGCAACTTGAACCTGTCTCACCTCCCATCCAAAATCCGGCCTCGCTTCTATGGTCCTTTTCTCGTTGAGGCACAGGTGACACCAGTTACATTCCGCTTCCACTTACCAGATACATGGAAGCTTCACAACGCTTTCCATTGTGAAGAATGAGGAATGAATGAACTAGCAAGCGGGTGGGTACAAGTAGGAAAACCTAGAAATGTTGTACCCCATATAGTCTACCCCACTACAGCCTACACAGACTATAGCATATAAGTTTGACACACCCCCATAGGCAAAGTGGGGGAGAACAAGAGGTCACAAGACCAGTCAAGCAAAGCAAAGCAAGCTCAGGGTGGATCACAACGTCACCACACAATCCGAGCACAAGAGCAGGGCCAAAAGGCCAGTTCACATGCAAGATCATATATAAAGCTAAACATGCAAGTGCAGGTATAGAAAGATCACAGTATAAGCAAGGTCAAGAAGTGAGCAAGTGAGGCCAAGTAGGCACAAGACCTAGCATCGTACAACAGCGCTGATGATCACTAGGCGGAAGTGCCTTGGTAAAGATATCAGCAGTGTTGGCCTCAGAGGCCACGTAAGCAAGGCGCAGCTGACCACGCTGCTGCAGCTCACGAGCAAGGAAGAAGCGGAGAGCAATGTGCTTCGTTCTGTGCTCCAGTCTGTGCTCCCGACACAAGGCCAGCATGGCCTTGTTGTCTACGTACAAAATTGGAGGAGAACGAGGCGGCTCTCCTAAGTCAGTCAGCAGGTAGGTGAGCCAGCATAGCTCCTGTGCAGCCATGGCCCCCGCGTAGATCTCAGCCTCACAACTGGAGCCGAGAATAGAAGACGAGCGGGTAGACCGCCACGAAACAGAGCCGGAGCCAAGGCTTAAGGTGTAACCCTGTGACGACCGCTGGGTAGCCTCGTCGTCAGCCCAAGAGGCGTCTGCGTGACCTGTGAGGACCACTCGACGTCGCCCTCCAAGCACTAGCCCCATGCCCAACGTACTGCACAAGTAGCGCAACACCCTCTTCGCTGCAGCCATTTGCTCTGGTCGGTGTCTCCCAGGAGCAACATAGCGTGCGAAGATGCTAAGAGGGTATGCAAGGTCAGGTCGTGTGCAGGTCATCAGGTACATGAGGCAGCCAACAAGCTCTGGGTACGGGCCACTCGGCTCTACGGACTCATCCGAAGGTAGAGCTGAGAGCGAGTGGCGAGTAGACAGAGGAGTGGCCTGAGGCGAGGAGTATGTGAAGTCGAAGCGCTGAAGGACCTGCTGCACCATGTGTGACTGAGTCAGGGTAATGGTGCGTTGTGCTCTGTCCCGGGTGATCTGCAAGCCAAGGTAGCTGCGCAGCTCACCCAGGTCTGTGCACGTGTGTCTCTTCTGCAGCTCGGACTTCACGTGGGCGAGTCCAGCAGTGTCAGCAGTGGCAAAGACCAAGTCGTCGACGTACACGAGGATGTAGAGCGGCGGCAAAGAGGTGTCGGTGCGCAGAAACAGCGACGGGTCGGCAGTAGAAGGAGCAAACCCAAGAGCCGCAAGTGTAGTCCTCAGTGTGTCGTGCCACTCACGGGGCGCCTGGCGGAGACCGTAGACTGGCCGCCGGAGGCTCCACTAGGTACCAGGAGGAAACGACCCACTGAAGCCACGTGGGCGGCGCAGCCAGATCTCCTCGTGCAGGCTGCCCTGCAGGAAAGTTGTGCTGAAGTCAAGACAGTGAAGCTCGTAGTCGCGCTGAGCGGCTATGTGCAGCAGCAACCAAAGAGTGGTCATCTTCGGGGTGGGAGAGAAGGTCTGAAAGTAGTCAACTCCCTGCCGCTGACTGAAGCCTCGAGCCACATAACGCCCCTTGAAGACAGGCGGAGAACCCGGCGGCCGCTTCACCCTGAAGATCAACATGCCACTGACGATGTTCGCCCCAGGTGGGGGAACCTCATCGACGTAGGTGCCTGTGGATTTCCAGGAAGCCATCTCTGCGTCCATGGCTGACTGCCACTGAGAAGAGTAGGGAGCCTCGATCGCCTTAGCGTACGATCGAGGAGTCGGGATGTCTGGTGCATCCGGGTCTCCCTCAGGGGCAATCAGCGTGGACACGAGATGAGGGAAAGTAGTAGCAAAACACTAGAACTCCTCCTACCTGTCCTCAAGGACGTCCGTGCTAAGAGCACACTCACCCCCGACGGACGGAGGACAGACAGACTCAGACTCAGCAACAAGACTAGCAGCGTAGTTTAGACGACAGCGAGCAGCAAAGTCGACAAGCTCAGCAACTACGACAGACGCAGCATTGGACTCAAAAGAAGGGTCAGTGACAACAGTAGCCAGGAAACGCGTGAGAGTAGGACTGGCAGCACGAAGAGAGTCAGACACCGGGTCAGCAAGAGTAGGAAGAGAGGACTCTGGAGGAGACGGCAACGGGACACGCAGAGGAGCAGTGGAAGGACGCAGTGCCATCTGGTGTATGCCGGGGACCGCAAAAGGACGCGGACGCGGGGCACGACTACTAGTGCGAGCAGCACGAACAGGCGACGCAGGACGAGACGCAGGCTTACGACGCTCCGCAAGACCTCCAGTAGGACCAGTGTAGGGAGAAGGAGCGGGCATAGGGGAGGTGGGCTGTAACTGTGACTGCGACTAGATAGGCTGTGGACACTCTAGGGGAGGAGCACGACCAGTAGAAGGCGGAAGACCAAGAGCCTGCGCAAGGAGCGGAACGAAGTACGGCCGCGGCCGCGCAGCGCCTCCAGAACCAGCAAGGACAGCACCAGTACCCTCAGCGGCAGCACCAGCGCCAGCAGCACCTCTAGCTCCAACAGCGCCACCTTCAACACCCTCAGATGCACCAGGGCCAGCAGCACCTCCAGCGCCAACACCCCGAGCAGCTCCGGCTCAAGTAGCTCCAGCTCCAGCAGGACCGTCAGCTCCAGTACCGCCAGCCGCTCCAGCACTACCTCCAGCAGGACCAACTCCAGCAGCCCCAGCAGCACCCCCAGTCTCAGCAGCTCCAGTACCGCCAGGACGAGCACCCCCGGGACCAGCAGCAACAGAAGTACCTCGAGCTCCAGCAGCACGGCTCCAGCGCCAGGCAAACCACTCGCGCAGCTCCTGCTGAGAGATTATCTCCCGCCTCGACGAAGCCCCGCGAGAGGCCACACGAGCACACTCAGCACCCCCAGGCTCCGCACCCCCAGGCTCAGCATCCCCAGGCTCAGCACCCCCAGGCTGAGCACCCCCAGACTCAGCACCCCTAGGCTCAGCACCCCTGGACTCAGCTCCCCCAGGCTCCGCACCCGCACGCTCAGCACCTCCAGACCCGGCACCCATAGGCTCAGCACCTCTAGCAGCACCAGAGTCAACAGCTACCTCGACAGGCTCAACCGCGTCTACCTGGGACACACCTGACGGGGCTGGACCCTGAGGGGGGAGGGGGTCTACCGAGGGAGGACCAGGCGCAAGGAAGAGCGGCGGCGGGGGGAGGGGCGCAGTGCGGTAGGGGAAGAGACGGTAGTACGGCACCGACTCGTCAAAGGTGACGTCCTGGGAGGACAGAACACGGTGCGAGGTGGGGTGGTAAAACTGCCACCCACGCGCGTCAGGGGGGGAAGCCAAGGAAGACGCAGGGAACAGCACGGGGGGACAGCTTGTCCGCAGACAAGTCGCGAACAAACGCCCGAGATCCCCAGACCCGAAACGCAGACGCATCGCCAACCTTCCCCGTCCACCGCAGGGTGGGGGAGGTCTCTGGCAAGGAGACCTGGGGCTGGAGGTTGAGCTGATGCGCTGCGTACTGAACCGAAAACGGCCACAAAAAATGGGGGGCAGCCGCAAGGATCATGGACGTACGAGCGACGTCCATGACCATGCCAATGCGGTGCTCAGCAATCCCATTTTGCTGTGGAGAGGCCGGAAGCGTGAAGGTCTAGCGGATGCCCTGTGCTCGACAGAAGGCTCCCATACGGGCAGAGGAAAACTCCCCGCCTCTGTCAGAGTGCAGACGCAGAACAGGAAAGTCCGAGCCGAAACTCTCTTTGAGCTGGAGACGAGCTGCGCGGATCCAGTCGATCAACACCTCAATGACGGCACCCTTGCTGCGCAAGGGGAAGACTGTGGTGTAAGGCGAGTAGTCGTCCACCACCAACAGGAAGTAACGCTCGTGACCCTGGCCACGGACTCGGGCGGGGCCCCACACGTCCATGTGATGAGTCTGCAGCGGAGCCTCTACCGGAGGAAACTCGGAGGAGTGAGGGGCGGCGCGTTGTCGCCCCTCGACGCAGGGGACGCAGGTAGGGGCAGGCCCCGGAGGTAGGGGAGGTAGAGACCGGGGGAGACCAGAGACAAGGACACGGGAGGCCATGCCTCGGAGACGAGGCAGGGAGGGGTGACCAAGGCGATGGTGCCAGAGGAGAGTCTGGTGGGACAGGAGACGACACGAGCAGGGCGCAGACTCAGGTTCAGACCTGGACGCTGCAGCAAACACCTGACTCGACGCAACTACCTGACCAGACTCAGTAACCGGAGGAGACTTAGTAGTCAGTGTGTACAGGCTCGACCCTGGCCGACGGGTAAACGTGGCCAAGTGCCGGCCCGTCCGAGCACACGTACAGTGGGTCACCCGCTGACTCGTAGGAGTGAACTAGTCAACCCCCCTATCCTGTCGATCAGCTCCACTCACCAAGTTCGTAGAGAACGAGGGGAGGTAGAGACCTGAAAGGGTGCCAGAGGGGGCTGCCGGGCACGGTAAGACAGTGGAGAAGCTAGCAAGGACAGGACCCCCCGAGGGGTCCGCCAGGGAGACTGCAACCGGCCGACTAAGCGGCGTAAGCG
Organism: Closterium sp. NIES-65; assembly: GCA_948144175.1. Taxonomy (NCBI): domain Eukaryota; kingdom Viridiplantae; phylum Streptophyta; class Zygnematophyceae; order Desmidiales; family Closteriaceae; genus Closterium; species Closterium sp. NIES-65. The sequence goes on from CANXME010000719.1 coordinate 877,834, forward strand.
TGGTGCGGTCTCGAAAGAAAGAGCGGGAAGCACCCGACTCAAGGGTGAAGGTGTGTAAGGCCTGAGCCGACGTGGTACCTGAGAGAGCAGACTCACCAGCACCTGGGGCAGCAGACGCACTAGCACCTAGAGCAGCAGCCTCACCAGCACCTAGAGCAGCAGCCTCAATGCCCGGGTCAGGCGGAACACACAGGTAACAGTCACCCTCATCACTAGTAGACTCAGCATACATGGTAGCAAGAATAGAATCATAATCATGGTAGGGTAAGGAATTTTCTCGGCATTCCTTACGGAGCCCCACTACATCGCGTACAACAACAGCCGTTGTTCGCCCGTTGCTGCTAACGCGGCTTCGCCAACTTCGTGCGCACTGTTTTGCCAAACATCGCCCCGCTGGCCCGGCCGTGTCGGCCTACGCTTCGGGACTAGCTTGAGCCTCGCTGCCAGCATACCACTAGCTACCTCGCACGCACCGCGTTACCGTTTGCATGTTTTGCGCATAAATGTTCGCTCATGCCATTGCTCACATCTTTGTACTCGTTGACACCTTAGTGCAATTCTCGCTACTTCGATTCATTGCACCCGTAACAACTGATATACTATGCAATTCTTCAGTTACTAAAGTATATTTTTACGTCCTTCATATCAAACTTAAGCTCATAGCAATTTCGCTCCATATAGCCTGCTTTTGAATTAGAAGCAGAGCCAAACAAGGAGCATTTCATCATGGACTTCAAACGTTGGGTGTTGGGCATGATATTGAAAACCATCGTCTCTCCGAGGTACTAGCTCTACCAAGGTTTCATACATAAGTGATTAAATTTCATAAGGTATCAATCTGGAAGTGCAGACCAATCCCGAAGTTCATGACCCCATAGCGAACCCAGCACCGAGTGCCCACCACAGCCCGCATTTAATGCTCTTTCCGATCCTTCCGAAGTTGCCAAGATGTTTCATTGTTCAAACCAATCGTCATGCCTGGACAACCTCCATCTTTGTAACCGCTTCGTAATGATGAGATGCAAGTCTATTGTCACGGCTGGATCGTGTTCGGCGAGTGGTTCAGCGATTCGGCAGCCTGATTTGTCACTTTGTCGTTTTTTGCAAAATGTTTGTATCCAAACGTCCAAGGGTTGCAAGGAGGGGATGTTCTACACTCTGTACACTATTGACATTTGTTTTCAAAGTGTTTTGTTTTGCTTGAATATGCGTATGCTTTTTTCATATGCTCTTCTGTTTTCTCCAAGGTAGTCCCCCTTGAGCTTGATGGCTAACCTTGAACTCAGCGTTACCAACACAAAATGTTGGGTAGGTATTTCTGATGTGGTATTTTCAATAAAAGTAGAAGTCTAACTATCTCTCCTTAGTCCTGAACAAGCAGTGAACATTCCCACCTTGTGTGTTCTTCTCATGGACTCTCTCCCGAAAGGCATCAAGTTTGAGGTGGCGCTTTGCGTATTGGTGTGCTTGTGCACAACTCAAGTCTAGGGGTTTGTATGTTACACCACCGGGTTCTCACACGATGCTCGTTTGACTAACCCAAAGTTGCTTTGTAAATAGGGCTTTTAACTGGTTCTGAGCATTTCGCAAATGTCTTCAACGTTGCACCTAGAAAAATGGGGCTTATAAAAAATTTGTAGCTCTTTGTTGACAATTTGACTTTGGTCTCTTCTGTTTGACTTAGGTTTCTGTGGTTCGTATTGGTTCATAACCACTCCAACATGCACGAGGGGCTTGTTATGTGGGTGCAACTAGCTGGTTATAGAAACACGTCTGTAGACTTTCTATTGTAGAGTTAATTCGCGCACCATTGCTGAGCACCTTGTGTATGAAGAATAGAAAATCCTCGTTCAGATGAGATTTAATTCATCATGATTCAGGAACCCAAACCGAGTCCCCCTTCCCCGTCAGTGACTATGCTTCCAAAGGTGGTCGGACACAAACAATGGTCTGTTCGAACTGGCTCCCTCGCTTTCACTGCTGCCCTGGGCTGAAAGGTACAGTAACAAAAGCATCCATGCTTCGGTGTCCCTTCGGTGTAACCTGGACTCACGGGAACCCGCTATTTCTTTTAAGGTTGATGCCTCCCCAAGACGCATCCCTTTCCGATTGGGTTTTGGTTTTTTTTTGTCAGGTTTTTTCAGTGTTTTTCGAATGTGGGACACGTGGGTGTATCTGGAGCCAAGTTCTGTGTTTTTGCAATAACCTTCCTGTCGGAGGGACGGAGGGGCGGAAAGTGCCCGCAACTAACACTGTAGTTCCCTGGAAAGCGCAGGGTCGCTAGTACACCCGCCAAAGCTACTTAACCTCAGAGTTGTGCAACTACAGTGCTCTCACGAACTGTGCAGTGGAGGCGGCGTCAATGGGCAGGTCCAACTAACTCAAACCTCCACTTGCTCGCGTGCATGTATGAGCTTACGTCCTTCGTACCTTAGTGAACTGTTCTTGAAATCCTTTAACCATTCTGTACCGTGGTTCTTTTCGTCGACATCCCCTCCATCTCCACTCCACATTTGCTCCTGAAATGAAGCCATTCCAGCTCGAATGAAGGATTCTTCGTGTCTGTCAAATGACAAGCTAATAGTTTCTACGTTCAGTTCCACATTCCATGCCTACTTAAAGAGTTATTCTGAACGTTAGATATTCCATGCACTTCATTTCCTTTGCCATGATAACACACTGACGCTACTGACCCTTTTGCTCTCGTCAAGACTAAGCCTGGGTATTCCTTTTGGTAGAATGAGTTCACGTTTGGGAGGATATCGCAGCTCGTCTGACGGCATAACGTTCCACTTTCTCCCGTTATCCAGTCAAAAGTCGGCCATGACTCCATCATGCGACGCGGCGGCTCTCTGCGTCAGTAGAGACGCGGCGAAGCGAAGGCGAACGACGACATGCTCGTACGCGTCTCGTTTCGACGACTTACCGGTAAGCAAAAACATCACAAACGCAACAATCCACGAAATGTCCTCCCTTGCTAGCTTGTCGCGTTGCGCTGCCGCATCGCAACCTACCCGCGTCGCACTGCTTCCCCCGCCTCCTCCCCTCGGCCCCCCCGCACGTCATCGTTCGCCTTCGCTTCGCCGCAAACTCTCCGCGGTGCCGTCTTCCTCGCGGATTACTTCTCCTCGACATCGCGGAAAGTATTAGGCGCCTCAAAACTCAAGGAATACCCCTCTTCGTCATCGCGGAGCTCCCTACGTCGCGTCGCATCGAGACCTCAAAAGCGGGAGTCCCGCATTTCGCACGATTTTCCCCTCCCCGGCGCCATCGCGCTCGATGTCCTTGCGAGATGAACCCTCGTCAACTCAGAACGAACTCACATTCGAAAGCCATGGACCGCCGGAACTCCGCCGGAGCTGAGAGGGAGCTGCGCGGGGAAAAGAAGAATCTTGCTCCTCCCCTCCCATACCCCCGCCGCAAACCCACGCGGCGCCTCCGCGTTCGCGCGTCGAGCGTCACACCCCACGCGCGTCGACACGTAAACTGATTTTCCCTTCCGTTCCCCACCTTCTTCCGCGTGTCCATTCCCCTCAGGACGAGCTCGTCGCGTGCGTTCTCCAGCATCTCGCGGCGCGAGCGCGCTCCCCCGCCGACCTGGTCAACGCGTGGCTGACGTGTCGCCGCGTGTGCGCGCTGGGCGCCGAGCCGCACGTGCTGAGGCGCGCGTCGCCCGCGGCCATGGCGGTGTCGGCGCCGTCTTGGTCGGACGGCGCGCATCGGTTCCTCAAACGGTGCGCCTCGGCGGGCAACCTCGACGCATGCTACTCGCTCGGCATGGTCAGTCCCATCGTTCGCTCGCCGTTCAGTCCGTCTTCGTCGTTTTCGTTCGCTAAGCTCTTGTCACCTTTGAGGAAAATTCGTAAGTGACACCTTACGTCAGGAAAATGAACGAATGGCTTGGCGAGGATAAGCATATCGAGAATAAAACACCCAATGGACTTATGTCTGCCCTCGTCGCACCTAGACCGAGCCGTCCGCGGGTGTTTCGGCGGCGTCGCTTTGCGGCTGCCTGCCCGCACGGCGCTCGCCAGCCACTCACATTTGCGCTTGCGCGACATGCGCGTTGCACGCGCTCACACACACCCTCCTGCTCCTCACTTCTCTTTCACACTCCCCTCTTTTTCCTCCGTCATCTCCCCACTCCCCCTCCTTTTCCCCCACAGATTCAATTCTACTGCCTCGAGGACCGCCGCGGCGGAGCGACGCTGCTCGCGCGCGCCGCGCTCGGCGGGCACGCGCACGCGCTGCACTCGCTCTCCGTGATCCACTTCAACGGCAGCAGCGGCACGCGCCTCGACCGCGACCTGCTCGCGGGCGTGCTGCTGTGCGCGAAAGCCGCGGCGCAAGGCCACGTGGAGGCGCTTCGGGAGCTGGGGCACTGCCTGCAGGACGGGTACGGGGTTCCGCGGAACGTGGCGGAGGGGAGGCGGCTGCTGCTCGAGGCGAACACTAGGGAGGCCGCTACAGTTGCCGCCGCTACAGCCGCCACAGCCGCTACAACGGCTGCAGGTGCTGCTGGAACCTCTTCAGTCGCGGTTGGAGCCACTACAGCAGTTGATGCAGCACCAGCAGGGGCAGCAGCTGCTACAGCCGGAAGAGCGGGTACAGCATTTGCAGCTGCTGCGATCTCTCCGCCTCCTGTCGCAACACAAACTGTTGCTGCACACGCGCCTTGGCGTCCAGAGGCAACAGAAGCTGTTGCAGGGGGGGCATTCGCAGAGGGGACAGTCGCAGAAGGAGCATTCGCAGGAGGGACAGGCGCAGGGGAGACAGTCGCAGGGGGGACAGTCACAGGGGGAGCAGTTGCTAGGTTAGCACCTGGAACGCCCGAAGCCGCGGAAATTGTGAGAATTGCATGGGCAACGGGGAATACCGAAGCAGCAACAGCTGTGGTAGTTACTCCGCAGAGCCATTTTACCAGGCAGGTCCGCGTTATAAATGACCCCAGCTCTGTTCAGCAACAGTACAGGGGTCAGCTACAGCATTTTGACTACCAGCCCCAGCACCAACAGGGTATTACAACTTCCCCAGCCCAGCCCTTTCCAGTTCAACCCTCCCTCTTCCCAGTTCAGCCGTCCCCAGTACAGAACTTATCAGCTCAGCCTTTCCATATTCAGCCCCCTGAAACTCAACCCTCCCCAGCTGTTCCCTCTCAGAGATCCACCCAGCAATATGTCTTCTCGTCCGTAGCTCCCACAATTCCCCGCCGAACCTCCCGGCCTCGTTTGGATCTCCAAGCCCTGCACGGCTTGGCTCGGGCTCGCCGAGCCTATGGCGCACTGGTGTCCCCTGCTGAGGCTGCTGAAATGCTCCGGGCCTCAGCAGTCACTGCCGTGCCTATTGCTACGGTGCTGGCGAGAGAACCAGGGGCTGCCATGACAGCACCTGCAGCACCATCAGCAGAAGCATCAGCATCAGCAGCAGCAGAACCGGCAGCACCAGCTCCAGCATCAGCAGTCACTGCCGTGCCTTTTGCAATGGTGCTGGCGAGAGAACCAGGGGCTGCCATGACAGCAGCCGCAGCAGCAGCAGCAGAACTGGCAGGGCCATCAGCAGCAGCAGCAGCATCAACAGGAGCTGCAGCAGTAGCATTACCAGAAGCATCAGCAGCGACAGCGACAGAAATAGACCCACGCACGGAAGCAGGGGCCCCAGTCTCTGCTGACCAGGCGAGGCCTTCTGTTGCTTCACCTGAAAGAACACCTGAACCTATCCCTGAGGGTGTCCACTCTGCCCAGACGCTCAGGATGCAGCATGCCACTGCCACACAGCAGGTTCAAGGCCACAATGCAGAGCACCTGCTGCTCCATAGCCAAACCGCATTGGTTTACCAGCAGCAGGTGCAGCAGCAGCAGATGCAGCCTACTGTCCTTACGCACCCTTCAGGCCATGCACGCCCTGTAGGTCCAGAAGCAGCGGATTCTACGGCTGTGTTGCCCTCCTGTGCTGTGTATGGTGTTGGCTACCGTTGCTGCTGCCTGCCCACAGTGACCCTCCCGCCGTTCTCCTGGCACGCTGCTGTGCATAAATTCCTTGTGGACTGGCGTGGCATCTATGGGCTCCCTGAAGGCCTTCGGCTGTGCTCTAATTCCCGCTGCGGCCGGTCTGAGACACGGCGGCAGGAGTTTAGGTGCTGCTCTGCGTGTGGAGAGGCTAAGTATTGTAGCAGGGCGTGTCAGGCGTTGGATTGGAAAGCTGGGCATAAGCTGGTTTGTGCCATGTTGCTTGCGACTGCTCAGCGGCAGCAGCAGCAGCAGAGGCAGCAGCGGCAGATGCAGCAGTATTTACTTGCGCACCATAATCAAGAGCTGAATGACCAGCACCAACATTATAGACACGTTGCAGGCCAGCATGTTCACATCCATGGTCCACGTGAGAATCAGCAACATGCTGCATAAAAAGAGGCAATGTGTTCAGCCGAGTAAAATACGTTGAAAGGCTAATGCATGGAGAAGTAGTTTTAGTGTAGTTGTTAGGAATTTTCTCGGCATTCCTTACGGAGCCCGACTGTTGGAAACAATCGGTCCTAAGCGCCTCTGTCGTGTCGAAACACTAAAAGACACAAGTGAAGCAACGCATATCGAGACACCAGCGAGTCAACCCTCGGATGTTGAAGCAACAGCTGGAGGTTACGCGAAGGTCAAAGGTCAGCGACCTTTGACTTGACAAATGCAGCGCGACAGCAAGGACACACAACTGACTCGATATTGAGCAGTTGCCCGAGTCGCACTGTATCGAACCGCAACAGCCAACAGTAAAACAGTTATCATTCGTATCTCTTCGTATTCCTTGTAATCATATATAAAATCTTGTATCTCCTTGTTTTAATCAACTTACTTTGCCCTCACATACTAGCGCAAGGTGGTTCACTCTTTGTTAACGCTTCCGCTACTACATCATTCTACCCAGACATTAACCCTACCAAAGATCCTAAGGGGCACTCAGCCCAATATGGTATGAGAGCAGGTTAGGGTTAAAATTCTATTTCCCCTTAAATTACACCAAGAAACATGTCGACCAGAAAGGAGAGGAGCTCCTCCAACGGCTCTCCTGGTACTAATCCTACTCCACCTCCTGCCTCTGGCCTACAGACAGAGGAAGGCACAACAACGAGACCGGCCGCTGGGTCTACTGAAACACCCGCAAACCAAGGCGCGAGCTTCGATCCAAGCATGATGGAGAAGTTCTTCTCCTTCATGTCCTTCTACGAGCAGCATCAGCAAGGAGTACCTGCGCAATCAAACAACAGCAACAACAACAACAACAACAACAACAACAACAACAACAACAACGTGACACCCATGAGTATTGATGGCTCATCCTACGCGCGCGGGAATCAACAACAACAACCTACCTTCGCTCCGTACGAGCCCCAGCGCGGCTCCGTCAGCTTCATGCCACAACCACAACCTGCACCGGGACAAGAAAGAACGCTGGACGCACTGCAAGTTCAGTCGCAGTTCGCGCACGTTTTAAAACTGCAAACGACAAAACCTTTCGACGAGAAGGACTTCTTTACCTGGTCGTTCGAATTCGAGCTGATGATGGAAGGAGCGCAAATCTTTGGCTTCTTCGTGTCAAACATTATATATGTTGTGCTTGTTTAGGCTACAGTGGGTTAGCCTATAGGGGGTACACAATTCTAGGGTTAGGTACTTGTACTGATTTCACTGTTAGTTCAATCATTCCTGTTCGTTCATTTCAACATGGTATAGAGCAAGTCCTTCGCTAGGACCGTTTTTTTGGGGCCCACCACTACCTACCTACCTACCTACCTAACTGCGCCCTAGGGCGCCTCGTTTTTCACGGCCCCCTAAGGCCCCGCGACCCGCGACCCGCCCCTTAGCGACTCGCCTGGGGCCTGGGGGTGCGGAGCCTCGGGGTGCGGAGCCTGGGGGTGCGGAGCCTAGGGGTGCTGAGCCTTGGGGTGCGGAGCCTGGGGGTGCTGAGCCTAGGAGTACTGAGCCTGGGGGTGCTGAGCCGCAGAGTCCGGAGTCTGGGGGTTCTGAGTCTGGAGGTCCTGAGCCTGAGGGTCCTACACCTGGCGGAGCCCTCTCCTCGGAGCAGCTGCGTGAGTGGTACTTCCAGTACTACAGCCTCAGGAGAGGTACCTCTGGAGCCAGGCGTACTACTGGGACTGGTGCTAGTGCTTCTCCTCCTAGCCAGGAGCTCGTGAGTGGTACGAGCGGCGCTGCACTCTTCGGAGTGGCGCGCCTGGTGTCGCGGACCCCGCTGCTGCTGGTGGTGCTACTGGTGCTGCGGCCCCAGAGGTTGGAGCTGTTTCTGGTGCTGCGGACCCGGGCGTTGGAGCTACGGCTGGTGCTGCGGACCCGGGCGCTGGTGCTGGTGCTGGTGCTGAGTACCCGGGCGTTGGAGCTGCTGCTGGTACTGAGGACCCGGGCGTTGGAGCTGCTGCTGGTGCTGAGGACCCTGGAGCTGGTGCTGCTGCTGGTGATGTGGAGTCGGGCGTTGGAGCTGCTGCTGGTGCGGAGGACCCTGGCGCTAGTGTCTCTGCTGGTTCTGGAGTCGCTGCATGGCAGCGGCCGTACTTCGTTCCGCTCCTTCAGCAGGTTCTTGGTCTCCCGCCTTCTCTCGGTCCTCCTCCTCCCTTATAGTGTCCATAGCCTGTCCAGTCATGGTTCCAATTACAGCCCGCCTCCCCACTGCCTGCTCCTTCTCCCTACACTGGTCCTACTGGAGGTCTTGCTGAGCGTCGTGAGCCTGCATCTCGCCCTGCGTCGCCTGTCCGTACTACTCGCACTAGTGGTTGCGGTTCGCGTCAGCGTCCTCCTCCTGTCCCTAGCACGCACCGGATGTTTCTGCGTCCGTCCACTGCTCCTCTGCGTGCCCCTTTGCCTTCTCCTCCTGGGTCCTCTCTTCCTGCTCTTCCCGACCCGGAGTCAGACTCTCTTCGTACTGCCAGTCCTACTGTCACGCGTCTCCTTGCTACTGTCGTCACTGACCCTTCTTTTGAGTCCACTGCTGCGTCTGCCCTAGTTGCTGAGCTCGTCGACTTTGCTGCTCGCTGTCGTCTAGACTACGCTGCTAGTCTTGTCACTGAGTCTGAGTCTGTCTGTCCTCCGTCCGTCGGGGGTGAGTGTGCCCTTGGCACGGACGTCCTTGAGGACAGGCAGGAGGAGTTCCAGTGCTTGGCCGCTGCTTCACCTCATCTCGTGTCCGTACTGCTTACCCTTGAGGGAGACCTGGATGCACTTAACATCCCGACTCCGCGCTCTTACGCGGAGGCGATAGAGGGTCCCTACTCTTCTTAGTGGGAGGCAGCTATGGATGCAGAGATGGCTTCCTGGAAGTCCACAGGCACCTACGCTGATGCTGTCCCCCCTCCTGGGGCGAACATTGTCAGTGGCATGTGGATTTTCAGGGTGAAGCGGCCGCCGGGTTCTCCGCCTGTCTTCAAGGCACGTTACGTGGCTCGTGGCCTCAGTCAGCGGCAGGGAGTTGACTACTTTCAGACCTTCTCTCCCACCCCGAAGATGACCACTCTTTGGGTACTACTGCACGTAGCTGCTCACCGTGACCACGAGCTACACTCTCTTGACTTCAGCACTGCCTTCCTGCAGGGCAGCCTGCACGAGGAGATCTGGCTGCGCCGCCCACTTGGCTTCACTAGGACTTTTCCTCCTGGCACCCAGTGGAGCCTCCGGCGGCCAGTCTACGGTCTCCGCCAGGCACCGCGTGAGTGGCACGACACACTGAGGACTACGCTTGTGGCTCTTGGGTTTGCTCCCTCTACTACCGACCCGTCGCTGTTTCTACGCACCGATACTTCTCTGCCGCCGTTCTACATCCTCGTGTACGTCGACGACTTGGTCTTTGCCACAGCTGACACTGTTGGACTCGCCTACGTGAAGTCCGAGCTGCAGAAGAGACACACGTGCACAGACCTGGGTGAACTGCGCAGCTACCTTGGCTTGCAGATCACCCGGGACAGAGCACGCCGCACCATCACCCTGACTCAGTCACACATGGTGCAGCAGGTCCTTCAGCGCTTCGGCTTCACGTACTCCTCGCCTCAGGCCACTCCTCTGCCTACTCGCCACTCGCTCTCAGCTCTGCCTTCGGATGAGTCTGTAGAGTCGAGTGGCCCGTACCCAGAGCTTGTTGGCTGCCTCATGTACCTGATGACCTGCACACGACCTGACCTTGCATACCCTCTTAGCATTCTCGCACGCTATGTTGCTCCTGGGAGACACCGACCAGAGCACATGGCTGCAGCGAAGAGGGTGTTGCGCTACTTGTGCAGTACGTCGGGCATGGGGCTAGTGCTTGGAGGGCGGAGTCCAGTGGTCCTCACTGGTCACGCAGACGCTTCTTGGACTGACGACCAGGCTACACAGCGGTCGTCACAGGGTTACACCTTCAGCCTTGGTTCAGGCTCTGTTTCGTGGCGGGCTACTCGCTCGTCTTCTGTTCTCGGCTCCAGTTGTGAGGCTGAGATCTACGCTGGGGCCATGGCTGCTCAGGAGCTTCGCTGGCTCACCTACCTGCTGACCGACCTTAGAGAGCCGCCTCGTTCTCCTCCAGTCCTGTACGTAGACAACAAGGCCATGCTGGCCTTGTGTCGAGAGCAGAGACTGGAGCACAGAACAAAGCACATTGCTCTCCGCTACTTCCTTGCTCGTGAGCTACAGCAGCGTGGTCAGTTGCGGCTTGCGTACGTGGCCTCTGAGGCCAACACTGCTGATGTCTTCACCGAGGCACTTGCGCCTTGTGATCATCAGCGCTTCTGCACCCAGCTGGGTCTTGTACCTGTCTTGCCTCACTTGCTCACCTCTTGACCTTGCTTGTAGTGTTACATATATATATACCTGCTCTTGCTTGTCTAGCCTTATAGATGTATGTACTCCTGCATGTGAACTGGCCTTGTGGCCTTGAACTTGTGCTCGGAATGTGTGGTGACTTTGTGATCCACCCTGAGCTTGCTTTGCTTTGCTTTACTTGACTGGTCTTGTGACCCCTCGTTCTCCCCCACTTCGCCGATGGGGGTGTGTCAAACAATATATATGTTGTGCTTGTTTAGGCTACAGTGGGTTAGCCTATAAGGGGTACACAATTCTAGGGTTAGGTACTTGTACTGATTTCACTGTTAGTTCAATCATTCCTGTTCGTTCATTTCAACACTTCGACGGGTCCCTGCCATGCCCAACAAACGGCACACAGTATGAGAAGCAGCAGTACACCTATCAATCGATGATGGCGTACACGATACTACCGAGGAATATCACCCCGACTCAACAGCAGAACATAAGAACTTACCGAGGTTATGGCAACTCCGCGGAGCTCGCGTACAATCACTTGAAGAACCTGTATCAAGCAACAGACATCGTAAACCAAAGTTGGTTAATGGCACAGCTGACAACAATCGAAATGAAACCAGGCGAGAAGGGAATGGCATATATCAGTCGCTGCCGCGAGCTGCGCGACAAGCTTCTTTGATGTGGAGGATCGATTTCAGAAGACGCCTTCGTCACGGTTGTCATCGGCGGTCTTGGTCCTCACTGGCGCTCTACTCGCGCCATACTACGAGCACACGGGAGAATCTCCGAAGCAGCACTCTGCGCCGAAATCCATGCTGAGCAGCAAGACATGGACATGCAAGAAGAACGACACAAGAGAAAGGTATCAGTACCCGAATTCGCGTTTCACACTCAACGACGCCACAACAACAACAATAGTTGACCGAAAATCGTATCTCCGTTCTGCCACCTCTGCAAGACTTCAGGGCATCCTCGTACGCACTGCCCGAATCGACAACAGTCAACGTCGCCACAACGCCAACTTCGCCCTTCAAGCAGTCAAGTCGCCTCAACGCAAGAAAATCCGATAACTTCGGTACAAGTCTCAACAACATCGACGGGACAACCTGCGAAAGAAACAAGAAACATCATCAGCTGCATGGCAAGGCTGAGCGACTCCTGCGTAACTGAGTCACCACCATATTACTCACCAGAAGAACAACTCGACAACAGCACGCCTCGCCGCGAGTCACTTCAACCGAACCCGACGTACGCCGCCATCGCTCAAAGCGAACCGTCCGGGAAAGACACATGGTTCTTGGACAGTTGCTGCGGACGGCACATGTGCTCCTCGGGACGCTTCGTTCAACGCGAGCACCGACTTCAACGAGAGGTCGTCATCACAGTTGCCAATAACCAGAACCTGCGCACACGACGACAAGGGATTGTGCAACTTCAGTCACGAGAAAAAAATGTTATACTACAGATGTCAAAAGTACTAATCGCGGAGGGACTCGGCTACAACTTACTGAGCGTCAGTCAGCTGATGGCGAAAGGCATACATCTCGAAGCAGACAACACCACCCAAGAATTCAAGTTTTATCACGGGAGAGGAGGTCTCTACATCGGCAAGGCGGTCCTCAAGAACAACGTCTTCGTCCTCGATTTTGTCTCTGACCTTGGCACCGCCGACAGCGACGCCATCGTTAACTTCACCGACTGGACACATCCTCCAGACCTTGATCCAGACTTCAGTCCGGAAGGCTTTTGGTATTCACATACCATTTCTGAAGCAGAACGAACACGCGCGTTAGTAACAATACAACATTCGGCAGCAGCAGAGACAACATTGGCAGCAGCAGAGACAACATCGGCACCAGCAGAGACATCATCGGCAGCAGCAGAGACATCATCGGCAGTAGCAGGAACAACGACACCAGTCCTCGTTGACGAAACACCACCAACACCAGCACAACGGCTCCACCCAGCACCACGAGAAGTTCATCGTAGCGCAAACTTCACCACCAGCTTCTATTCCAACTCCGATATGTACCGACGATCACCCGGACATCGCGCCGACAAAAGCACCTGGCACGCAAGGATGTGACACCCAAGCAACACTGTGTTAAACAACACGATAAGAGCAGGAGTCCTTGACAAGGACTCGTTACTACTACTCGACGGCAGAGAACTCCAACGGGCATGAGGAACATGCCTTACCTGCCCCGAAGCCGACTTACCACATCGGCCGTTCGCCCCTCGTCACAACCCGAGCGCACCCGCGTACGCACCACTCGAAAAGGTGTATAGCGACATCCTGTACAATCGGGAACCAGGACAAGTAATCTACAACTACACAATCACCTTCATCGACGCCGCCACCCGTTACGTCTGGCACCTAAACCTACCCAGCCGTGACATGGTCCTTGAAGCATTCGTTGCTTGGCTACCAGTAGCAGAGAGAGAGTCGGGCGTAAAGCTGAAAAGCTTCCAGTCAGACGGAGGAGGAGAATACACCTCTCAGCGATTCAAGCAGTACCTGGCGGAAAGGGGGATCAAGCAGCTCCTCTCTCTTCCCTACGCCCATCAGTAGCAAGGTGTAGCAGAAAGAATGAACTGGACTCTGCAGAACAGCATGCGCAAACTGTTACGTGGCATGCGGCTACCCAACCACCAGTGGCCTGCAGCAATGGACCACGCTGTCATGCTGCACAACTTGCTGTCGTCATCGTCACTTCCGAACAATGCATCACCGCATCTGATGTGGACAGGGAAACAGGGCAGCACAGAAATGTTACGAGTGTTCGGATGCATGGTACAGTATCGACCCCCAGCAGCACGAGCGGGCCGATTTTCACAACGCGCACAATGGGGACTACACCTCGGCATCGAAAAGAATTACAACGCGTGGAAAATCTTCGACGTCCACTCCAAGGAAACAGTAGCAGCACGTGACGTCATTTTCTACGAACGACTCACGCTCCAGACGTACCTTGCCAACCTGCAAGAGGACCAAGATCCCACATATGGTTTTCGTGGTGACCGAGCCTTCGCCTCCGCAGAAGACGAAGCTGACTGGGACGAGCAGAATGTGGACAACGCGTCAGAAGAAGCCGGACCTCTCCCGTTCTGCTCCGTCGACGTTCCCATGGACGAAGACAACCCTCGCGAAAGTGTCAACGCCGAAACCTTCTACTACTTTGCCGACAACGGTTACGTAACACCTGCGACAGTCAACACCAACAAAGCAGAACGAGTAGGACCGAATTTCATACCTGATCCAGAATCGGGAGATGAAGCAGCTTATCCCGAGGATGCAACTCTTCCCCGCCACTCACAGACTGGACTGCAGATACTCGGCCTCGTCACCGCAGTCCACGGCAACACCCTTCCGAAGGAGCCTGCGACGGTTCAGCAGGCTCTGGGGGGGGAACACAGGGAAAAATGGCGTGAAGCCATGGACAGAGAGTTAAAAGCTGTCGGAACGGAACGGAACATCGCTGGAGGAACGGAACACCTGGAAAGTTGTCCCCATCAACGTGGCAAGGAACAAGACCATTCTCACCGGGAAATGGGTCTTCCGCGTTAAAACAAAAGCAGACGGCACAATTGAGAAGTTCAAAGCACGCTGGGTTGTGCGTGGATTCGATCAGGAGCACGGACGGGACTTCACCGAGACATTCACCCTGGTTAGCCGACATACCTCACTTCGAATCCTCCTCGCGATCGCCGCGATGAAGAAAAGGAAGCTACGGCAAATCGATGTCGCCAACGCGTTCCTCTACGCACCTGTCGACGCAGAGATCTTCGTGGAACTACCGCACGGTACTAACGGAGAGCCCAACCAGGTTTGCCAGCTGCTGAAATCGCTCTACGGAATCAAACAAGCCCCACGGCTATGGCAACAGTACCTACACGCTCGCCTCATTCGCATCGGATTCCGCCAACTACCTCACGACCAAGGAATGTACCGACTCATGAAGGGTACCAACTACATCCTGCTGATCGTCTACGTAGACGACCTACTCTACATCGGCTCCACTGACGACATCACCACCTGGTTCGAAGGGGAGTTACAGAGGGACCTCACACTCACGGTCTCCTCTACCGTCACACAGTACCTCGGCTTGAACATTCGAGAGGAAGAAGATGCGATCTACCTCAACGCCACTAAGTACGCCGACACCATCGCCAAACGCTTCACGCTCACGCCTACCACCATCTCTACGCCCTACCGCTACGCGATAGGAAACCACGAGGAAGGATCCACTCTACTCAAATCTGCCGGGATACGCGACTACCAGAGAAAGCTAGGATGCCTTCTCTTCGCAGCCGTTACCTGCCGCCCCGACTGTCAGAACATTATAGCTTATACATTTGTGTAGGCTGTAGTGGGGTAGCCCATAAGGGGTACAACCCAATTAGGGTTAGTACTTGTACCCAACTGTTTCATAGTTCATTCATTCCATTCTCACTTCTCGTCATGGTATCGAGCAGGTTCCCGAGTGGGAATACTGCCTAGGGCCCACCACGAACTTTTTTTTTCCTGCCCGGAGCGCGCTTAGCTCCTAACCCGAGTAGCACCTCGAGCCGCCTTAGTGGCCCCTATTGGCCGCCCTTACTGCCCCTCGAGCCGCCCTCTACGGCCTCGCTTAGGCCGCTACGGCCCCGCTACGGCCCCGTCCGCCCCGCTACGGCCCCGCTACGGCCCCGCTACGGCCCCGCTACGGCCCCGTCGGCCCCGCTTAGGCCCCGCTACGGCCCCGCTACGGCCCCGTTACGGCCCCGCTTAGGCCCCGCTACGGCCCCACTACGGCCCCGCTACGGCCCCGCTTAGGCCCCGCTACGGCCCCGCTACGGCCCCGCTACGGCCCCGCTTAGGCCCCGCTACGGCCCCGTCGGCCCCGCTTAGGCCCCGCTACGGCCCCGCTACGGCCCCGCTACGGCCCCGTCGGCCCCGTCGGCCCCGCTTAGGCCCCGCTACGGCCTCGTCGGCCCCGCTTAGGCCCCACTACAGCCCCGCTACGGCCCCGCTACGGCCCCGTCGGCCCCGTCGGCCCCGCTTAGGCCCCGCTTAGGCCCCGTCGGCCCCGTCGCGGCCCCGCTCAGGCCTCGCTTCGGCCCTGTCGGCCCCGCTTAGGCCCCGCTGCCGCCCAGCACCGTGCAGCCGAGCCGCCCAGCAGCCGAGCCGCCTCGCAGCCGAGCCGCCCAGCAGCCGAGCCGCCCTGCAGCCGAGCCGCCCGACAGTCGAGCCGCCGAGCAGCCCGATCGCTCCACCTACCTGGTAAGAGCACAACCTCTGGCACTGCACTGCCCTGCCTACTGCTGTTATGGCTTCCCCTAGCGTTCTCACCTTTGACGCTGAGGGTCGGGCAGTGGACTTTGAGGTCTGGGTAGATGATCTGCAGCTTTTCCTGCAGTGCGATAGGGCAGACGGCCTCTCCCTGTTTGACCTCACTTCTGGTGCCTCCCCTACCCCTGCTGCTGATGCTGACGCCACTGTTCGCTCACAGTGGGCCACACGTGACGCTGCTGCTCGCCTTGCTGTGCGCCGCCACTTACCGACCACTGAGCGTGCACACTTTAGCCAGTACAAGAGTGCTCAGACCTTGTACGACGCTGTAGTTGCACGCTACTCTTTCCCTGCCACTGCTGCACTGAGCCGCCTCATGCTACCGTACCTCTTCCCTGACCTTGCTGCCTTTCCCACTGTCGCTGACCTCATTACGCACCTCCGCACTAGTGACACTCGCTACCGCGCTGCGCTTCCTGCTGAGTTCTGCGCCAAGAACCCCCCCCCCCATGTACATCACCCTCTACTACATAGTCACCCGTCTCCCTGACTCTCTCCGTGTAGTGAGGGACCACTTCCTCTCAGTTTGCCCCACCACTCTCACCGTTGACCTCCTCGAGAAGGCCCTCCTAGCGATAGAGAAGAGCATAGTCGCTGTAGGAGCCTCTCGTGGTGACTCTCGCACCCCCGTCTTTGAGGGGTGTTCTCCCTCCCCCCTCTTGCCCTCTGTTGCCTCTGCTGCTGCGGCCGACCTCGTTGGTTTCGAGTCGGTCGGCGCTGCGTCTGCCCCGAGCGGGAGACGCCCCACCGGCAAGGGCAAGGGGGGCAAGGGCACTGGAGGGGGTGGAGGGGGCGGTGGAGGTGGTGGTGGAGGCGGTGGAGGGAGTGGGGGTGGTGGTGGGAGTGGTGCTGGGGGTGGCGGCGGCGGCGGCAGCAGTGGAGGCGGCGGAGGCGGTGGAGGTGGCGGAGGGAGCGGAGGCGGCGGAGATAGTGGAGGAGGCAGAGGTGGAGGAGGCGGCGGAGGCGGCGGAGGCGGCGGCGGCGGCGGAGGCGGTGGTGGTGGAGCGAGTCGCGACTCTGCGCCGAGGAGTGGCGCCGGTGGTGGTCACCGCCAGCAGCAGCAGCGGAGTGGTGTGACCCTGTCCCCTCAGCAGCTTCGTGAGTGGTACACTGCACGCCAGCGCGGTGGGGGTACTGGTCCCTGCATCTTACGTTCTCCGTACCGGCGACCGCATTGGTGAGCAGTGCGGAGGTACGCACTCCACCCAGCGCTGCTTTGGTCGCCTGACGGACGCGTGGCGTCGCCAGTTCCCTGAGGCGTCAGAGATCCCTCGCTGGGGAGATCTCGCTAAGGCCGGGGTTGCTATCTTTGATCTTGACTTTGATGCTATTCTTGCTGCCATGTATGCTGTTGCTGATAGTGTTGAGGGTGCCTGTTACCTGTGTGTACCGCCTGACCCGGGCATTGAGGCTGCTGCGGTAGGTGCTGGTGAGACTGCTGCTCTAGGTGCTAGTGCGTCTGCTGCCCCAGGTGCAAGTGCGTCTGCCGCCCCAGGTGTTGGTGAGTCTGCTCTCTCAGGTACTACGTCGGCTCAGGCCTTCCACACCTTCACCCTGGACTCGGGTGCGTCCCGCTCCTTCTTTCGAGACCGCACCACTCTTACGCCGCTTAGTCGGCCGGTTGCAGTCTCCCTGGCAGACCCCTCTGGGGGTCCTGTCCTTGCTAGCTTCTCCACTATCCTTCCGTGCCCTGCAGCCCCCTCTGGCACCCTGTCAGGTCTCTACCTCCCCTCGTTCTCTACGAACTTGGTGAGTGGAGCGGACCTACAGGATCGAGGGGTTGACCAGTTCACTCCTGCGAGTCAGCGAGTGACCCACTGCAGGTGCGCTCGGACAGGCCGACACTTGGCCACGTTCACCCGTCGGCCAGGGTCGAGCCTGTACACCCTTACTGCTGAGTCTCCTCCTACTGCTAATCTGCCCAGGTAGCTGCGTCGAGTCAGGTGTTTGCTGCGGCGTCCAGGTCTGGTCCTGAGTCTGCCCCCTGCTCGTGTCGTCTCATGTCCCACCAGACTCTCCTTTGGCACCACCGCCTTGGTCACCCCTCCTTGCCTCGTCTCCGAGGCATGGCCTCCCGTGTCCTTGTCTCTGGTCTTCCTCGGTCTCTCCCTCCCCTTCCTCCGGGGCCTGGCCCTACCTGCGTCCCCTGCGTCGAGGGGCGACAGCGCGCTGCCCCTCACTCCTCCGAGTTTCCTCCGACAGAGGCTCCGCTGCAGACTCTACACATGGATGTGTTGGGCCCAGCCCGCGTCATTGGGCAGGGGAGAGAGCGGTACTTTCTGCTGGTCGTTGACGACTACTCGCGTTACACCACAGTCTTCCCCTTGCGCAGCAAGGGTGACGTCAGTGAGGTGTTGATCGACTGGATCCGCGCAGCTCGTCTCCAGCTCAGAGAGAGTTCCGGCTCGGACTTTCCTGTTCTGCGTCTGCACTCGGACAGAGGAGGGGAGTTTTCCTCTGCCCGTCTGGGAGCCTTCTGTCGGGCACAGGGCATCCGCCAGACCTTCACGCTTCCGGCCTCTCCACAGCAAAATGGGATTGCTGAGCGCCGCATTGGCATGGTCATGGACGTCGCGCGTACGTCCATGATGCATGCGGCTGCCCCCCATTTTCTGTGGCCGTTTGCGGTTCAGTACGCCGCGCATCAGCTCAACCTTCAGCCCCGGGTCTCCTTCCAAGAGACCTCCCCCGCCTTGCGGTGGACAGGGAAGGTTGGCGATGCGTCTGCGTTTTGGGTCTGGGGATCTCGGGCGTTTGTCCGCGACTTGTCTGCGGACAAGCTGTCCCCCCGTGCTGTTCCTTGCGTCTTCCTTGGCTTCCCCCCTGACGCGCCTGTCTAGCAGTTTTACCACCCCACCACGCGCCGTGTTCTGTCCTCCCAGGACGTCACCTTTGACGAGTCGGTGCCTTACTATCGTCTCTTCCCCTACCGCACTGCGCCCCTACCCCCGCCGCCGCTCTTCCTTGCGCCAGGTACTACCCAGGTAGACCCCCTCCCTCCACAGGGTCCTGCCCCTTCAGGTGTGTCCCATGTAGACGCAGTCGAGCCTGTCGAGGTAGCTGTTGACTCTGGTGCTGCTAGAGGTGCTGAGCCTGCGGGTGCCGGGTCTGCGGGTGCCGGGTCTAGGGGTGCTGAGTCTGGGGGTGTTGAGACTGGTGGTGCTGAGCCTGGGGGTGCTGAGCCTGGGGGTGCGGAGCCTGGGGGTGCTGGGTCTGCTCGTGTGGCCGCCGGCGGTACTTCGTCGAGGCGGGAGCCGCTCTCTCCACAGGAGCTGCGCGTGTGGTTCGCCCGCCGCTTGAGACGTGCTGCTGAGTCTGGGGGTACTGCTGGAGCTGCTGGTGGTGTTGGCGCTGGTGTTTCTACTGGTGCTGGTGCGTCTGGGGGTGCTGTTGAGGCAGCTGGTGCTGACGGTCCTACTGAAGTTGGTGCTGCTGGAGCTGGAGCTGCTGGGGGTGTTGGCGCTGGTGTTTCTACTGGTGCTGGTGCGTCTGGGGGTGTTGCTGAGGCAGCTGGTGCTGACGGTCCTACTGGAGTTGGTGCTGCTGGAGCTGGAGCTGCTGGGGGTGTTGGGGCTGACGGTGCTGCTAGCAGTGGTGCTTCTAAGGGTACTGGAGTTGGCGCTGTTAGAGCTGGAGGTTCTACGGGCGCTAGTGCTGCCGCTGGGGGTACTGGTGCCGTACTTGCAGGTTCTGGAGGGGCTGAGCGGCCGAGGCTGTACTTCATTCCGCCCTGGAGCAGGTTCTTGGTCTCCCGCCCTCTACAGTTCCTGCTCCTCCCCTAGAGTGTCCACCGCCTGTCCAGTCGCAGTCACGGTTACCGCATGCCTTCCCTCTATCTGTTCCTTCTCCCTACATTGGTCCTACTGGAGGTCTTGCTGAGGGTCGTGAGCCTGCGTCTCGTCCCGCGTCACCTGTTCGTGCTGCTCGCACTAGTGGTGGTACTGCACGTCCGCGTCCTCCTGCGGTCCCCGGCACACACCAGATGGCACTGCGTCCTTCCACTGCTCCTCTGCGTGTCCTGTTGCCGTCTCCTCCAGAGTCCTCTCTTCCTTCTCTTGCTGACTTGGAGTCTGACTCCCTTCGTGCTGCTAGTCCTTCGGTCACGCGCCTTCTTGCTACTGTCATCACTGACCCTTCCTTTGAGTCTGCTGCTGCGTCGGCTCTAGTTGCTGAGCTTGTCGACTTCGCTGCTCGCTGTCGTCTAGACTACGCAGCCAATCTTGTTGCTGAGTCTGAGTCTGTGTGTCCTCCGTCCGTCGGGGGTGAGTGTGCTCTTAGCACGGACGTCCTTGAGGACAGGCAGGAGGAGTTCCAGTGCTTTACGGCTGCTTTGCCCCATCTCGTGTCCACGCTGATTGCCCCTGAGGGAGACCCGGATGCACCAGACATCCCTACTCCTCGATCGTACGCTGAGGCGATCGAGGGTCCCTACTCCTCTCAGTGGCAGTCGGCCATGGACGCAGAGATGGCTTCCTGGAAGTCCACAAGCACCTACGTCGACGAGGCTCCCCCACCTGGGGCGAACATCGTCAGTGGGATGTGGATCTTCAGGGTGAAGCGGCCGTCGGGCTCTCCGCCTGTCTTCAAGGCGCGTTACGTGGCTCGAGGCTTCAGTCAGCGGCAGGGAGTTGACTACTTTCAGACCTTCTCTCCCACCCCGAAGATGACCACTCTTCGGGTGCTGCTGCACATAGCCGCTCACCGCGACTTCGAGCTTCACTCTCTTGACTTCAGCACTGCTTTCCTACAGGGCAGCCTGCACGAGGAGATCTGGCTGCGCCGCCCACGTGGCTTTAGTGGGTCGTTTCCTCCTGGCACCCAGTGGAGCCTCCGGCGGCCAGTCTACGGTCTCCGCCAGGCGCCCCGTGAGTGGCACGACACACTGAGGACTACACTTGCGGCTCTTGGGTTTGCTCCTTCTACAGCCGACCCGTCGCTGTTTCTACGCACCGACACCTCTTTGCCGCCGTTCTACATCCTCGTGTACGTCGACGACCTGGTCTTTGCCACTGCTGACACTGCTGGACTCGCCCACGTGAAGTCCGAGCTGCAGAAGAGACACACGTGCACAGACCTGAGTAAACTACGCAGCTACCTTGGCTTGCAGATCACCCGGGACAGAGCACAGCGCACCATTACCCTGACTCAGTCACACATGGTGCAGCAGGTCCTTCAGCGCTTCGGCTTCACGTACTCCTCGCCTCAGGCCACTCCTCTGTCTACTCGCCACTCGCTCTCAGGTCTGCCTTCGGATGAGTCCGTAGAGTCGAGTGGCCCGTACCCAGAGCTTGTTGGCTGCCTCATGTACCTGATGACCTGCACACGACACCGACCTCTCATACTCCGCAAGCCAGCTCGCCACTCATCTCAAAAGGCCTGAAGCAAAACACATGGCCGAACTCGACCGCGCTCTACACTTTCTCGTCAGTACGCCAACGATCGGCCTAACATATCACAAGAACGCGACCACGCCACCTAAGCTAATCGGTTACGTCGACGCAGATCACGCGGGCGACTCTGACAACAGACGATCACGCACCGGCTACATCTATCGCTTCGAACCTATCGGGCCTATCTCCTGGCAATCGAGCAAGCAGGAACTAATTGCTCTCTCGTCAGCTGAAGCAGAATATATTGCACTCTGCTCAGCCACCAAGGAAGGACTCTATCTTCGCGAGCTGCTGGAAGAAGCGAAGTTAGCCGAGTTACCCAACTTTACCATGTTTTGCGACAACCAGTCGGCAATTCGCATCGCCAACAAGAACGGTTTTGCGAACAGGACGAAACACATCGCCCTGCGATACTTCTTCGTGAAGGACGAGATCGAGAAGGGAAGGCTCGAGCTGTCATACTGCCCCACGCCCGAAATGGCAGCTGACTATCTGACCTAGAAGCTCGGAAAGCAGAAATTCGAATATTGCATGCTGCTGACTAGAGAGAGCCACGTCAGCGACACTCCAGAAGCGAAGGGGAGTGTTGGAAACAATCGGTCCTAAGCGCCTCTGTCGTGTCGAAACACTAAAAGACACAAGTGAAGCAACGCATATCGAGGCACCAGCGAGTCAACCCTCGGATGTTGAAGCAACAGCTGGAGGTTGCTAGAAAGGCATAGTGCCAGCGTAGCGGAAACGTGTTTGTAGAAAAGGACAAGATAGAAATCTTGCATTGATCATTGAAAAGTAAAAGGATGACACAATGAGTACTCAATGATGTGACACAGCAGGGTATATATGCATCCAGCAACCCCTCCAGAATGACCCATTCACACCAATAATGGTGTACCAATAATTGTACCCTCTACCCTCCAATAATGCTGACCTCCAATAATTCTGGCCCCTACAATAATTGTAGGACCTGGAAGCTTATAAAGAGGACTACACTAAAACCAAACAGCACACTGGTATACAGTATTCGTTATACTGTATTCGGATTTCCAACACTCCCCCTTGCTGTAGGTTTTAGTGAATCCGATTTCCTTGGAGGATGGGGTGGTCGAGGTGGTATACCACCACTAGGTAGGGGTGCGCCCAAACCAAGCTAGGGTTTGGTGGTGGCCAAGCTGCTCGTCACTGTAGCACCTTTCTCCCCCCAAGCCTTTGGTGCTTTCAAACTCCAACCAAACCTCCTCCCTTGATGTTTTCCAATCCCTCCTTCCACTGGCGACTTTCCAGATCTAGATACAGCGCGTAGTGGCTGCTACTGAGGAAATAGTAGCAGCTCCATGACGAAATCTCCTCATAACCATGGCGAAATGCGTAGATCGTCATGGCGGATTGCCCTTAGCGCACACCGAATTTCCGAAACCGTAGACTTGACTACACGCGATTGTCAGTGCTGCTGTCTTTTTCGCACGCCTCCTGTGCGACGACGCAAAACCGCAGTGGATGCGCGTCTGCGACCACTGCAGTTGCGGATGACGCGAATCGGTAGCAGATAACACAGGGTGTGCGGCTGGCGCGGAACTGCATTGGTGGGCGCACACTTCGCGCGACAATTTCTCCCCATGCTTTGGCAATCATGCCAAGTTTGCTCAAACTTCACCTATGTTGTCATGTGATGCTCCCCATACACTCCAGCCGGCACACGGTAGCAGTCGGAGTTGCCGAACTCCATCAGCTAAAGAGTTGTGCATGCCGACGCACTCCAAGTATCCCAAACTCTGCACTCCACGTATGCAGAAATGTCCACTCCAAGTATGCAGTGTTGTGCACTCCAAGAATGTAGCGCACTCCAAGTATGCAGAGTTGTGCACACCACGTACGCAGTGCTCCCATGTATATTATCCACTCTTCCCTCAGGTGGTACCGTTCATCTGCTGCAACCAATACCACAATACCACTGAAGCACGACGTATGACGACCGGTTGCATTCATTCTTCCTGCTCCCCCTGCCTATTTGGCAACCCTTGGTGAGTAGGTCTTCCCCTTATGCTTCTTGACTCCATGTCCCACACTTATGCCACCAGACATACTCCACACCCCACCTCCCGCCACCCATGTGCTTGTAGTGATCCGCGTACACAGCTACAAGCACATGAGTGAGTGTGGAGTTAGGTGATGCCATGTTGTGCCGCACCGTTCGAGGTGGCCGCACAGGTGAGTACAACACCAGAATCCTTGACTTGATGATTGCCTTGACCAACCAGCAAATGGCAGGTGAGATGCTGCTTGCTTGGCTTGTCCACCTCATTTCCCACATCATCATTTTCCACGCCTTCCGAAATGGAAACACCAGTCACAGATACGCCATCAGCTGTACCTCCGCTTCCTTCAACTGCACTGACTTCATCAGCTACATCAGCTCCAGGTAAGTCTTGTTTTGCATATTCTGCTCCTTCGCCTTCATGTCCTTCAATGGTCGAGAATGCAGGAACCGAATCCACTACGGACCTGTGGCCTCCTCCCCCTGAAGTCCACACCACACAGTGGGGTGAGACTTCATCCGTATCAACATCATGTGCCGGATTCCGCACGATGCAGGCTTTGTGCGCCAGGCGGTATGTGACAGAGGCATGTGCAGACTTGCCACTCGACTGCATCCCAGGTGTGCGGAAATCCGTGCTCTCATGTGCGTCAATGTGCACACCAGGTGTGCGGAAAAGGGTAACCCCCTCACGATCAACCTGATGCGATGACGCGTCATAACGGGAATGTCCAGGATCATGGGCGGATGTAAGTGCATGCGCATATTGCACCACGAGCACTCCATCCACGTTCTTAGCAAATCCAATCCGCACGTACTCCTCTCCATCTTTCATGGTGACCTCCGTGTCTCCATTAGCAATTGTATTGATGTGCGCTCCCTTTTTCAGCAGCTGACAATAGGAGAGCAGGTTACTCTTCAAGCCAGGTACGTAGAGGACGTCAGTGTACCGAACTGTTGTCCCATCAGGTGCCGTTGCTCTGATCGTTCCTGTCATCTTGCTGCTCAGCTCGCTCCCATTAGCAAGCTCCACATAAACAGGTTCGTCCAGCTCCCTTAACTCTTCAAACCAGCTCTTGTCCGAAGTCATGTGCTGGCTGCATCCACTATCCAGCATCCAAGATGACGCTTTAGCTGGCGGTAAGGTAGCTTGTGACGATCCCATCATTGCAATGCACGTAACAGTACGTTGTTTGTCTTCCCCGGCTGCCCCTTGCTGTTTTGATGCATTGTTGTCACGTTTGGGGCTGCAACTCCTTCGTGGGGAGGACGAACGGCTGTCGCTGGTGTGCAGTTTTGCCTTTCCGCGGGTATGCGGTTCCCACCCTGGTGGTATCCACCCAGGGGGTGCCTTGGTACACTTGAAGAAGGGGTGGCCAGGCTCCTTGCAGTACCAACACACGAGAGATGAGCGACTTGCATCTCCATCCTTGCCATGCGTTTTCTCCCCAATTGACCCCTCCTTCCCGTTATTGCCCTTTGCAGTTGGAGAAGGTGAGCAGTCTCCACGTGCTTGTCCAACCATGCGAGGTGGACGCCGGTCACGGTTATCCTTTGTGATGAGATCGTGATATCTCTGCTCCCGAATCATCATCCGCTGCAAAGTGAAGCTGTCCGTCACGTTGTGCAGCATTGCCGAGTGCCTCATCTCCTCCCAATGCACTGGTAGTCCGGTGAGCAGATTTAAGGTGAAGGTATCTTCATCCACCATCTTCCCCGCGAGTGCTAACTTGTCCCGGATTGCTGTTGCGCGGTTGACGTACTCCTCCACCCTTTCGGTGTTCCCCATTTTCAGGTTGTCCAACTGCTTCAAGAGAGAGACCTTCGCCACCGAATCTTTGGCCTGGTAAGTGTCCATCAAATACTCCCATGCTTCATAAGCCGGGCTGTAGGATTCCTGGAACATGTCTAGCTGTAGTTGAATCGTGGCGCTCACGCTGTGCAATAGGACCCAAAAGGCGAGTGCCGCACGCTGGGAGTAATCCGCCTGTAGCATTTCCAGCCGCCCCATAGCGTCGTCAATGTCACCATCTCCCATGGTAACCGGATACTGGAGGGTCACAAAGAACTCCCACAGATTCGTGACGCGGGCGTTCATACGAAACCGTAGTGCCCATTCGCGGAAATTTGAGCCGTCAAACGGAGTGGTGGTGAATGCCTTGTCCACCGTTGCTCCCACCATTTTGCGTGACAGTCGTTCCTTGTCTTCGTCCGTATATTCACGTGGTGCGGGTTCGAAGAGAGTAGGCATGGTTGACGGTCGAGGTAGCTGTACCGTGCGCCGCATATCTCCATTCTGTCCACCAAGTTGACGTTCCAGCACTTCCACTTGATCCCGTCGCATGACACCACTTGACTGCATTCCGTATCCCATCCGCCCCATGCTGTCCACAGAGTGTGCGCTGATTGGTGGATGATGTGCATGTGGAGGGATGATGTTGTCGCCATGAAGGTGAGACCTGGGCATGGGAAGAACTCCAATGGGATGAGAGTTAGTCGCAAGTCGTCGTAGTGGGGGAGCACCAATAGTGTAGGAGGCAAATCCCACACCTTCCACGCCCACTTCACCATTTCTGTCACCCTGATGCCCAATCTGTCCACTTCTCGTTCCACCAAGCACTGCACTCCGATACTCATCATTCCTCCCCCGTGCTTCCCTT
Organism: Closterium sp. NIES-65; assembly: GCA_948144175.1. NCBI lineage: Eukaryota > Viridiplantae > Streptophyta > Zygnematophyceae > Desmidiales > Closteriaceae > Closterium > Closterium sp. NIES-65. The sequence continues at coordinate 904,029 of CANXME010000719.1, forward strand.
TGCATGGATGATTGAGGTGCGGAATTGGCGATCTCCTCTCCTTGGACGGATGCATCCCTCCATTGGGATGACTCTCCTCCTTGAGGTATGCCCATTTCCCATTCACCATCAATTCCTGCATGAACATTTGCACGAGTTTGGCTAGTACGTGGAGTGCTTGAATGAGACTGTCCATGGGTGGACGGATTGCTGAACTCATGAGAGAGTTTTGCTCTTGGCTGGATTGTCATTCCAAACTTGTCCCTTAACGAAGCTTGGAGAGTTGGTGGTGCCCTTGCAATCATGCTTTCCAGGTGCTCATGCTGAGCCATGATGGCTTCTTCAAAAGCCGCATATCCAAGATCCACTTCGCCATCGAAGTGCGCCATGACCTTGACAAAACCGTCCACCAAGTGTGCGGTAAACGCGCGGTTGTAACCAACAGCGAACACCAGGTGTACGAAAGCGTAGACCGGGTGTGCGGTACTCCGACTGTATGCGAGTACCTATCCAAACTGTATGCCAGTAAATTCCTGAACCAGTTTTGGCAGCATGCCCCCCATAGTAGCTCTGATACCATGCTAGAAAGGCATAGTGCCAGCGTAGCGGAAACGTGTTTGTAGAAAAGGACGAGATAGAAATCTTGCATTGATCATTGAAAAGTAAAAGGATGACACAATGAGTACTCAATGATGTGACACAGCAGGGTATATATGCATCCAGCTACCCCTCCAAAATGACCCATTCACACCAATAATGGTGTACCAATAATTGTACCCTCTACCCTCCAATAATGCTGACCTCCAATAATTCTGGCCCCTAGAATAATTGTAGGACCTGGAAGCTTATAAAGAGGACTACACTAAAACCAAACAGCACACTGGTATACAGTATTCGTTATACTGTATTCGGATTTCCAACAGAGGTTACGCGAAGGTCAAAGGTCAGCGACCTTTGACTTGACAAATGCAGCGCGACAGCAAGGACACACAACTGACTCGATATTGAGCAGTTGCCCGAGTCGCACTGTATCGAACCGCAAAAGCCAACAGTAAAACAGTTATCATTCGTATCTCTTCGTATTCCTTGTAATCATATATAAAATATTGTATCTCCTTGTTTTAATCAACTTACTTTGCCCTCACATACTAGCGCAAGGTGGTTCAGAATCTCTTTGTTAACGCTTCCGCTACTACATCATTCTACCCAGACATTAACCCTACCAAAGATCCTAAGGGGCACTCAGCCCAACACCGACTACATCGCGTATAGCAACAGCCGTTGTTCGCCCGTTACTGCTAACGGAACTTCGCCAACTTCGCGCGCACTGTTTTGCCAAACCTCGCACTGCTGGCCCGGCCGTGTCGGCCTACGCTTCGGGACTAGCCCGAGCCTCGCTACCAGCGTAGCACTAGCTAGCTCGCACGCACCGCGTTACCGTTTGCATGTTCGCGTATAAATGTTCGCTCATGCCTTCGCTCACATCTTTGTACTCGTTTTGACACCTTAGTGCAATTCTCGCTACTTCTATTCATTGCATAGTAGTGAATGTTGATTTAATTCAATGCTTGCGGCTCATTTTCCTGTAATGTGAATCTATTTTCTTCTGTTTGCTTCCAGCTGTTCCAGCCCCTACGTGTCACTCCCCCGCTTTGCGAATCCTCATGAGACCCAACGAGGGCAAAGCCCAATCGCCTGGTTATCCCATAACCAGACGCTGACGGCTGGCCGTCAGAGCTCTCCAAAATAATTTCATGAGATTGGTCGGATTCAGCACTTGGAACACCCATTTAGCCGCTTGCGCATTGCGCGTATTGTAGAAAATTGAGATAAGGATAAAAGAGTATGATTGCACAATAGAATAAGACAAGAGTAAACAGTGGAATTGTAGTAAATGAGGATGAGCTTGATAGAAGAGAAGATGATACTTAGAACTTGGGACTATAAAGAGAAACTTGTGTAAGGTGGAATGCTTGATGAGATAAAAAACACAAAAATGGAGAAAGAGAGTATGAGCTTGTTGAGAGAATAAGAGAGGGGATAGGCACTTACTTAAATGAATCTTACTAGGGATAGTTGTAGAGGTGACTTGTAGGAATGGCTTGGTCTTGAGAGCTTTACTTGAAGAAGAACATCAAGCTTGGTGTTGGGTGATGATCCTTCCTCAAGCTTGTAGAAAGTAATGAACCTTATACTCAAGTAGAGTATGAGGTGATTACTCTTCACTTGATGCTTAACTTTGTAGACTAATGAGAGACACTTTGTGAGCATAAACTTATATTGAAAGAGGTATAGTACAAGCCTTATAGATCCATGAGGGATACATAGGCATGCATAGAGAGAGTAACCATCAATGGTAGCCTTGGAAGAGAGTTGCATGAGAGTATCAACTTTTGGAGACATAGAACTTGGTTGCTAGTGAGGAGCCTTTGTAGTAGAAGAGGAGCTTGAAGGAGAAGCTTGGAAATGAGCTTGGTGAAGAAGCTTGGAATGCATTGTTGTCATTGAAGAACCTTCTTGAGAAGTTGTAGAGATGCTTGATGTAGATGAATAGTATTGGAGCATGTGATGGTGGTTGAGCACTTGATGAGTTGGAGATGTAAGCCTTGTTGAGTTGGAAGAGAGCTTAGTGAGTTGGATAAGGATGAGTGGAGGAGATGATGAGTTTTGTTCCCTTGTAATAGGAGGTGATGGGATAATCATGAAGTCCTTAGGGATGAGGTGGCAACTTTGGTGACTTGGGAAAGGAATGATGGAAGGAATAAATGAGAGGCATGTGGAGGTTGATGACTAGGAAGTGGAAGCATGTGCTTGAAGGCACATGGGAGGAGGATAATTGGAGGAGGTAGATGACTTGGGTAAACTTTGATGAGTAGGAAAGGAAAACACATGGAAAATCATGAGGAGTCATGTGCCTTATGGTGGGACTTGAGGATAAGTATGGGAAGTTGGTTTGAATATTGGTTGAGTTGGACTAGGAAAGTCTATGGTGGTTGGGAGTAATTAAAGAGGTGGTTGATAGGCTTGAGTTGGAGAGGATGAGTTGGAAAAAAAGGAGTTTGTAACTTGAGTGGTTGGAATAGGCTTTGGAAGAGTTGAGTGGTTTGGATGGGCTCTTAGGAAAATGTGTCGAGGGTGTTTTGAGGGGAAGGGGTTGGAGTGGCACAGTAGCGTGGCACGTGAAGAGCGTGCCATTCACAACACGTATCCCTCCTTCTCGTGGTCATCGTTGCAGCACACCCGAGAATCCCAGAATGGCTCGCCCTTGTTTGTGTTTCTGCTCTGCGCCCCGAGTCTCTGTTGGAAAAAGTTACTCATTCGGAGAAGTCTTGGCTTGTGTCTCCTTTGCGGTACTCGTTTTCACGCTGCTTGTTGACTCTGCAAATGGACAAGGGGCTCAGGGAACCGTGCTGCAGGTAAAGTCCTTTGTTGCGAAACGACTCGGCCTCATAGTTTTTTAAGAAAAAGCATGCCATTTATGTTTCCTGTTTCACGGTCGCCAGGCTATTCCCGAATCCTCTAATTCGTCTTGGGAAGCAGGAGGCGCATCGGGCCTGCGCCTGGTTGTAGGCCCACCATCCTTTCTGCTCAAAGGACCAATCGCGCTCAAACTCGCCCTCTCCCCGTCGACCCAGCAGGTAGTGTCGCGCTCACATTTTCACGGTACGTCTCTTTTCTTCAGCTTCGTTCGTTGCAACAGGCTGAGATTGTTAATACAACGTGTCATAATTCCGGTGGCTTGCAGGTCGAGTGGACATGGGTTCGCAGTAGCTTTACAACCATACCCCCTCAGCTCCAGGTCGCTCTCATAGGGCCAGGCGTTGCTGTTCCTCTTGCAAATTTCACTGCAACAGATGTCAACCTCACCGTATCTGGTAGGTGGTAAATCCCTGCTGCTGTCATTTCCAGCGCGCACCTCCTTCATGTGAAATGAAGAATGCATTTTGAGCAGGTGGGAATTTCACGACAAGTCCTGAAGGGAACTTCACCTTCACTCCTCAAAACGCTTCAGTTTTGTTTGGGCGAGTTACGGGAAAGTATTTTGGAGAAGACGTGGACCTGAAGAATGTCAACGTGGACATCCCCAGCAATCAAATCACAAATGTCGCCGGTCAGATGTCTGCAACTGTACGTGCACGTGCATTTTTTATTATCAGCACCCACAATGTTTGCTGGACTTGATTCCGTGCTCACTCTTCTATTCATGATTGTTATCATGCAGAATACTTCTCTTCTGCTGATGGCTGATTCAGACCCTATTGTCAGAATCAGGTGTGTTATCGAATGCATGGCTGAGCTGTATGCACTGTATGTTCACCGGTATATCTGTGTAAAAACTGTTTTCATGACTAATTGTGTGCAGGGACGTGCTTCAAGCTGTTCAGGCAGGTTCCGGCCTTCTAGGCTTAGCTGGCAACTCATTTTTACAGTTCAGACTCCATGTTAATGCAACGGGGCCATTAACTGCACCTGCTTCAGCTCCCGCCCCAAGCCCAGCTCCTGTTCCAAGTCCAGCTTCTGCTCCTAGCCCAGTTCCTGCACCAAGCCAGGCCCCTGCTCCATCCCCTGCAGTTTCACCTTCACCATCGTATGGCACTTCGCCCTCTGCATTACCGCCCTGTCAATCTGTCACTTGATATTCACACATTGCTACTCCATTGCTGCAGGATCTAGCTGCAAGTTGACTTTTCTTTACTTTGTTGAAATGAAACTGCATCGTTAGTGTTCGTTGTTCGAGCTAGCAACTGTTCGACATGCTTGGCAGCATCAGTAATTTACGCTGTTCGATTATGCTTGCCAGTTACAAGGTAGTTGACCAAGTCGTTGAAATATGTGCAAAATGACTGAATTACTTGTTTTTGTATCGCAAAATTGACTTTATATCACAATCTAAGCGACAGCGAAGGAGCCGACGGTGCCCTCAACGAACTTCTTGGCACCCTTGAACCACCTCTTGTCACCGGAGGAAGCCTTGCAGATGTAAAGCGTGCCGTTAGACACGGCAGCGGTGAAGAGCTGGTGCCTGCCACCCTCACCACCGTCAGCGGTACGGGTGAGAACGTTCAGCTTGTAGTAGGTCTTGCCGTTAACCTTCTCGGACGAGGACTCCAGCACAGAAGCGGTGACAGCGGCGTTCTTCTCGAAGCCACCCTCGGAAGCGGTCTCACCAGCGAAGACCTGGACACCGAGGAGGTACTTGTACTGCAAAACACAAAGGGCAGATGTTAGAAAGTGTGCAAGACCGTCATCTATAACAGTAGGTGTCGTGTCACCAAATTGGCGTCAAACCTACAGCGTGCACTTTATAAAATTATACCTTCTCAAGGAACTCCTCGGGGGAACCGAAGTCGCTGATGGAGCCCTTGCTGGTCGGCTCAGCAATGACGACCACGTTAGCGAGGGCATCGAAGTTGTCCTCATATCTCAGGACGATGTTGGCGAACTCGCCGACCTCCTTGCTGGGGTTCCACTTGGAGGGAAGGTTAATGGAGAAACCCGCACCCTTGTACGGAATGTAGTCGGTGTTGCCGGGGCCCTTGCCGAAGACGTTGGCTGCCAAGGGAGGAGGGGTAGCGCACAGCTGAGTCAACGTTCTAAGCCTGGTGCAAATCTTGCATCCCCTACGGCGCACGAGCAAAGCGCATGCATGTGACACACGCTTTCAGGCAGCGTCAACATTGCCACGGATACGAAGGAGCTACGAGACGTACCAGCCTCGCCATAGGCAGCCTGAGCGGGGGCAGCCTTCAGGGTGAGGGCAGCAGCGGCACCAGCGAGGAGGGTCACAGCGTTCCTGCGGGAAACAACAACCTCCTCCTCGGACTTCTGGGCACGGCAGGTGAAGGCACCGGCCTTGGCGGCCACAGCCTTCTGGGGAGCAGCGACGGCCGCACCGGAGAAGGAAGAGCTGAGGCTCTTCAGGGCAACGCTGGTAGCCATGGAAGCAGCGGCAGCCATTGCTTCAGGTGGATGACAACCAGAGATTGCGCTGAGATGGGTGAGATCGGCGAATTGAGGAGAGCTGCTGAATTCCCGAGGAAGATCGAAGGTGGTCCCTATGTGGTTCCCCAAGTCACTAGGTGCCCAAGGTCGATGTTTGGTTCTGGAGGCAAATTGTCAGCGATTTTGCGACCCCTCGATTCGACATGTGGATCGCATCCAACGGACGAATAGCGTCCGAAATCGAGTTACGGATGATTCTGGGCTCCCGTTCCAAAGATAAGGATAGCTCGTGTCCACGTAAGCAGGTTTTGTTCGCCAACCAGAGCAAACACTGTGCAAGGTTCAAACGAGAAGGGTTGCGAAAATGAGCGCGAGCGTGTTACTCATTCTGTCTGTAATGGTTCAGATATTGGTTTTGAGACTGTAGGTCGCCACGCCACCTTGTAAGAATATATAGAAACATACCGGCCTATGGAACACAATATATATCATTGGTAAATTTTAACATTATTTTTTAGTTCTTTCTTGAAGTCTTCCGTCAAAAAATCCTTAATTCACACTAGTTGCCTAAATCACATTGCTATGAAACTAGCCAATTATATATTATTATTAAGCTTGTTACTAAAGGAACCAATTAAACTTCCAGAACCAGAACAAACAGAATCTATTCATTTCTCCCTTCCATCCTTGTGTATTGCCAAAGGAACTGAATTAAAGTTGATACAGTACAGTTGTATCACGATTTTGAATTCATGACTCCTCATCGGTTTTTTTTTTTTTTTTTTTTTTTTTTTTTCTTAACTGCCACGAAATTAGTAGGTCGGCTCTTGTACATGTATGGGAGATTTCTTATCAGTATGGACAATCAAAAAGCACAACAGAGTGGCGGAAGATTCTGGTGGGATGTGGTAGGGAGGTGACAGAAGTTGAAACTGCCAAAAAGAACCCAAATGCAACACACATAAAACCCCACTCCAGATACCCAATCAAAACGCCCAGTCAAGACACCCCATCAAGACATCCCATCCCACACCCCATCCCCCCCCCCCCCCCCCTTCAATCACATCAACGTATCGACCATGTACGGGGCCTCCACCCAGAGAGCCCCGCCTTCCACATCGACATCGTCCCTCTCCCGATCCACCAAATCTACGTTAATCCCCCCCATGGAAGACACTGCTCGAAGCAGGATGACACGGGCTTGCGCCCGTTGTAACGCCACCCCGATGAGCGCCTTCAGTGACCCTAAAAGATAAGCCGAAAACACAGAGTCGTCCTCTCGACAAGCCCCCCGCGACACAGCTAGTCCCACGTACGCATCCCCCTGCTGACGAAGCCACCGCTGAAAACGACCGCCGAGACACCCCCACGTCTCAACTATCAAAGGGGTGAACTGCACGCCCCGGTTGCGTGCAAGCAGAGGCGCGTAGTCACTCGTTTTGCGGAGCTCCCACTCCCTTGCCGCCACACCTATTTGACGCCCGCACTGTCCCAGCAGTGATGGAGACAGCGATAGCTGGTCCGCGACGCTGATCTCTAGGGCGTGAGCCTCTCCAGCCATTGGACGTCGCACCGCCACATCAACCCGCTTCCCATGCAGCACCACACTATCCTCCATTGTCACCACCCTCCTCGACGCCTTAGAGATCTTCGCCACCGCAAACTTCACCTCATCATGCACCCGAGAAGGACCATGCTGATGCCTGCATCTCAGGGCATGGTACGGATCTGCTGGGTCAACAAACGCTGTGCCACAAACACACCTCCCCGCCACCTGCAGCTGCTGGATTGGGAGGCCGAGCCGTATAGCAGCAGCAATGCCCCACTCAGCCGCAGTGAATGTGAGATATGAGTGAGCCGGAACCGCCGAAACCCATGCACCTGCCCCCGGGCCCTGAAGGGATGTGAAACGGGCCAAGGTGGCATCGTCACGAGCCAAGCGGCGCAGTGCCTGGAGCTCCTCTACAGCTAACTGCCGCTGCCGCGCCTGGAAAAGCCGAACAGGAGGGGCCGCTACACACAGAGGTAAGCCCGGTATCTCGTGGCGGATAGTCGCTGGCAGCTGCTCAAGAGCCTTGACAAACCACGGGTCAAGAAACTGATCAGTTTCTTCAGACTGCCTAGCCTACACCAGAAACAATTTGTTTTTGGTTAGGTGCTCCTGCATCCACAGAACTCCTGCGCATAGCGCATTCCGTGCTGACGCGGAGAGTTCAGCTTAGGAACTAGCCTCGCAATCTGCTTTGCATTCAGCAACCGTCATTGCAACCTGTAAGAAAAAGGAGATGTCCAGTCCCTGTCAGTGTGCTCGGCCCTTTTGACGTTTCGTGCCGCAAGATTGTTCCGGCCATGATAGCATGAGTTTCTTCAACTCCTCACCGTAGTTATCATCTGCCTGAACCGGTCCTTAGCGACGTTCGCTTCAGTTTCGTTGTTTCGCAAGGCGCTTTCGCGAAGTTGGTTGCGACTGCGACATGACGAGACGAACGAGGCGACGCACTGGATGCCCAAGCGCTACGCCTGACGTGGAAATCTCAGGCTCCGCTGCAGCGGCAACCAATGAGGAGGTGACACCTGTCAGCCAGAGAGGCCGATCGCGAGGGACGGTAGGGCGTCGTTTAGCTTCCACGGACACGCCAGGCGGGTCCGTCAGGCTCGTGCCTGAGACCACTGCTGCTGGTGCGAATCCTTCTGCAACCCTCGCTCCGACTCCTGCGAATCCCGCTGCGACTCCTTCGGCGACCCCTGCTGCGACGCCAGCGACTGGCTCTGGGACTTCTCCCGATGTTGCCCTTCCGCATCCCGCCTTAGCCGATGCTGTCAACACCGCTGATTGCGCAGGATCGCGGAACTCGCTCGCGCTTCCCCCCTTGCTCGAAATCTCCGCGGAATCTCCGCCTCCCGGTCCCTCCTCCGCGTCCTCTTCCGCGTCCGCGCGCTTCACCCCCAAATCCGCGCCCAGTTCGTCCGCTGCAGACGCTCCGCGCTCGCCGGCGGAAGTTCCCGCCTTGTCCGCGGAAGCGCACGCCTCATCCGCGCTAGCTCGGCAGCAAAACGCACGCGCTGGCGGAGGGGATGCTGGTCGCGCAGACGGGGTGAGCACGGTTTCCGCGCGGCTGGACGCTGTAGCGGCGGAGACAGAGGCGGAAGCGTGGATTGCTGACGTGGCAGGCGGAGAAGGCGGAGGAGACGCCTTGTTCTGGTCAATGGATATGACAGAAAGGGAAAGAGGAGGGGAGGAGGGGAGTGAAGGACAGGGGGTGGATGGGATGGTTGAGAAGGTGGGTCAGCTGGGAATGCGTGAGGAGGTAGGGTTACTAGAGAGTGGTTGGGAGGAGATTAAGTTTGTGGAGAGGTGTGAGGAGGTTTTAGAATTGGTGGACGATGAGGTGGAGGAGGGTGAGGAGGATGGGGAGGATGAGGAGGAGGAGGAAAGGGAGCAGCAGCAGCGGCGGCGCCGACAGCAGCGGGAGAAGGGGCAGCCGGAGCAGCAGCAGCAGCAGCAGCAGCAGCAGCATGGCTCTCAGGAGGAGAAGGAGAAGGAGGAAGAAGGCGGGGTTGGGAAGAAGCAGGAGCAGGCAGGGCAGGCGCGACAGAAGCAGCAGGCGCAGCAACAGAATGTGGAAGAGAAACAGCAGCATCAGCATCAGAAGCAGAAGAAGCTGAAGCAGAAAGAGAAACAACAGGCCAGCACCAGCCAACAGCATCCAACCACAGCACCTTCACCCTCCGCACTAAACGACCCAGCAGCCCAACAGCAGCAGCAGCAGCACCCAGCACGTGTACACCCCCCTGACTGGACCTCCCTTCCAGCCGAAATCACCCTGCGGATCTTCTCCCTCCTTGCCTTCCGCGACCTCGCTCGAGCATCCTGCGCCTGCTCCTCCTGGTGCCACCTCTCCTTCGCGCCCTCCCTCTGGACCACCCTTGACCTCCGCTGCTACCCCCCTCTCTCCGCCGCTGCTGCGGATTCCCTCGCTGTGAGGTGCGCAGGGGCGCTCACTCGCGTGCATGTGAAGGGGGCGGAGTCGCTCCGAGCGGTGGCCAGGCTTGCTGCGGGGTTTGGGAGGTTTGACAGGTGTGGAGAGCTTTTGGAAGGATCTTCCGGGGGTGCTCGTGCTGGGGTAGGGGCCGGGGCCTCTGCTGGTGGCGCTGCTGCTAGTTCAGCGGCTCCTCCTACTTTTCCTTCTCCTCCTGCTCCTCCTCCTTCTGCTGCTATTCCTTCAGCTGGTGGTGCAAGCGCTGATGGTCCTGTTAGGGCGGTTGGCAGTGGCAGCAACAACAGCAGCACCAGCACAGGATACCCGTTCCGGGGCACAAATAAAGCTGGCATGGGAGGCTGTGAGGGCTCTTCTAGGGACTTCCCTTGGACATCTTTCCGAGGCTCTTCATCAGGCTCGGCCCATGCCTCTCCCACAGGCTCTTCCCTCCAGCACCTCCTTGCTGACTCATGCACCGATCTCTCTGACGCGTCCCTCGGCCTTATCCTCGGCCGCCATGTGCGCCTGCGCCAGCTGTCGCTCTCCCATTGCGAGAGGCTCTCCCCGGACGCGATCTGCGTGCTGGCAGAGTCCTGTCCACGTTTAGAGGATCTCCATTTAAACGGATTACGGAGGGTTGACCAGGCTTGCCTTGCAGCCCTGGCACGCCACTGCCCGCGGCTATACAATCTCTCGCTCATTAACTGCCTCAGGTTTGAGGATCGGGGAGGCTTGGCGCTGCTTCAGCAGGTCCGGTATCTGTCCCTGTCAGGTTCGGACGTGTCCTGGCATCGGGCAGCTTCGGACGCGTCTTGGCATCGGGCAGCTTCGGACGTGGCTCGGCTGCCGAACATGCGAGCCGTGGACGTGTCACGTTCGGACATCTCACCCGAAGCTGTCAACTTAATTCTAGCATCTCCCTCCGTCCTCGTCGTTGCTGCTTTCAGCTGTCCTGAGCTGGAAACCTTTCACGAGGCCATCAAAATGCCAAGCAAGCCCTGTCTTTTGCTATTCCGGTACGGCGATCTTCGTCTGGCTCTCCTCGCTCTTGCCCTTTCCTGCAGCGACCCATCCTGCCTCTGGAGCTTCTACCAGCCTAAGAGACCAGCGGCACAGCCTGTGGCAGGCTCGGGAGCTGCCGAGCCTGGGGCTGAGGACGGGAATGGGAATGTCACTGGTAGCACGTCTGCCGCAGCAGCAACGGTGGCCTCTCCTACTGCAGGAACAGGAGTATCATCAACAGTGCCTTCTGTAGGCACACCAGCAGCAGCAGCTGCAACACCAGCAGCAGCAGCACCAGGAGTACCAGCAGCAGCAGCACCAGGAGTACCAGCAGCAACATCAGCAACAGCCACACGTCAGACTCCCTCTGGACGGCAAACCAGGTCTGCTACAGCTGCTGCTGCTGCTGCTGCTGCCGCCGCAGCTGCAGCTACAGCCCCAGCTGCTACTACAGCCGCCACCGCTGCTGCTACAGCCCCAGCTGCTGCTATAGGAGCCACCGCTGCTGCTGCCTCTGGAGTTAGAAGAGGTAGAGGTCGAGGAGGAGGGCGGGGAAGAGGGAGAGGGGGAGCAAGAGGAGCAGCAGATGAAGAAGCAGCAACAGAAGTAGCAGCACCAGCAGCAGGAGGAACAGCCGCAGCAGCACGAGCAGCAGCTACAACTGCAACAGCAACTGCAACAGCAACTGCAGTAGCAGCAGCAGCAGCAGCAGCAGCAGCAGCAGCAGCAGCAGCAGCAGCAAGGATGGCAGCGAGGGTGGAGGAAACCACTCACGCATCCATGTTCTCAGCCCCATCCGCAGACTGCGCTGCTGTTTCAGAAGAGAGTGCTGCTGCTTCGGAAGAGAGCCAGGTCAGAGCACTCGTGCTCCACATCACCAGGGCACTAGGCGGTGGTGGGCCCCGCAGTGCCTGCGTGGAGCTCTCTGATTGGACAGAGCTGATTCTGGTTCGAGCTCTTCACTCATTGGCCGAGAGGTTGGAGCCAATGGGGTGGGGAAGGGGGTGGGGGGGGAGGGGGAGGAGGAGGGGGAAGGGGGAGAGGGGGATTGGGAGGTGTTGTGGGGGGTTTAGGAGGAGAGAGGGGAGGGGGAGGAGGAGGAGGAGGAGGAGGAGGAGGAGGAGGAGGAGGAGGAGGAGGAGGAGGAGGAGGAGGAGGAGGAGGAGGAGGAGGAGGAGGTGGTGGTGGTTTAGGGAGAAGTTGGGAGGCAAGAGAGGACTTCTGGGTGACTCAGGGCATTCCGGCAGTGCTGCTGCTGCTGCAAAGCCGGCAGCAGGAAGTGCGAGAGAGAGCAGCAGCCACTGTGGGGGTGTTTGTTGTTGCTGACTCTATTGGGGCTGGATTCGAGGAGGAGGAGTTGGAGGGGGTGGAGGTGGAGGTGGAGGAAGAGGAGGGAGAGGTGGGAGCGGGGCAGGGTGGGAGAGGAGCAGGGGGAAGGGTGGGGGGAGGCGGTGGGATGGGGGCAGGGGAGTGGAGAGGAGCGGGAGGGGCCGGAGGAGGAGGAGAGGGGGGAGGGGAAGGAAGGGGATGGGCAGGGCGAGAGGGGGACAGGTGGGATATGGTGATGGGTGAGAGTGGGGGAGTGGGGGAGGGGGGAAGCAGTGGGCGGGTGAGTGCGTTTATGCGAGGCGGTGGAGTGGAGGTGCTGGTTCACATGGCAGGCCGGCACGGGCCTGAGGGGCCACGGTTCGAGGCGACTAAGGTGTGTGAGGAGGATGAGGGCTTGTATGTGGCAGTGAGGGTGGGTGTGACCGTGTGAATGGGGTTGTTGTACGGACATGCTGACAGTTACTAATCTAAACACCCTGTCAACCCACCCCGTCCCCTCCCTTTTCCCCCTCCACCTCCCCACACACCAGGCCCTGGCGAATCTGTCAGTGAGTGCAGACTTGGCAAGGGAGGTGGTGAGGGTGGGGGGAGTGGGCGTGCTGCTATCTCTCCTCGCTCACGCCAACGCCTGTATCGCCGAGGCTGCTGCAGGGGCGCTCTGGAACCTATCAGTAGATGAGTACAAGGTGGGTGGGTCATTGCAATGACTCGTGAGTTGACAGTGTCAACTTGACACGAAAGGTTAACACTTCTCGCTCACTCCAACTGCTGTATAGCCAAGGCTGCTGCAGGGGCGCTCTGGAACCTATCAGTCGATGAGTACAAGGTGGGTGCGTGGGTACGGACTCGTCTCAAGGGAGGTGGTGAGAGTGGGGGGAGTGGCCCGAGTGGGGTTGGCTGCTGCAGGGGCGCTCTGGAACCTATCAGTGGATGAATACAAGGTGGGTCGGTGTGGGTTTGATGTCTACCTTTCAGAAATTCCATAAGTGGTACATACAAGGTGCGTGTGTTTTAGGGTCGACTCAGAAGCCAACAGTTGCCCAGCTACTCGAAAGGTTCCCTTTTACCCCATCGCATCCCTTCCCCACATAACGTTCTAGACAGCTCTTCCTGCCTCCCCCCCTCTTTCTGCCCTTCCCTGTTCCCTTCAGGCATACATCATGCGGGCAGGGGGCATCGCCACACTGGTTGATCTCATGGCCACCTCGCCTCCTCCTGCTCTTGGCCTCCCAGGGGACTGTGTCCTCGTGAGTCCTCCTCTCTGCCTGCCCTCCTCCCCTCGTGCCTCTCTCTCTTCCCGCCCCTCCTCTCATGCCCACCGCTCCTCCTCTTGCTCTTGGCCTCCCAGGGGACTGTGTTCCCGTGAGTCCTCGCACCCTCCTCTCCTCCTATCCTCCGATCCTCCTCTCCAAGCCTCCTCTTCACCTTGTCGTCCTCTCTTTCTGTCTTTGCTTCTCTTGATGAATCTTTATTGACTCCTCCTCCCCTCGTGACCCTTCCCCCTCGTCCATTGTTTGGCGGTTTATATCATGCAATGTGTGTGTTCCAGGTTTGCCCCCTTCTGTCGTTTTGTCAATCCCTTTCGCTCTCTCCAACCTTCCCTTTTGGCTCCCCGTCACTGCTCTCCCTTCTCCCCCCGTCCCTTTCCTCCTCCCCTCTTTCCCACCCTTCTATGGTCACGAGCAGATGATAGCACTGGATAATGGTTGCAGCACAGCCATAATAGTGGCAAATTGTTCCTCCCGTGCTACTTCCTCCCCCCCTCTCCCCCCCTCTTTCAAATGGACAGGAGCAGGTTACAGGCGCCCTGGCGAATCTAGCAGTGGACGACGGGTGCAGCACGGCCATAGTGGCAATTTGTCCTTCCCTCGTTGCTACCTCCTCCCCTCCTCCCCCATCCTGCCTCTTGGACAGGAGCGAGTAACAGGCGCCCTGGCGAATCTAGCAGTGGATGACGGGTGCAGCACGGCCATAGTGGAGCGGGGAGGGGTGGCGGCGCTGGTGCGTGTGCTGGTGGGGTGCCAGCACGACCTCGTGCTTGAACAGGCCGCCAGGGCTCTCGCTAACCTTGCTGCTCACGGCGATTGCAACCGCAACTCTGCTGCTGTGGGGGCAGAACCCACTGCCGTCCCTGCGCTGGTGGCGCTGCTGCAATCCCCCAATGAAGCCTTAAGGTGGGTGGGGTGTGTGTGGTTGTAAGGAGAGTGCATGGAGGGGTGGTGGAGCTGGTGCGTGTGCTGGTGGGGTGCCAACACGACCTCGTGCTTGAACAGGCCGCCAGGGCTCTCGCTAACCTTGCTGCTCACGGCGATTGCAACCGCAACTCTGCTGCTGTGGGGGCAGAACCCACTGCCGTCCCTGCGCTGGTGGCGCTGCTGCAATCCCCCAATGAAGCCTTAAGGTGGGTGGGGTGTGACAGTAAGGGGAGCTGAGCTGCTGGTGGGGTGCCGCCGCGACCTCCTGCTTGAGCAGGCCGCCAGGGCCCCGAATGAAAGCATATGATGGGCGGGTGTGACAGAAAGGCGAACGCCGCAGCATTTAGAGCAGCAACTCCGTACTCCAAGTGAAGCGTTCCCTTCTTTCCTCTCTCTCCACTCCCCACTAATCTCCCCCGCTCAGCACAGGCAAGAGGGAGCAGGGGTGCCCTGGAATCTATCATTCCACGAGGGCAACAGGGTGGCCATCGCGGCAGCAAAAACTCCTTCTCTCCTCTCTCCTTGCCCCCATCGCCCCCTGCCATACGACGTGCAGGCAAGAGGGAGCAGGGGCGCTCTGGAATTTATCATTCCACGAGGGCAACAGGGAGGCAATCGCATCAGCGGGGGGCGTGGAGGCGCTGGTTCGCCTGGCCCAGGAGTCGTGCCTCCCCGGCGCAGCAGAGGACACACAGGAGCGAGCAGCCGGTGCCCTTTGGGGGCTGTCTGTGTCTGAAGCCAACAGGTGTGTGTCAAATACTGGGTTGTCTCTCACTAGAGCAGCAGGGTAGGGGAGTGGTAGAGGCGCTGGTTCGCCTGGCCCAGGAGTCGTGCCTCCCCGGAGCAGCAGAGGACACGCAGGAGCGAGCAGCTGGCGCCCAGTGGGGCCTCTCTGTGTCTGAAGCCAACAGGTGCGTCCATGGTGGTTGCATACCCCGCATCTGAGACCGAACCCCCTCCGTGCCTAAAGCCCTTGTCTAATAACGAAGCCCTGATTCCTCCCGTTGCCGTGGTGTTGTGTGCTGTGCGCCCATGCAGTGTGGCCATTGGTCGGGCGGGTGGGATGGAGACTCTGCTCAGCCTGGCCCAGTCTCGCAAGCAGGTGCGAGCAGTGCTGCATGGGGTGCGGGGTTGAGGGGGTGGCATGGGGTGAATGCAGAATGAGGGTAGTTGTGTGCGCCCATGCAGTGTGGCGTGAGGGGGCATGGGCATGCAGTGGGCATGATTGGGTAGCATGGCATGAGTGCAGCACGGGGACGCGTTGATTGCGGGTTTAGGGTTCTATGGATGAGTGGAGTGCAGCTTGTATGTACGGCGTTTTTCCACCAACACTGGGGGTTGTTTTCTCCACACCGCTGGTTCCCACACCTTTGTTCCCTTCCATGGTGTGCCATGTCCTTTCATTTGAACCATACTCCCCATTCTTTCCTTCCTTCCCCATCCTTCCCCGCTTCCCCCACAGGAGGTCCAAGAGACGGCCACCGGCGCACTCTGGAATCTAGCCTTTAATCCAAGCAACGCCGCCCGCATTCTTGTCAACAGTGGCGTACCCATCATGGGCGCAATCATTGCTGCCTCCCTGCCGCCCTCCGCCCTCTCCCACTTCTCCTCAGCCCCCCCCTCCCCCACTTGCTCCTACTCCCCTTCCTCAACATCCAATCCTAGAAGCACCACCACTGCCCACCCTACTCCATCTTCAACAACCCCTGCTGGTGCTCCCGGTGCTGCTGGTGGCCGTGCTGGTGGTGGTTCTGCTGCTGGTCGTGCTGGTTCTGCTGTTGCTACCATTGATGGCTTTGCCTGGCACGAGCTGCTGCCGCAGCCCCCCCCTCCTCCCCCTGCCCGCACACTCCCTCTCCATCCTGTTCTACCCAACAATCGCAACCTCCCTGCTGCTGACGCAGCAGCAGCGGCTGCCCTTCATGCTGTTGCTGCTGCCACTGCCGCCGGTGCCGGTGCTGCTGCGACTACTGCTGCAATCCGTGCTGCTGTTGCCGATGCCGATGCTGCTGCTACTGCCGCTGCTGCTCGTTCTCCTGCCGACGGTGTTGGTTGGAAATCGTCTCCCATGGCTGGATTCATGGCGTCTCTTGCTCTAGCATACATGTGTGATGGCAGGTAGGTTCTGAGTCAAAAACACCATGTGGGTTGGGTTGGGACGTATTTTCTCGTCTCCCATGGCTGGATTCATGGCGTCTCTTGCTCTAGCATACATGTGCGATGGCAGGTAGGTTCTGAGTCAAAAACACCACGTGGGTTGGGTTGGGACGTATTTTCTCGTCTCCCATGGCTGGATTTATGGTGTCTCTTGCTCTAGCATACATGTGCGATGGCAGGTAGGTTTTGATCGACTCAAAGCACGCGGCTTGGCGTGTGTTGACTGAATTGACTCAAAAGTCTCCCCTTCTATGGTTGAATACCTTTCCTCCTTGCATGCCCATATTATCATCCCTCCCCATCCCTGCTTGGCAGCATTACTGTTTGAGGCTCCTTTATGACCTCCTTTATTAATCTTCTTCCATCCCTGCTCCATTTTCTCCGTCTTGCAGCAAAGATGCAGAGATGGTGGCAGCGGCAGAAGCAGCAGTGCCTGGTCTAGAGTATCCCCTATCCTGCAGCTGCAGCAGCAGTGTGGTCTGCATGTCATTGAGTGGTTTCTGAGATGCTTCCCTTCCTACTCTGCTTCGTTTTCTGTTTTGCAGCAAAGATGCCGAAATGGTTTCAGTGCAGCGGCGGAGGCAGCAGCGCCTGAGCCAGAGTACCCGCAAAACCCTGCTTGCAGCAAAGCCGTTTGAGCCTCCTTAGCTGTTTGCTCAATCACTCACTTACCTCTCTCTCCTACCCTGCTTCATTCGCCGTCTTGCAGCAAAGAAGCAGAAATGGTGGCAGCGGCGGAAGCAGTGGCTTGGAGTACCCCCTAACCTTGCAGCAGTAGCTTGGTCTGCACGTTATTGACTGGTTCCTGAGATGACTCACCCCTGTGTCTACCCACCCCCCTGCTTCCATCTCCGTCTTGCAGCAAAGATGCCGAAATGTTGGCAGCGGCAGAAGCAGTGGTGCCTGATCTGGACTACCCCCTAACCTTGCAGCTGCAGCAGCAGCTTGGCCTGCACGTCATTGACTGGTTTCTGAGATGCTTCCTACACGAACGCGAGGAGGCAGAGCAGGCGAGGGAGAGAGTGAGGGAGAGGGAGCGGGAGAGGAGGAGGGCGATGCAGGAGGAGGGGGAAGGGGAGTTTTGGAGCAGAGGGAGCAGGCAGAGAGCGGGAGGGTCAAGAAAGAGGAGGGCTTCGGTGTTGGAGGTGGAGGAAGGGGAGGAAGAGGCGGAGGAGAATGAGGAGGATAGGTTGCCTGGAACAGCAGCAGCAACCAGAAGCCGACGGGCAAGGAGAGGGCGCGGGAGAGGGCGACGGAGAGAAACGATTGAATTAGACTCTGATGAGGAGGAAGAGGATGGTTTGGTGCTGGGTCGAGGGGCCACAGGCTCGGCCACACCTGGCTCTGCGGCTCGGAACAGCCGCACCTGCACTTTCACCTCCCCTGCTCCTGGGCCGTCCAACGCTTCAGGTGTTTCTTCAGGTGCTGGTTCAGGTGATCTGCCACCGCCCATGTCGGCGGGATTCACGCGGCACCTGGGAGCACGGCTGGCAGCAGCAGATGATGCTGCACTGATGGAGTTCTCCCAGAACTGCCGCATTCAGGAGGCGGGTCTGCTCAGATGCAGGTGAGAGATGTGCTATGGGGTGAGTGTTGTGGTACAGGGTGGGCAGGGCTTCTGCTTTCTGCTTCTGAGTCGATTCAAAGGTCCACTCCACTCATCTCCCCTTCCTTTCCCACTCCCCCTCCCTCAGTGCGGCCGAGATTGCTCGCTTCGTCGCCATGCTGCGAAGCACCTCCCCCTCGCTGCGCGCATGTGCAGCCTTTGCTCTCCTGCAACTCACCATGCCCGACGCCCGCCACACCACCCACCACATCAACCTCCTCTCCGACACCGGAGCTTCACGTACAATTCGCGCCACCGCTGCTGCTGCCACGTGCCCTCCGCTGGTCAGGCTGCTGGCTCGGGCGCTAGCGAGAAATCTCGATTTGCATTCGCGAGAGGAAGCCAAGGGGAAAAGGCTGCGCCTGTGATCTTTGGGAGTCTTGAAACCCACCACTGCTGCCTCCACGTGCCCTCCGCTGGTCAGGCTGCTGGCTCGGGCGCTAGCGAGAAATCTCGATTTGCATTCGCGAGAGGAAGCCAAGGGGAAAAGGCTGCGCCTGTTATCTTTGGGAGTCTTGAAACCCACCACTGCTGCCACCACGTGCCCTCCGCTGGTCAGGCTGCTGGCTCGGGCACTAGCGAGAAATCTCGATTTGCATTCGCGGATGGAAGCCAAGGGGAAAAGGATTCTCAAAATCCACCACTGCTGCCGCCACGTGCCCTCCTATGGTCAGGCTGCAGGCTCGGGCTTTTTTGAGGAATTATGTGTGGATGGAAGCCAAGGGGAAAAGGCTGCGCTTAAGGGTTTAGCAAGGGCTTGGTTTGTAGATATGGGTTGATATATTTGTTTTGGATTTTGGGTTTGAGAGTGAAAGATGACATGATGACTGTAATTTCGTTTAAAGCTGCGGTCTACATACGAAAATGTATTTTCGGAGGGTATTTCGGGTGCACACCCTAGGACGCATGCTGATTGGGGAACGAAATGACTCTTTTCCAGAAATGAGCGCGCGAATGTTTCAAACAGAGCTGGCGAATCCCGCCAGTTTCGTGAAAGGTTCGGTTGGGGGGTAATTATTTCGGGAGGATTGGGTTGTGTTGGCGATTTCGCCAACACGTGCAACCAATCCGAGTTGGGGAGCAGATTAGAAGCCAATCCTGTTTCACCCAATTTCCAGAGGAAAGGTTGTGCTGTCAAGGTGCAGTAACTCCACCTCGCCACTCAAGGTTGGAGCGAAGCTCAGTGCAACCGTGTTTTCAAGTGATAAACCTAGGCCTCCCGCAGGAGGTATGTAGGCGACAGCTTTAACCTGCAGGTAGCATGACTGTAATTTTCTTCATGTAGCAATGCCAACTTTGCCGATTACGTCAAAGAACCCATGTGGGGGGAATTGACGTAGGCGGTCAATGTCAACGCTTTGGTGGCCGAAGTCAACTCTATACTTACTCGATAACAACTTCTTCGTAGCAAGCTTGAAAATTTCACAGATCAAATCCCAATAGGCATGCTCAGCGGTCTACACTACTGGCTCCTGCACCCGCAGGGCTGCAGGTGCCCTGGTCACCGTAGTCCAGACTCCAGACCAGAGTTCCCAAGGTTGGTGCTGGCTGGTCTGGAGTTCCCAAGGCACAAAAAGCAGCATCAGGCTGATGATGGCAATTTGATTAGTGCGCAGTCTGCTGGATGCCATTCTCGCCTACGTGTTTCGAATAGCAGCCATTACTGGCGTCAGGGAGGGTCAACCGTAAAATAATTTACTAGATAGCTGCCTTTTCACCATTCGCCAGAGTTAATTTCTTTTGACGGAGGCGTTAGCGGGCGAAGACGCTCGTCTTGCTGGTGCTGCTGGTCCGCAACGTGTCGAGTCGTGAGACATTTTCATTATGCCGGAGTTTTACCTTTTAGCTTCACAGTCCGCGCGTAGCTGATGTCTCTCTAGTTACCATGGCGTTGCCGCAGTGGCGGCGCCTCCACTCATCGGCTCGTTAACGTCAGGCAGACTCGTAACTCGATGGTAGCATGGCGGCGACTTGGTTAGCTTCGTGCGAAAGTCAGTACCTTGTACTCAGAATTTCGAGTTTTAGGTTTCTTTCCGTTATTGTAAAAACTCTTTAATTCCATTTCTCGGTTTCCCGACCTTCGGCCAGCGAATATTCACCAGCGCTAGAATTAGGTTTAATTTACCACAGGACAAGACATTAATTGTTTTACCGCAGGATACACGTCTAGCCCTTCGCGTTCCAGCTCCAGGTCCGGTGTGCCACCCACGATTAGGGTTTCCTCGATTAATTGCGAACCGCCGCTGAGCGCTACGTACTATTGGTTTGTATCGCGTCTCGAGGCTCTCTCATCCCGCGGGCATTCGGCGTGGCAGTGAGTCGGCAAGATGAATTTCTCGCACGACAAGTTCGACGCGGAGAAGTATGTGGACGACCAGATGCAGATCATGGACGAGCGGGTACGTGGCATGAGCATGAGCTCCACTTTCCCTCCCCGCTCTCCCCGCCTGCTCTAATTATACAGCCTTATTCCCATCTTCCTTGTTCATCTCCCCGCATCCCTCCTTATTCCCTTCCCTGCATCTACCCGTGCTCCCATCCCTGCCTTCTCCCGTGCGCCCCCCCTCCTCCCCTGCGCCTCCCAGGGCGTGCGGCTGCTGGTGGGGGACCTGGCGGACTACCGGCGGGTGTCGGCGGACGAGATGCGCAAGAGCGTGTTCGCCAACTACACGGCGTTCATCGGCACGTCCAAGGAGATCGCGGAGCTGGAAGTCGAGCTGCAGCAGATGAAGAACCTCCTGTCCGTGCAGACCGCACTCATCCACTCCCTCGCCGCGGATAGCATGAACAATGATAACAGTAATAGCGCTTCCGCGGGTGGGGGTGGTGGGGGTTCGACTCCTGCGTCTACCACTTCGTCGGTTACCACCGCTGGTACTTCGTCTACCTTCGCCGGTGCTTCGTCATACGCGTCCTCGTTAGCCACCCCGCAGCAGGACGAGGAAGAGGACGAGCGGATTTGGAGCGTGGAGGTCCCCGAGCCCACCGAGATTGAGAAATATGCGGAGGCGCTCCCGGATATACTGGATATTCTTATAGCGGAGCGGAAGGTCGACCGCGCTATAGAGCTGCTGGAGCAAGGGCAGCAGATTGTGCAGCTGGCGCTGGCGACAGCAGGGGACGGGGCGGGCGGGGGCGCAGGCGGGGGGAAAGGGGGCGGGGGGCACGGTGGGGGCGGGGAGGACGAGGAGATCCTGAGCGCGGACGCGGCGAACGCGCTGGCGGCGGCGATCGCGGAGAGGCGCGCGTGGCTGATGGCACAGCTGGAGGAGACGGCGCAGCAGGCGGCTGTGCGCGGGCAGGAGCTGCGGCAGGCCGTGGGCGCGCTGTACCGCCTGGGGGAGACCGAGCGCGCGCACCAGCTGCTGCTGGGCGCGTACGGGGAGCGGATTAGGAGCGGATCCCGCCTGCTGCGCCCCCGCGGGACCAGCTTTGGCGGCGCGTACACTGCTGCCCTGGCGCAGGTGAGTGCGTGGGGAGAGGGAGCGTGGGAAGGGGGAGGCCGTGGTGGAGGGAAGGGCGTGGTGGAGGGGAGGGCGTGGTGGTGGGAACACGGGGGTGAAGGTCCTGGAATGGTCACGGGTGGGTGACTTAACGTGTCTCTCCCTCGTCCCCATTCCCCTTTCCCGATTGCTTCCCCCACTTTTCTCCCCAGGCGGTGACAGCTCACAGCATTTTGTGAGGTCTTGCATCAATTTTCTCACCTCTTCCCCTCCATCCCTCCTCTCCGACCCCCCCCCTTCCCTCCCTCCCCACCTCCCCCCTCCCCTTCCATACCCCCAGCTGGTGTTCTCGCCCCAGACCCCATTTCCGCTCTCCCCCAACCCCCCAATCCCTCCCTCCCCCCACTACCCCCCCAGCTGGTGTTTTCGGCCATCTCCCAGGCGGCCACTGACTCGGCGCGCATATTCGCGTCGGACCCAGCATGCGCGGCGGACCTGCTGCTGTGGGCGCAGAGGGAGACGGAGTTCTGTGTGTCGCTGCTCAAGCGCCACGTGCTCTCGTCTGCTGCTGCTGCCGGCGGGCTGCATGCCGCTGCTGAATGCGTGCGCATCGCTCTTGGTCACTGCAGGTGGGTGGGTGGGTGGGTGGGAAGTGGGTGCGTGTACTGCAGGAGGTGGGTGGATGCTTGGTCACTGCAGGTGGGTGCTTCTCACACACATTGCTCAAGCGCCACGTCCTCTCCCGTGCTGCTGCTACTGCTGCTGGCGGGCTGCACGCTGCTGCTGCTGGCGGGCTGCACGCTGCTGCTGAATGCATGCGCATTGCTCTGGTCCACTGCAGGTGGGTGGGTGCTGGGATGGGACGGTGCAGGTGGGTGGCAGGTGGGTGGCAGGTGGGTGGCAGGTGGGTGGCTGGTGGCTAGCATGTGGGTGGGTGCTGCGTGCGCCCCTGTGTTGGCAGTTGGAGCTTCATGCGTGCATTGCCCGTGGGCACGGCAGGTGGTTACAGTTGGGTGGGGAATTGGTTGGACCCATGTGGGTGCGTGGGGCTCAAGCGCTCCGTTCGACTCCCTTTGGAACCCCTCTCCTTCAGGTTATTGGAGGAGCAGGGGCCAACGCTCTCTCTCCCCAGTGCTCTCCAAGCTGGTGCGCCCCAGTGTGGGGGTGGCCCTCGAGTTCAACATCATCCGCATAGAGGACCTTGTCGCTACCATGGTGGCCGTGGACGATTGGGTGCTGTCCCCCATGTTGACCACTGGCTGCTGCTGTCCCTCCCCCATGCCATGCTGACCCCTGTGCCGTGCTGCCGCTTCCCCTGCACCCCCTCCCCTGGAGGCTACCGGAAGAGCAAGGACTTACACTCTCCCCTGTGCTGTCAAAACTCGTCCGACCAAGTGTGGAGGAGGCGTTGGAGTTCAACATCATCCGCATAGAGGACTCGGTGGCCACCATGGTGGCTGTGGATGACTGGGTGCTGCTGCCCCCCATACCGTGCTGACCCCTGTGCCGTGCTGCCCCTCCCCTCCCAACTCCTCCCCTGCAGACTATTGGAAGAGCAGGGTCTGACCCTGTCTCCAGTGCTCTCCAAGCTGGTGCGCCCCAGTGTGGAGGAGGCGTTGGAGTTCAACATCATCCGCATAGAGGACTCGGTGGCCACCATGGTGGCCGTGGACGACTGGGTGCTGCTGCCTCTGCCCCACGGCGCTGCTGCCACGGGCAGGGTGCGAGCGCTGCAGCAGACGCTGGGGCCGGGGTTGATGCACCTGAGGCTGTCCAGCAGCGGCCAGAGGTTCTACCTGTTGCTCGTGGTGAGTGCTGGGGACGTGTATGGATGGAATTAGGAGGAGGTGTGGGTTTGATGTGTGTGGTCTGTGTATGAGCTTGCCAAAGAAAGGGCTGCTGCCGCTGGCAGGGTGCGCGCGCTGCAGCAGACGCTAGGCCAGCCCCTTTACCTCTTGCGCGTAGTGAGTGGTGGTGGGTGGGTACGGAGGGTGAATTGGGTTTTACCACTTAACCTCCCTCTTCGAGTCCTGCGTCGCCCTGCTGCAGCAGGCCCTGTCCTCGATCCTCACTTTACCCCTCACCCATCCCACCCTTCCAAACCCCCCGCCACACATCAGAATCTAGTGGAGGTCGTATTGCCAGTGATCAGCCTGCAGCTTTTTGGCCGCATTCTCAACCGCCTAGCCTCGCTCTTGGAATCATACGTCGCCCTGCCTGCTGCAGAAGGCCCTCCCGTCGCCCTCTGTGTCTCAAAGATACTCCCTTCCACCCCCCCCATTCCCTCCTTACACACCAGGACCTAGTGAAGGATATCCTACCAGTGATCAGCCTGCAGCTGTTTGGCCGCATCCTGGACCGCCTGGCGTCCCTCTTCGAGTCCTACGTCGCCCTCCTGCGAAAGGGCCTGCTCTTTCCCCTCATTCCACCCTCCACCCACCCAATCCCACCCCATCCCTCCCCGCCGCACATCAGGATCTGGTGGAGGACATATTACCAGTGATCAGCCTGCAGCTGTTTGGTCGCATTCTCGACCGCCTGGCATCCCTCTTCGAGTCCTACGTCGCCCTCCTGCAAAAGGCCCTCCCCTCGCCCTCCGACGACGATGAGGAGGAGGACGAGGGGAACGGGGGGGAAGGAGGCAAGGGCGGGGAGAAGGGAGGGGAGAAGGAGAACGGGGAGGAGCCGTGGCAGGACGGCAGTGTGCGGACGGCGGAGGACGAGCAGCAGCAGCTGGCGCTGCTGGGGAATGCGTCGGCTCTCGCGGATGATCTGCTGCCGAGGCTGGCTCAGCGGCTCACGCTGGCTGCTGGGGAGGAAGGCGGCGGGGGCGGGGGGCGAGGGGGGAGGAAGCAGGGCGGGGCGGATCCAGACAGGAGGCTGTCTGCTGGCGGACGGTACGTTCTCTCCCTTGCTCTTAATGCTCTCAATTCTCTTTCTCTTTTTGGCTCTGGGTCCCCTCTGTTGTCTCGTCCTGCTGTGTTGACCGTGGGAGTGGAATCTCCCTTGGACCAGCCAAACCCCAAAGCCACGGATTTGTTCCTTTCCTACAGCCATCTGAATGCACCAAGCCATACAACTCTTGGTAACATGGCAGCGCATAGGCAGTGGCGCCACGGGCTCACTGTTGAGTCGACTCACGAGTCCCCGCCTTCCCACTCCCTCTCCCTCGTCGTCCCTTCCCCCCTCCCCGTCTCTCCCTGTGGCAGCAACATGGCGGAGCACAAGGAGTGGTGGCGGCAGCGGCTACAGAACGCGGTGGATAAGCGGAGGGACGCGCTGTGCTCGTGCCTCGCGGGTGGGGCCCTCAACTCCAGCCACAACCACCCCCCATTCCCTCTCCCACCTCTCCTTCCCCTGTCCCCCCGTCTCTCCCTGTGGCAGCAACGCGGCGGAGCACAAGGAGTGGCGGAGCACAAGGAGTGGCGGAGGCGGCTACAGAAGGCGGTGGACAAGCTGAGGGACGTGCTGTGCTCCAATGTTTGTGGGTGGGGCCCTCAACCGCACCCCCACCCAACCACCCCCCATTCCCTCTCCCACCTCCCCACCCCGTTCCCCCTCATTCCCACGTTCCCCCCTCCCCCTCCCCTCTCCACTCTCTCGACCGGGGCACCCCCCCGCTTCCCTCCCCCTACCCCTTTCCCATCTCTCGCAGCAACGCGGCAGAGCACAAGGAGTGGCGGAGGCGGCTACAGAAGGCGGTGGACAAGCTGAGGGACGTGCTGTGCTCGTGCCTCGTGGCGGAGTTCATGTACGGCCACGACGGCCAGCCCATCCTCACTGCGCACCAGTACCTGCACATGGACGCCAAGATGCGCCCCACCCAGTGGGCTCTCAAGCCCCTGCCCTCGCCTCCCTTCCAGGTAAGCGTGTGGTGTCCAGGCCAGTGGGTGTTAGTCAGGTCAGCGTTTGCCAGCCCATCCTCACCGCACACCAGTACCTTCACATGGACGCCAAGATGCGCCCCACGCAGTGGGCGCTCAAGCCCCTCCCCTCGCCGCCCTTCCAGGTCAGCATCTGCTCTGTCCAGGTCAGCATTAGGCTAGCCATCCAGGACTTTGCTAACACGCATATCTCACTGCCCTCTTCATGGCTCTGCACTTAATCCACCCAACTCATCCGCCACAAATGTACTGGGATGGGTTGCGAGGGCGTGACCGCGTGGTGACGCTTCTGCATGCTGCCTGGTGCTGCTATTATGTGCCCACCCCCTACCTAACACGCACCTTTATCTGTTTCATCATCCCATGTTCCCATCCCCCCCAGGCGCTGTACATGGCGTTGCACTCCATTCGTTCAACCGCCATGTATTTGTGGGAGGGCGCGGTGCTGGGAGGGCGCGACCGCGTGGTGATTCTTCTGCCTGGTGCTGCTATCAAACATACACTTCCTCCCCTCCCCTCCCCACCAACATCCCCTCTCTCTCCCCTCCTCCCTAGGCGCTGTACATGGCACTGCACTCCATCCATTCCACCGCCACGTACGTGCTGGGAGGGCGCGACCGCGTGGTCACTCTGCTACTCATGCGCCTCGCAGAGTGGCTGATGATGGGCCTCATGGTCTACAGCTCCTTCTGGGACGAGCTGGAGAACGCTGAATACGCTCTCGGCCCCACGGGCCTGCAGCAGGTGTGTTAGTTCGAAAGTCAGTTGGGGTAGGTGCGTGCCTCGCGGAGTGGCTCACGATGGGCCCCTTATGGTCTGCAGCTCCTTCTGGGACGAGCTGGAGAACGCTGAATATGCTCTGGGGCCGAGGGCTGCAGCAGGTGCGCCTTTGTGTGTGACTGTTATCGCTTCAGGAGGGTTGTGGGGGAGGTCGCAGGTGCCAGCCTCGCCGAGTGGCTCATGATGGGCCTCATGGTCTACAGCTCCTTCTGGGAAGAGCTCGAAAACGCTGAATACGCCCTCGGGCCTACAGGCTTGCAGCAGGTGCGTCACTTGTGTCATGTTGTGTGCAGGGATGGGGTGATGGGTGGGCGAGAGGGAGAGCATCGGTGGTGCATGAGGAGGATAGAAGAGTGGGTAGTGGAGGTGGCTCACTCGCGCAGTGGCTGATGCTAGGGTCATGGCGTGCAGCCACATACGGCATGGATATCCGTGTGTTTATGTGGGCATCAGGAGCAGGGGCCAAGGCGGAGTTCCTTTCCTCCGGAGTATGTGCGAATGAAGCCGAACCCACTCATTTTCTTGCTGCCTGCTTTTCTCCTCTCCCCACACCACCTCCCGTCCCCCCACCAGCCGGTGTTTGACATGTATTTTGTGATGCAGGTGGCCAAGGCGGGCTAGTAATCCTCCCGGGCCATACAGGCAATGCACACATTTGAACCCAAACACTCACTCTCCCTCTCCTGTCCCTTCATTCCCCTCTTCCCCCACACGCCCCTGTTTCTCCCACTCTACAATTGGTGCTCGGCATGTACAAGCCAAGGTGCCTTCTGATTGATCTGTCTTCCCTTTCTCCGCTCTGCCCCATCTCCCCCCTCCCCCCGCCCTCCAACGCCCCTCCCCCCTTTCTCCAACCTCCAGCTGGTGTTTGACATGCATTTCGTGATGCAGGTGGCCAAGGCAGGCAAGTACTCCTCCCTGGCCATGCGCACTTTGGTCACCCTCTCTAACCTATCTCTTTCTTCCCCCCTTCCCCCACCGCTTCTCCCCTCCTCCAGCTGGTGTTTGACATGTATTTCGTGATGCAGGTGGCCAAGGCAGGCAAGTACTCCTCCCGGGCCATGCGCAAGGTGGCAGAGGACAGCGCCACCAAGGCCATCGTATTGTTCACAGATCAAACGGGAGGGGATCCCAACAGGTGCGTGTGTGTTGCCATCAATCCAAGCACTCCGCACTGGTGTGTGGTAAGTGCAGGGAGGGCAGGGCCATGCGCAAGGTGGCAGAGGACAGCGCAACCAAGGCCATTTGTGCTCTTCACTGATCAGACCGGAGGCGACCCCAACAGGTGAGGGCTTGGGTTTGGACAGATGCTCTGTGTTCATCCTGTTGGTGCATTTGTGTTTTCCTGGCAAAGCCATTAGGTGCCTCCCTCCCTTCCCCCCCTGCCCCTGCCCATCCCCTCCCCCCCTTCCCCCATCTCCCTTCCTCCTTGCCTCTCTATCTTGTGCAGTCTCCTACAGGAGGACTAGTGGTACGAGCGGCAATAGAGGAGCTCGCAGCAGCAGCAGCAGCGGCTTGTCTTGCTCACATCACTCTCTCCCACCCCAACGTCAACCATTCTTTACATTTCCTCCCGGTCCTTCTGCACCCTCACAGTCTCCTACAGGAGGATTGGTGGTACGAGCGCAAGTGCGTGGAGGCTATAGAGTAACAGGCAGCAGCAGCAGTGGCATCACTGGCTCACTACACTCGCTTACTTTCTTCTCCTCTCTATTCGATACAGACTGTTGGAGGACTGGTGGTACGAGCACAAGTGTGTGGAGGCTATAGAGGAGCTCGCAGCACCCGCTCTCCCATACATGCATTTCTGTCCCCCCCCTTCCTGGCCCCTCTCCTCCATTCTCCCCTTCTCCTTCTCCCCAGTCTTTTGCAGGAGGACTGGTGGTACGAGCACAAGTGCGTAGAGGCGATAGAGGAGCTCGCAGCAGCAGCAGTGGCTTCACTTGCTCGCAACACTCTACCCCCCCACCCCCCCCCTGTCACCCGTCTCTACTGTTTCCTGCCTACGCTTCCTTCATCCGTGCCCTCACAGTCTCCTACAGGAGGACTGGTGGTACGAGCACAAGTGTGTGGAGGCAATAGAGGAGCTCGCAGCAACAGCAGCAGTGGTCTTGCTTGCTTACATGACTCTCCTACCTGATTCCCCAATCTATCCTGTGCAGTCTCCTGCAGGAGGACTGGTGGTACGAGCACAAGTGTGTGGAGGCAATAGAGGAGCTCGCAGCAGCAGCCAGCCCAGCAGCGTCCCCGTCAGACTCGCCCAGCCGCCACCGCCGCTCCTTCTCCCAAGAGGACCCTGATGACCCACTCGCCGCCGCCTCCTCTGCCGCTCCTGCTGCTGCCAGTCCTGCTGCTCCTGCTGGTGCTGGTGCTGCTGGTGGTTCTACAACTGCTGCTGCCTTGTCTCCAACAATACCAGCTCTGCAGCAGCAGGGGGATGCGGGGTTATCCCAACAGCAGCAGGGTCCGGGGAGAAGTGGGTTGGATGAGGAGAGGAGATCAGCAGCAAAGGGACAGTATGATATGTATGATGATGATGGGGGGGGTAGGAGTGCAAGACCAGGGGGGAGGGGAGCTGCGAGTCGGAGCCCTACGAGTGAATCAGCAGGAAGGGGGGCGCGGAACAGAGGGTTTTCAGATGATGATTATGGGAGTGGTGGCGGCAGGAGTGAGTATTCGAGCCGAGATAGGGGGGATGGGAGGGAGTACGGGAGGGATTATGGGAGGGAGAGGGATAGTGGCGGGAGCAGGGAATATGGGAGGGAGAGGGATGGTGCAGGCGGGTGGGAATATGGGAGGGATGGCGGAGGGAGGGATTATAGGGAGAGTGGTGGGAGAGATTATGGGAGGGAGAGAGATGGATCGTATCGAGACAGAGATGTATCGTATAGGGAGAGAGATAGGGATGGGTATGGGCGGGATGAGAGAGGTTACGGGGGACGACAACCGCAGAGGCGATGAGGGTATTGATGTGAGAGAGGAGGAAAGAGGAGGATAGTGATGTGAGAGGAGTCTGATGGACAAGGGTTGGGATTCGGAGGATGAGGGAGGTAGCTGTTGTGACATGAGGAATGTGTGCCTCACTCGAGGAGAAAGGAAAGGTTCTGTGGGGATGGGTGTCTGCAATGAGACGTAAGCAGGAGGCAGTTCTGGAACAGGGCTGGGACAGGACCGGGACAGGTCTGCTACAGGTATGGGGCAGGTTTGGGGCCGGTTTTGGTGCCGGTGGCAATCTTGTCTCGTGGCCTCTCGCCCGCTTCTTTTTATCCGGTTGTTTTGGTGGAGTGAGTACTGGTCAAGGAGGGGAGGCCTCCCGTCACGAGCCCTCAGTGCGCAGGAAAGGAAACAATGGGATGGCATGAGAATGAGGCTGTAGCAGAGGTGGAATGATTGATTTAAAATATCCTATTACAGAGGTCTCTTCACATGCTACTCTTTGCTAGGGAAGGGTTGCAGAAGGGCCTGGGCTGGAGCAGGGAAATATGCTTATGGAAAATGCTTGTCGTATGTAGCAGCATTGAGAAAAGGGGCTGGTGAAGCCTGAAATTATGCTTAACGTAGGTGGTCTAGTTCGAATGTGTTTCTTATGGAAACTAGTGATTAAGCACTCGTGTAACTCCTATGTTTTATGGAATATTAGCGCCGGCGTAATCCTCGTTGCAAGCCCGTCTACGCGCCCCCCTGCGACTTCGCTCCGAGAACGGCAACAAGTATCGCGATTTCGAGTTCTCCGACGAGTCCTCCTGGTCCCTCCCTGGGACAAGGGTTGTGCATTGCGGCGAAGCCGTTACTACGCTATCTTTTCTTTCGCTGATTCCGGCTTCATCCCAGCGGGTCCGTTGTAGTCGTGACAACATAGCAGCTTATATAGGCAATTCTCGACGCGCGCGTGAGCCCCAGGATTACTCGAAACGAGGCGTGCTACTAGGTAGAATGGGAAGCGCGGGAAAATTTAGAAGCGGCCGCGCAGCCATGGCGTCGGTAACTTCCTCGAAGGCAGGCAGACAAGGGAAGAAGAAGGCGGGAACTGCACCCAACAGGGGTGAACCGAACTCAACCGAGCATCCAGCAACGCTGGCTACAGAGCGTGGCGATGATGCCGCAAGTGCTGGTTTAGCAGTTGAAGCCGCAGCGGTCGCAGACGTGACGGCAGCAGACCCTAACTCGGCGACCCTCGATGCGACGCCTGCGAAGGAGTCGCAGCCGTCGCCGGCTGGAGACAAGCGAAAACGAGGAGCCGGTGACGACATCGACGCGATTTTTAACCAGGCGAAGCAGAGCAAGCAGCAAGCGACGGCGGGCAGCGGGCAGGAAGGAACAAAAGGCAAAGGAAACTTGAAAGACCAGGGCAACGACAAACTTCCCGCGATGAAAAAAGGGAAAAAGAAAGAAAAAGGCAGTGGAAGTGGCTTGGACGCAGAAATCAAGCCGAGGAAGCGGACGGAGGAGGGGTATCGGGTTTACAAGGAGGACGAGCTAGGGTGGAACAAGAAGAGCGCTGGCGGCACCGCGCTGTGCCCCTTCGACTGCGACTGCTGCTTCTGAGCGTGGTTTGAAGCGCGCAGAGAGACGCCGGAGGAAGCCGAAGCAGGAAGGGGTACATGGTTTAGAAGGAGGGGGGTTCAGGGTTTCGGTTACATTAGGGTTTAGGTCAGGGTTTAGAAGGGTTTAGGAGGGGGGGGTATAGGATTTACAATGAGGAGCAGCTATGGTTGAACAAGAAGAGCGCTGGAGGCACTGCGCTGTGCTCCTTCGACTGCGCTTCTGAGCCTGGCTTGAGGGGTTTGGTTCGACGCACTCAGAGAAATGCCTGAGAAATGCCCGAAGCAGGAAGGGGGTACAGAGGTTTCAAGGAGGCGGGGTTTACACGGAGGAGGGGTGTAGGGTCTACAAAGAGGAGAGGTGTAAGGTTTACAAGGAGGAGGGGTGGAGGGTTTACAAAGAAAAGGAGTGTAGGGTTCACAAAGAGGAGGTGTGTAAGACTTACAAGGAGGGGTGTGGGGTTTACAAGGAGTGGTGTAGGGTTTGCAAAGGGGAGGGGTGAGGGTGGAACAAGAGGACCGCTGGCGGCACCACGTTGTGTGGCTGCTTCGATTGTGACTGCTGCTCCTGAGCCTGGTTTGAAACCTTACGTTTCAAGGCTCATAGAAGCTCTCTATCTGGAAAATCATAGTGGGCTTAAGCTTCTCAAATCCAAACCCAGGGATTTCATAAGATCTAACTGCGTAGAATAGCATCACAAGCCCAGGAGCGAAAGCAGGAGGGGTACAGGGAATATGAAGAGACATTATAACTAACTTTACTGTTGCGGTTCGATACAGTGCGACTCGGGCAACTGCTCAATGTCGAGTCAGTTGTTTGTCCTTGCTGTCGCGCTGCGTCAAGTCAAAGGTCGCTGCCCTTTGACTGTCCCGTAACCTCCGACGGTTACGTTAACCTCGCTGGTTGACTCGCGCTGCTTCGACTTGAGCTGCTTCGTTTTGTGTCTTGAGTACTGACACGACAGAGGCGCTTAACTTATTTGTTCCCAACACTCCCCTTCGCTTCTGGAGTGTCGCTGATGGTGACGTGGCTTTGTCCAGTCAGCAGCATGCAGTACTCGAATTTCTGTTTTCCAAGTTTCTTGGTCAAGTAGTCGGCTGCCATCTCGGACGTGGGACAGTAGGATAGATCAAGTTTCCCTTTCTCGATTTCGTCTTTCACGAAGAAGTATCGCAGGGCGATGTGCTTCGTTCTGTTTGCGAATCCGCTCTTGTTGGCGATGCGAATTGCGGATTGGTTGTCGCAGAACAAGGTGAAGTTGGGTAACTCGGCTAACTTTGCTTCTTCCAGCAGCTCGCGAAGGTAGAGTCCTTCCTTGGTGGCTGAGCAAAGGGCGATATATTCTGCTTCAGCTGAGGAGAGCGCAATTAGTTCCTGCTTGCTCGATTGCCAGGAAATAGGTCCGATAGGTTCTAGGCGATAGATGTAGCCAGTGCGAGAGCGCCTGTTATCTGAGTCGCCGGCGTGATCGGCATCGACATAGCCGATTAGTTTCGTCGGCGTAGTTGTGTCTTTGTAGTACGTCAGGCCGATCGTTGCGGTGCTCACGAAGTAGTGAAGAGCACGATCGAGAACTGCTAGGTGTTCTGCTTCGAGCCTCTTGAGATAGGTAGCGAGTTGGCTAGCGGAGTAGGACAGGTCTAGGCAGCAGGTGACGGCTGCGAAGAGCAGACAGCCCAGTTTTCGCTGATAGTCGCGTATTCCGGCGGTCTTAAGTAGGACGGAGCTTCCTTTGCCGTTTCCTGCCGTGTAGCGGTATGGCGTGTGGATAGTAACAGGTGTCAGTGCGAACCGTTTGGCGATGGTGTCGGCGTACTTCTCGGCGCTGAGATAGATCGCATTTTCTTATTCGCGAATGTTGAGCCCGAGATACTGAGTGACGGTAGTGGAGACCGTGAGTGTGAGGTGTCAGAACATTATAGCTTACTTATTTGTGTAGGCTATAGTGGGGTATCCCATAGGGGGTACAACCCAATTAGGGTTTCATATTTGTACTCACTTCATTCTAGTTCATTTCATTCTCGTTCTTTCTTTCTCATGGAATCAGAGCAGGTTCCCTCCTAGGGACTGCTTCTAGGGCCCACCGAAGCGCGCCCCGAGGCGCGTTTTCCTTTTTTTTTAGCGACCCGTTGTGTCGCCCCCAGCGGCCCGTCGCGCCGCCCTTCCCTTAGCGGCCCCGCCGCCCTTCGATCGCGGCTCCGCCGCGCTTCCCTAGCGGCCCCGCCGCCCTTCGATCGCGGCCCCGCCGCCCTTCGAATGCGGCTCCGCCGCCCTTCCTTAGCGGCCCCGCCGCCCTCTGCTAAGCGGCCCCGCCGCCCTTCGATCGCGGCCCCGCCGCCCTCTGCTAAGCGGCCCCGCCGCCCTTCGATCGCGGCCCCGCCGCCCTCTGCTAAGCGGCCCCGCCGCCCTTCGATCGCGGCCCCGCCGCCCTTCGATCGCGGCCCCGCCGCCCTCTGCTAAGCGGCCCCGCCGCCTTGCTCACGCGGCCCTGCCGCCCTCTGCTACGCGGCCTCGCCGCCGCGTCGCCCGTGCACCTGCCCGTGCACCCACCCGTGCACCTGCCCGTGCACCCACCCGCGCACCTACCCGTACGGCCGCCAGTGCAGCCGCCCGTGCCCAGCCGCCCGTGCAGCCGCCCGCGAGCCGTCCCAGCCGCCCGTGCGGCCGCTCGTGAGTCGCCCGCGAGACGCCCGCGCCGCCCGAGCCGCCCGAGCCGCCCGAGCCGCCCGCGAAACGCCCACGCCGCCCGAGCCGCCCGAGCAGCCCGTGAGACGCCCGCGCCGCCCGAGCCGCCCGAGTCGCCCGCGAGACGCCAGCGCCGCCCGAGCCGCCCGAGCCGCCCGCGAGACGCCCGCGCCGCCCGAGCCGCCCGAGCCGCCCGAGCCGCCCGAGCCGCCCGTGCCGCCCCAGCCGCCCGAGGAGCCGATCTTCTGCTCCTTTGGGGCTCCTACTGCTCCTGGGCGGCGCAGCTGCTGTGCTGCCGTGTTGCTGTGTCAGTGTGCTACCCGACTCTTCCTGCCCGGTGAGACTGTCAGCTGCTACAATGGCCACCCCCAGTGTCCTGACTTTTGACGCTGAGGGTCGCGCCATTGACTTTGCATTCTGGATTGAGGACCTGCAGCTGTACTTACTGTGCGATGCGATCGATGAGGTTTCTCTCTTTGACTTTGTCTCTGGCGCTGTCCCTGCCCCTCCTGCTGATGCTGACCCCACTGTTCGCTCCAAGTGGGCCACACGCGATGCTGCTGCACGTCTTGCTGTGCGTCGCCACCTCCCTTCCTCCGAGCGTGCTGCTGGTGCTGGAGGTTCTTTGGCTGCAGAGGGTGCTGCTGCCGCGTGTCCCGGAGGTGCTCGTGCTGTGGGTGCTGGAGCTGCCGGGCCTGTTGGTTCTCCAGGAGCTGTTGCTGCTGAGGGTGTTGACTACTGCTGGCGGTCCGACTGGCAGTGCTCCTGGTGCTGCTGGGAGTTCTGGAGCTGCTGCTGGTGCTGCTGGAGGTGCTGCTGGAGCGGGTACTCCTGCTGGGGGTACTGGTGCTGTCCCTGCTGTTTCTGGCGTCGCCACGCGCCCCCAACCGTACTTCGTTCCGCTCCTGCAGCAGGAAACAAAAGTTAGAAGAAGAAAGAGGATTGAACTAGCAAGAATGAGGATACAAATAGCAAACCCTAGAAGGGTTGTACTCGCTATAGAGCACCCCACTACAGGCTAGAACAACAAGATAATATTCTGACAGCAGGTTCTTGGTCTTACACCTTCTCCTGGTCCTCCTCCGACTCCCTTAGAGGGTCTACTCCCTGTCCAGTCCTAGTCACACCTACAGCCTGCCTCCCCTTTGCCTGCTCCTTCTCCCTACGCTGGTCTGACTGGAGATCTTAGTGAGCGTCGTGAGCCTGCGTCTCGTCCTGCGTCACCTCTTCGTCCTGCACGCACTAGTGGTCGCAGTTCGCGTCAGCGTCCTCCTCCTGTCCCTGGCACGCATCGGATGTCTATGCGTCCGTCCACTGCTCCTCTGCGTGCCCCTTTGCCTTCTCCTCTTGAGTCCTCTCTTCCTGCTTTTGCCGACCCGGAAACGGACTCTCTTCGTGCTGCCAGTCCCACTGTCACGCGTCTCCTTGCTACTGCTGTCACTGACCCTTCCTTCGAGTCTTCTGCTGCGTCTGCCCTTGTCACTGAGCTTGTCGACTTTGCTGCGCGCTGTCGTCTAGACTACGCTGCTAGTATTGTCGCTGAGTCTGAGTCTGCCTGTCCTCCGTCCGTCGGGGGTGGATGTGCCCTTGGCACGGACGTCCTTGAGGACAGGCGGGAGGAGTTCCAGTGTCTGGCCGCCGCTTCACCTCATCTCGCGTCTGTACTGCTCGCCCCTGAGGGAGACCCGGATGCACTAGACATCCCGACTCCGCGCTCTTACGCGGAGGCGATAGAGGGTCCCTACTCCTCTAAGTGACAGGCAGCTATGGATGCAGAGATGGCTTCCTGGAAGTCCACAGGCACCTACGTTGACGCTGTTCCCCCTCCTGGGGCGAACATCGTCAGTGGCATGTGGATTTTCAGGGTGAAGCGGCCGCCGGGTTCTCCGCCTGTCTTCAAGGCGCGTTACGTGGCTCGTGGCTTCAGTCAGCGGCAGGGAGTTGACTACTTTCAGACCTTCTCCCCCACCCCGAAGATGACCACTCTTGGGGTACTGCTGCACGTTGCTGCTCACCGTGACTACGAGCTGCACTCTCTCGACTTCAGCACTGCTTTGTTGCAGGACAGCCTGCACGAGGAGATCTGGCTGCGTCGCCCGCCTGGCTTCACTGGGTCTTTCCCTCCTGGTACCCAGTGGAGTCTTCGGCGTCCAATCTACGGTCTCCGCCAGGCGCCACGTGAGTGGCACGACACACTGAGGACTACGCTGGCGGCACTTGGGTTTCCTCCTTCTACTGCCGACCCGTCGCTGTTTCTGTGCACCGACACCTCTCTGCCGCCGTTCTACATCCTCGTGTACGTCGACGACCTGGTCTTTGCCACAGCTGACACTGCTGGACTCGCCCACGTGAAGTCTGAGCTGCAGAAGAGACACACGTGCACTGACCTGGGTGAACTGCGCAGCTACCTTGGCTTGCAGATCACCCGGGACAGAGCACGCCGCACCATTACCCTGACTCAGTCACACATGGTGCAGCAGGTCCTTCAGCGCTTCGGCTTCACGTACTCCTCGCCTCAGGCCACTCCTCTGCCTACTCGCCACTCACTCTCAGCTCTGCCTTCGGATGAGTCCGTAGAGTCGAGTGGCCCGTATCCAGAGCTTGTTGGCTGCCTCATGTACCTGATGACCTGCACACCACCTGACCTTGCATACCCTCTTAGCATTCTTGCACGCTATGTTGCTCCTGGGAGACACCGACCAGAGCACATGGCTGCAGCAAAGAGGGTGTTGCGCTACTTGTGCAGTACGTCAGGCATGGGGCTAGTGCTTGGAGGGCGGAGTCCAGTGGTCCTCACTGGGCACGCGGACGCTTCTTGGGCTGACGACCAGGCTACGCAGCGGTCGTCACAGGGTTATTCCTTCAGCCTTGGTTCCGGCTCTGTTTCGTGGCGGGCTACCCGCTCGTCTTCTGTTCTCGGCTCCAGTTGTGAGGCTGAGATCTACGCCGGGGCTATGGCTGCTCAGGAGCTTCGCTGGCTCACCTACCTGCTGACCGACCTTGGAGAGCCGCCTCGTTCTCCTCCAGTCCTGTACGTAGACAACAAGGCCATGCTGGCCTTGTGTCGAGAGCAGCGACTGGAGCACAGGTCAAAGCACATTGCTCTCCGCTACTTTCTTGTTCGTGAGCTGCAGCAGCGTGGACAGTTGCGACTTGCGTACGTGGCCTCTGAGGCCAACACTGCTGATGTCTTCACCAAGGCACTTGCGCCTTGTGATCATCAGTGTTGCTGCACGCAGCTGGGTCTTGTGCCTGTCTTGCCTCACTTGCTCACTTCTTGACCTATATATACTCTTGCTCTTGTTTTGCTTGACTCTTGTATATCTCTATATATGATCTTGCATGTGAACTGGCCTGTGGCCCTTGAACTTGTGCTCGGAATGTGTGGTGACTTTGTGATCCACCCTGAGCTTTGCTTTGCTTTGCTTGACTGGTCTTGTGACCCCTTGTTCTCCCCCACTTTGCCTATGGGGGTGTGTCAGAACATTATAGCTTACTTATTTGTGTAGGCTATAGTGGGGTATCCCATAGGGGGTACAACCCAATTAGGGTTTCATATTTGTACTCACTTCATTCTAGTTCATTTCATTCTCTTTCTCATGAGGTCCTTTTTCAGCTCCCCTTCGAACCAGGTAGCGATGTCGTCGGTAGAGCCGATGTAGAGTAGATCGTCGACGTAGACAATGAGCAGGATGTAGTTGGCGCCTTTGGTGAGTCGATACATGCCTTGATCGTGAGGTAGTCGACGGTATCCGATGCGGATGAGGCGGGTGTGTAGGTGCTGTTGCCACAGTCGTGGGGCCTGTTTGATACCGTAAAGCGATTTTAGTAGTTGACAGACCTGATTGGGTTCCCCGTGAGTACCGTGAGGGAGCTCGACGAAGATTTCAGCGTCGACGGGTGCGTAGAGGAAAGCGTTAGCGACATCGATTTGTCGCAGTTTCTTCTTCTTCATGGCGGCGATCGCAAGGAGGATTCGGAGAGAGGTGTGTCGGCTAACCGGGGCGAATGTCTCGGTGAAGTCCCGGTCTTGTTCCGGATCAAATCCTCGCACGACCCATCGTGCCTTGAACTTCTCGATTGTGCCATCTGCTTTTGTTTTGATGCGGAAGACCCACTTCCCGGTAAGAATGGTCTTGTTTCTTGCTATGCTTGCTGGAACGACTTTCCAGGTGTTGCGTTCCTCCAATGCTTTTAAATCTCTGTCCATGGCTTCACGCCATTTCTCCTTATGTTCCCCCCCCACAGCCTGTTGAACTGTCGCAGGCTCTTTAGGAAGAGAGGAGCCATGGACTGCGGTGACGAGGCCGAGAATCTGCAGTCCGGTCTGTGAGTAGCGGGGGAGTGTTGTGTCCTCGGGATAAGCTGCTTCATCTCCCGCTTCTGGGTCGGGTATGAAATTTGGTCCTTCTCTTTGTGCTTCGTTGGTGTTGGCTGTTGCAGATGTTACGTAACCATTGTCGGCGAAGTGATAGAAGACTTCGGCGTTGGCACTTTCGCGAGGATTTTCTTCGTCCATGGGGACGTTGACGGAGCAGAACGGGAGAGGTCCGGCTTCTTCAGAAGCGTTGTCGACGTTCTGCTTGTCCCAATCTGCTTCGTCTGCTGCTGAGGCGAATGCTCGGTCACCACGAAAGCCACATGTGGGGTCCTGATTCTCGTGCAAGTTGGCGAGGTATGTCTGAAGGGTGAGGCGTTCGTAGAAGATCACATCACGTGCTGCTACTGTTTCTTTTGAGTGGACGTCAAAGATTTTCCACGCGTTGTAATTCTTTTCGATGCCGAGGTGTATTCCCCACTGTGCGCGTTGTGAAAATCTTCCCGCTCGTGCCTCAGGGGGTCGATACTGTACCATGCACCCAAAAACTCGTAACATTTTTGTGCTGCCCTGCTTCCCTGTCCACAGCAGATGCGGTGATGCGTTGTTCGGGAGTGAGGACGACGACATCAAGTTGTGCAGCATGACAGCGTGGTCCATTGCTGCAGGCCACTGGTGGTTGGGTAGCCGCATGCCACGTAACAGTTTGCGCATGCTATTCTACAGAGTCTTGTTCATTCGTTCTGCGACACCTTGCTGCTGATGGGCGTAGGGAAGGGAGAGGAGTTGCTTGATTCCTCTTTCCGCCAGGCACTGCTTGAAGCGTTGAGAGGTGTATTCTCCTCCTCCGTCTGACTGGAATCTTTTCAGCTGTTCTCCCGACTCTCGTTCTGCTACTGGTAGCCAGGCGGCGAACGCTGCGAGTGCCATGTCGCGGCTTGGTAGGTTTAGATGCCAGCCATATCGAGTGGCGGCGTCGATGAAGGTAATCGTATAGTTGTAGGTGACTTGTCCTGGTTCGCGATTGTAGAGGATGTCGTTCTACACCTTCTCGAGTGGTGCGTACGCCGGTGCGCTCGGGCTGTGATGAGGAGCGAACGGTCGGTGTGGTAAGTCGGCTTCGGGGCAGGTAAGACAAGTCCCTCGTGCCTTTTGAAGTTCTCTGCCATCGGGTAGTAGTAGGGAGTCTTTGTCCAGAACTCCTGCTCTTATCGTGTTGTTTAAGACTGTGTTGCTTGGATGTCCCAATCGTGCGTGCCAGGTTTCTTCGGAGGCGCGATTTCCGGGTGATCGTCGATACGTGTCGGAGTTGGAGTAGAAGTTGGCGACGAAGTTTGCGCTTCTGTGGGCTTCTCGTGGAGTTGGTTTCAACTGCTGTGCGGGTGTTGGTGGTTCTTCGTCGACGAGGGCTGGTGTCGTTGTTCCTGCTGCTGCTGCCGATGTTGTCTCTGCTGCTGCGGATGATGTCTCTGCTGCTGTCGTTGTTGTTTGTGCTGCTGCCGATGATGTCTCTGCTGCTGCCGACGATGTCTCTGCTGCTGTCGATGTTGTCTCTGCTGCTGTCGAGTATTGTATTGTTGCTAATGCGCGTGTTTGTTCTGCTTCAGGGATAGTATGGGAGTACCAGAAGCCTTCCGGGCTGAAGTCTGGATCAAGATCTGGAGGGTGCGTCCAGTCCGTGAAGTTAACAATAGCGTCGCTGTCTGCGGTGCCCAGGTCCGGGACGAAATCCAGGACGAAGACGTTGTTCTTCAGAACTGCCTTCCCGATGTAAAGGCCGCCTTTCTCGTGATATAATTTAAATTCCTGGGTGGTGCTGTCGGCTTCCAGGTGGATGCCCTTAGCCATCAACTGGCTGACGCTCAGAAAGTTGTAGCCGAGTCCTTCTGCTATTAGTACCTTTGACATGTGTAGTATAACATTAGTCTCCCTGGACTGAAGCTGTACCACTCCTTGTCGTCGTGTGCGCAGGTTCTGATTGTTGGCAACTGTGATGACGACCTCTCAATGATGTCGATGTTCGCGTTGGACGAAGCGTCCCGAAGAGCACATGTGTTGTCCGCAGCAACTGTCCAAGAACCAAGTATCTTTCCCGGATGGTTCACTTTGAGCAATGGCGGCGTACGTCGGATTCGGTTGAAGAGACTCGCGGCGAGGCGTGCTGTTGTCAAGTTGTTCTTCGGGTGAGTAATACGGTGGTGACTCGGTTGTGCAAGAGTCGGTTATCTTCACCATGCAGTTGACGATATTCCTTGGTTTTTGCGCAGGTTGTCCTGTTGGAGTCGTTGAAGCTTGGACTGAAGTTGTTGGGGCTGCTTGCGTCGAGGTGACTTGGCCGCTCGAAGGTCGGAGTTGTCGCTTTGGTGCTGTCGATTGATGACGATACGGGCAGTGAGTGCGAGGATGTCCTGAAGTCTTGCAGATATGGCAAAAAGGAGGTACTGGCTTCGGTTGTTGTCGCTGTCGAGTGTTGATATTGTTGTAGCGTCGCTGGGTGTGAAAGGCGAATTCTGGTACTGATGCCTTTTTCTTATGTCGTTCTTCTTGCAGGTCCATATCCTGCTGCTCGGCGTGGATTTTGGCGCAGAGTGCCGCTTCGGAGATTCTTCCGTGTGCTCGTAATATGGCGCGAGTGGAGCGCCACTGAGGGACAAGACCGCCGATGACGACCGTGACGAAGGCGTCTTCTGAAAGTGAACCTCCACATCGAAGGAGCCTGTCGCGCAGCTCGCGGCAGCGACTGATATACTCCATGCCTTTCTCGCCTGGCTTCATTTCGATTGTTGTCAGCTGCGCCATTAACCGGCTTTGGTTTACACTGTCTGTTGCTTGATAGAGGTTCTTCAGGTGGTTGTACGCGAGCTCCGCGGAGTTGCCGTAGCCTCGGTAAGGCCTGATGTTCTGCTGTTGGGTCGGGGTAATGTTCCTCAGTAGAATAGTGTACGCCATCATTGATTGATAAGTATACTGCTGCTTCTCATACTGTGTGCCGTTTGTTGGATATGGCAGGGACCCGTCGAAGAAGCCAAGGATTTGCGCTCCTTCCATCATCAGCTCGAATTCGAACGACCAGGTGAAGAAGTCTTTTCCGTCAAAGGGCTTTGTCATTTGCAGCTTTAAAACCTGCGCGAATTGCGACTGAACTTGTAATGCGTCCTGTGCTCTCTCTTGTCCCGGTGCAGGTTGTGGTTGCGGCATAAAGCTGACGGAGCCACGCTGGGGCTCGTACGGAGCAAAGGTGGGTTGTTGATGTTGATTCCCGCGCGCGTAGGATGAGCCATCGAGACTCATAGGCGTCACGTTGTTGTTGTTGCTGCTGTTGTTTGGTTACGCAGGTGCTCCTTGCTGGTGCTGCTCGTAGGCATCATGCTTGGATCGAAGCCCGCGCCTTGGTTTGCGGGTGTTTCCGTAGACCCAGCTGCTGGTCTCGTCGTTGTCCCCTCCTCTGTCAATAGGCCAGAGGCAGGTGGTGGAGTAGGGGTAGTACCGGGAGAGCCGTTGGAGGAGCTCCTCTCCTTTCTAGCAGACATATCTTCTTTGATGTACTGAGTGTTGAATAATGAATTTTAACTCTAACTGCTCTCATACCATGTTGGGCTGAAACGCCCTAGGATCTTTGTAGAGTTAAAGTCTGAGTAGATGTTGTAATAGCGGAAGCGTTGAATAAAGCTCTTGAACCACCTTGCGCTAGTATGTGGGGGCAAAGTAAGTTGATAAAAGCAAAGAGATACAAGAATATAAATAGATGAGTACAGAGTATATGAAGAGACATTATAACTAACTTTACTGTTGCGGTTCGATACAGTGCGACTCGGGCAACTGCTCAATGTCGAGTCAGTTGTTTGTCCTTGCTGTCGCGCTGCGTCAGGTCAAAAGTCGCTGCCCTTTGACTTTCCCGTAACCTCCGACGGTTACGTTAACCTCGTTGGTTGACTCGCGCTGCTTCGACTTGAGCTGCTTCGTTTTGTGTCTTGAGTACTGACACGACAGAGGCGCTTAACTTATTTGTTCCCAACAGACAATACCAGGGTGGGATGAGGTGGTGTGGGGTGGGATGGGGTGGGATGAGGTGGGGTGGGGTGGGATGGGGTGGGGTGGGGTGGGATGAGAAGACTGCTGGAGGCAGTGCATTGACCTTTTCTGACTTGGGATGCATCAGGTCTGCTGCCCATTTGTTGCTGCTGGACCGCTGGTGCTGTGAGGAGTTGCTGCTGGTGCTGTGAGGAGTTGCTGGTCTGGGTCTTCATTTGGTGGAGCAATGCAAGATTACCCAGGGTTATCTCCTAAAAACCCTCTTCCTCTTTTCTATGCATTGTGAGTGGGCCCCATTATTGCTTCCAGAATTGATGAAGCACTTAGTGTACTGTTACACGCATTCACCAATGTTGCTGTAACATTGTCAATAAATGCCTATTTTCACCATAAGCCAAGTCAGCATCCAAAAAGCCTGCCTGCCTGCCTCCCTCCCAGCTTCTACTGTACACCATCTACTCATGAGGCGGTAAAAATCAGCAACAATTTGTTCCCAAGACACATTGGGAATGGCTTCGGTCCGGCCCACCCGGCGACTCACCTCTTGCCCACCTTCCCTGCTCATGCCCACCACCCAAGGTCCGCCCACCCGCCCACCCACTCACACATCCTGGAACACTTTCTATGCCTCAGCACTCTCAGCAGCCTTGCTCTGTTCCTGCAGCAGCTTCTGTGCCACACTCTCATACACAACATTGACGTTGCGCAGGGGGATGGTTGAGGGTTTCCCCTCAGCCGCAGGCCCACCCACCCCGTGAAACTCCCCAGGAGCCTATGCCTCTGCGCTCTCAGCGGCCTTCCTCTGTTCCTGCAGCAGCTTCTGTGCCGCACCCTCATACGCGGCATCGGCGTCCCGCAGGGGGATGGAGCCGGCAAGCAGGTGCAGGGGGGTCTTGAGGCAGTACCCGCAGCACTTGCCCGTGCACTCCCTGCGCCGCCCACACTCGCGGTTGTACCTGGGAGAGGGGGGATGGGGTAGAGGGGAGGCAGGCAGACGGTTGAAACTAGGGCATATTGCAATAAGCTGGGTTTTAGAGCAAGCAGGTGCAGAGGAGTCTTGAGGCAGTAGCCGCAGCACTTGCCCGTGCACTCCCGGCGCCACTCACACTCGCGGTTGTACCTGGGATAGTGCGGTCGAACAGGGCAGGGAAGAGGAGAGGGCGGGTTAGGGTAGGGGAGAAGCGCAGGGGGATGGAACCGCCCACACTCGCGGTTGTACCTGGGATAGTGCAGTCAAACAGGGCAGGGAAGAGGAGAGGGCGGGTTAGGGTAGGGGAGAAGCGCAGGGGGATGGAGCCGGCAAGCAGGTGCAGGGGGGTCTTGAGGCAGTAGCCGCAGCACTTGCCCGTGCACTCCCTGCGCCGCCCACACTCGCGGTTGTACCTGAGATAGTGCAGGTAGGGCGGGTTAAGTGGATAAATGGCATGCGGGGGGAGTGGGTGAGGAGGGTAGTGGGTGACGTGGGTGGGAGGGAAGAGAAGGCGGAAAGGGTGCCGGTAGGGGGAGGGAGAGTGCGAGAAGGTAGGGGAGAGGAGAAGGCAAAGAACAGGTAGTGACAGGGAGGAGAGGAGGGTGGGTTGGATAAATAAATTTAATATTTAAATACGGGTGAGATTAGGGCAAATGGTCTAGAG
The DNA here is from genome assembly GCA_948144175.1 of Closterium sp. NIES-65. Lineage (NCBI taxonomy): Eukaryota > Viridiplantae > Streptophyta > Zygnematophyceae > Desmidiales > Closteriaceae > Closterium > Closterium sp. NIES-65. Next base: position 947,538 of record CANXME010000719.1, read on the forward strand.
CTCGAGGAAGTTCCGAACCATCTGGTTCAAAACATGCATCTGGGTTCCGGTATGGCCACACCTGCGCATGTAGGTTCGGCACGAACGTACCTGCACATGTAGCATCGGGGAGCGTCGATGCTGTCTTCCGAGCCTGGACCCACTGGCCACGAGTCCTCAAAAGTCTTCTCAAAGTTGGCGAGCACCTAGCGGAGCGGAGTGGGACAGGGGGAGAGGGCCGACAGGGGGAGAGGGCCGACAGGGAGAGAGGGCCGACAGGGAAGAGCAAGGTAAGGAAAGGGTTGGCTCTCTCACTGGTGGCCACCAGTGTGAACTTAAAGACACCAAAGTCAACCAGCAGACCTAGCTGGGGTTGGTTGGTCCTACACCAACCAGCCAGCAGACTACATCCAGCACACTACATCCAGCACACTACATCCAGCACACTACATCCAGCAGACTACATCCAGCACACTACATCCAGCAGACTACATCCAGCACACTACACCAACCCCAGCTGCGTGAACTCACATCAAGAACAGCAAAGTCTGTGTAGTCGTATGATGGCAGCAGCGCGCCCTTTTTGAGAATTCTAAAAAAGGCAGCAGCACTCCCTCGTTGTCCTTATCATTGCCATCCTCTGCTGGACTCGCACCCAGTCCCCCCTACTCGTATCAAGCACAACCGAATGACTCAAATCAAGAACATCAAAGTCCATGTAGTCGTATGAAGGCAGCAGCAAGCCCTCTTTGAGAATTCTTAAAAAGGCAGTAGCGCGCCCTCGTTGTCCATATCATTGCCATCCTCTGCTGGACTCGCACCTGTTCCCCATACAACAATACCACCCACCCACATGCCCACTCACATCCCCACTCACATCGAGAACTGCTAACTCCGTGTATTTGTACGAAGGCAGCAGCGCGCCCTCATCGTCCATACTGTTGCCGTCCTCTGCTGGAGTCTGCTCCACCCCCCTCTTGACTCGCCCCCGCTCCCCATATCCCCATATGACAAACAATACCACCCACGCCCCTACTCATATACCAAGCACAACCCAATGACTCACATCAAGCACAGCAAAGTCGGTGTAGTCGTATGAAGGCAGCAGCGCGCCCTCGTCATCCATATCGTTGCCGTCCTCTGCTGGACTCGCTCCCGCGCCCGCCAGGCACGTCGGGTAGTTCACCCCCTCGGTGGCGGGGAATTTACCCTCGAAAATGAGGTGCACCTCGTAGCTCATGCCAAAGTCGTACTGGTAGACCAGCAGCGGGTCGGTCTTTGAAAAGACCGCCCCCACTTCAAACGCCCTCTCGTCCAGTACCTGATGGGGGAGGGGGGGATAGAGAAATGGGAGTGGGGAGGGTTAGCAGGGGAGGGTGAGCAGAGGAGAGAGAAGTGGTGGTTGGTTGTTCAGTCGAGGTCGCACAAGCCTCCCGGTGCTCCTCGTAGCTCATCCCAAAGTCGTTCTGGTAGACCAGCAGCGGGTCGGTCTTTGAAAAGACTGCTCCCACCTCGAACGCCCTCTTGTCCAGCACCTGATGTGGGGGGGAGGAAGAGAGAGAGGGGAGTGATGGAAAACGGAAGCATGGGTGGGAGAGCAGGAAGGTGGGGAGCAGGAGGGTGGGGAGCAGGAGGGTGGGGAGCAGGAGGGTGGGGAGCAGGAGAGTGAGGAGTAGAGGCGGGGTGCAGGGAATGGGAGTGTGTGGCGGTGCACACAAGGACCTCTCCTCCACATTCCTTTCCCAGAAAATCCACACACCCCACATTTCCCCACTCCTCTCCCCCACTTTCCCCCGTGCACTCCACGCAACCCCACACTCCACTCTCTCACAATCCCCCCTCCCCACTCCCCTCCTCACCTCGCCAGGTCCCGTCAATAACGCCACCTCCTTGCCTTCTCCCGCCGCTGCCACGTCAGCATGCTCCACAAACACCACCTCAGCACTCCCGCCCAGATCCAAACTCGCGGGCGTCAGAATCAAATCGTCCGCCGCCTCCTCCTTGGCGCCCGCTACAGTCTTGAACGTGCGCGTGAAACCGGGCGGCAGAGAGTCCAAATCCAGCTGTAGCAGCTCCGCTACAGCCGAAAGATCCGTCCGGCCGAACCCCCGGTACTGCGTGTCGGGGAGCGGCGGGAGAACCTCGGATGTAGCAGAAGCGATGATGCCTGCGGCGGCTGTAGCGGCGGTGGCTGTAGCGGGCTTGGGTTTGGCTGTAGCGCCCTCGGTTTCGGCCTCGGAGTCGGTGATCTCGTCAGCCAGAACGGCGGCGGGGTCGAGCAGGCGGCGCCACGCGTGGCGGCGCGGCTGGGTGAAGTCGTGGAGATGCGTGTCCTCCCAGTCGAACGCGTTCTGTCACGGCGGGGTAAAGGGAGGAGGGAGGGTGGAGTGCAGGGTACGGGGAATGGCAAAACGAGTGCTAGAAAAAATGGCGGAGAAGCAGCGCCGTGGAACAGGCGGGGCCACAGGTGGGGCTGACGACGCGTGTACGACAAGAGGTAACTCGTGATGAAGACTCGCCAGGCAGCTTTTGTAACCGTGTTACACACGACCACTGAAACCAATCTCGTCTGGTCCGTCAATCAATTAGATCGGCACACGGTAAGGAACAGAGTAGTCGGAGCAGGTTTTGTAAAAACGCTGTGTAAATGTTACATTTTTCCGTAGCCTAATGATCCGACAGGGCGCGAACCACATCGTTGACACGCGAACCGTCACTCCTATCGTTCGCAAGAACATTTCCAAGTTGCAATCTCGTTTTTCAACACTCGCGCTCCTCCGTTCCCCTTCGCTTCTCTTCGCTTCTCTTCGCTTCTCTTCTCTTCTCTTCTCTTCTCTTCTCTTCTCTTCTTTTCTCTTTTCGTGACTATCCGCTCACCTGCAGCGCGCCAAGCACTTGACTCACCTGTAGCGCGACGTGCAGCTCGAGCAGCGAAAAGTCGGCCGGCACGGCGATGCGGCGCCAGATCTTGCGCTTCCGCAGCACGTCGCCGTCGTCAAGACTCAGCACGCACAGCAGCATCACCACCTCCTCCTCCGCCTCCGCCGCACCGCCCTCCTCGTCCTTCTCATCGTCGTCGTCGTCCTCGTCGTTATCCTCCTCCGCCGTCTCCTCCGCTTCCGTGTCCTCTTCTGCCGTTTCCGTCGCCTCCGCCTCCGAAGCTTCCTCGATTGCCTCTCCTGCTGCCGCGCCGCCCTTCGCCACAAGCACTGCTGATAAACGGCCGCCATAGCGGGAGAGGCCGCGGGAGAGAAGCCACGGGGAAGAGGTTGGGGATGAGAAGGGAGGGAAGGGAGAAGGAAGAAGTGGAGGAACAAATGAGGGGATGACTGGCCAGCGAAACATATTTGAGCAGACTGGAAAAAAAAGAGGGAAGGGAACAGGGGAAGGGGACATAAGGGGGCGAAGGACACGGCGAACGAAGAACGTGCCATGGTCTCCGGCACTGTTGCAATTTAACAAGAAACCGGACCGGGGGTGGAGATAAGGGCACGCCACGGCAAGGCAGAGCCTGAGAAATCTCCGATGTCATAAGCGAACATAACAAGGCTTACATTAAGTAATTATGTACTGAGCAAAGAGAGAAACATGGCTCTTGACTCAAGTGCTACGTGTGAGCGCAGAAAGGAACCTACCCTTCTCCTCCTCGGACTCCGACACGAAGGCTGACGACGACTCGTCCTCCGACGCCATCGCGCACCCTGCGATTCCGCGACTGGCTCGCGCGGGAAAGAGAGGCGAAGCGAGTACACAAGGTCGAGGGAACACGAAAATCGAATTATGCACGGAAGCCGGAAGGACGGTAGAAATTTCACGGTCGCTGATGTCGCGCTAGGGCTTTGCGCGTTATGTTAGAAGGTAAGATACTGTGCTTGCGTTATTCTGCTGAAATGATGGATGATGGCTGGAAGAACACGAAATGGATAGAAATTTGAGATCTGGAAAGCACAAGATTGTGCTGCTGCATCCGTCATCCCTTCGCGTGTGATGTCTCAGGAGGGGCAAGGAAAAAACGGCCCATTCGTAAGGGTTGCCCGCTCAAACTCAATCGTTTGTAGGGGTTTCAACTAGACGTTAGCCCGCGCTAAGTATTCTGAGAACCTAGAAATCTTACAGTACTAGAGTTACGATACATTCCTACCTCTGATTGCGAGGTTTAACGAGTTTCTCCATGATCAACAGGGGTAGCAGGAATATGAAACGTCGAGGAAAACAAAAGCCTCCCGCACCTGAAAGCCCTAAGGCACGACGATCCTGCAGCTTACGTGGCCGAGATGGATGCATTGCAGATCCCCATTCTGCGTCAGTCTGCGTCATCTCGATACTTTCCAGGTGGCAAGGTCGTATGTCCGTTAAGGGAACTCTCTGTAAAGAGTGTAGTGGAGGAGAGAAACCAGAGGTGTGATTGTAAAGAGTTATGGGAAGTCTGCGTTGTGATTAGCTGGATTTTCTGTTTGTATCCTTCGTTTTTGGATAAGCGGCCAATCCAGCCTGACAGACGATTATCCAGGCGGCGCAAGACCAGCCCCACCCCACCAATCGCAGGGGGAGGCGAATACACCCTGTTTTGCGCTAGCAGAGCATCTGGTTGCAGAACATGCACTGGTTGTAGAACGTCACCACGTTTGAAATGGTCTTATCACCGACGGTACAAGCACATTCACAAGAAAGCGGTTAGCTAGGATGCTGCATGGTAAAGAACATTAACCAAGCGTTTCAAAGCGGTTGAAAAGGGTATACAGCGATAAAGAAAATTTTTGCCCCCAGTACCACTCCGTCAGCTGGTGCGGCTTTGCCCGCAGGTTTCAGCCATACGGTTTATGGCACCTGACCGCACTGTAGCAGCGAATCGCGCAAGGTGAGAGGGTCGAGAAACAGGGTGTAGTCTCCCAGCCCCATTTCCCGAAGCAACTTGGCTTGCCTGCCCAGTGTCCTGCCCACAGCAGAAGCAGCCAGTCAGACTTGACTTGGACAGTTGCGCGTACAGTGCTTCGCGGAACCTAGGTATTGTTTCTGCGAAGGTAGCTAGTTTGCGACATTCGTCAGTCAGGTGGCGACAGTCGCATTTTCCGATAAAAATAACGATTTTGATGACCGTTTTACACGGAAACGACGCCGAGTCGACTCCAAAACGGCCAAGTAGTCGACACAGTGTGCGACAATCGCCTGTGACGTCGCACGGTTTTGCCCAACGACGAGTTTTGCGATCGTGTCAAATGAGAAATATCGTCGTCAGAAGTGCGACCCCGTCGCACAACTCAACTACTGTAGTAACTGCAAATTTATCAACTTTTCCGAACCGGCCTGCAAATCGCCAAAACTGAAAATGGTGGCTGAAAAAGAGTCGACTCTGAATCGGCCACCTCGTCGCTGTTCGCGAAAAATATGACGACCATTTGGTCGTCGAAAATTCGGCCACACAACATTTCCGAACTGTGCGGGGACTTAGCACGCCTTAGGGATTATTGTACTCTCAATGCGCGGAGTCTGTTGGGGGAAAGTTGGAACCGCCTGGGCAATTTGATAGCTCTCGTGGGCTGTGCGTCCTCCCTTAGTCAGGCCCACAGTGCGGCAGCGGCAGCCCAGATGCACTGATTTTGATGAGGGCACTCAAGCCAATTACGAGAGATGCGCGCTCATTGGTGTAGTAGCATTTTATTGTTCAATGCCCTCGTTTCCCAGTGTGTTCAGTAAAATCAAAGGTTTTCTGGATTCTCACAAGCAGGGTGTAATCCGAGATCTCTCCATTCCATTTCACGCTGAAGTGCCTTCTGGTTCGAAAACTGCCAGCATCGACGTACTAGGCGCACAACAAAAACGGCAGCAATGAAGCCCCGCAACTCAGTAGTGTGTGTCGCTTCTGAAATTAAGAACCCTAAAAATTGGTTCAGTTTCTACCACAGACCATAGGAAAGATCGCTAAAATTCATACATGTAGTAGTCTCAACAGTGACTTGCATCCACGATCTCCCGTTGAATTGAAACAAAAGCTTCATTCTTCCGCCGCCTTTCACATTCGCCTGTGGGCATACTCACCACTAGCTAGCGTTTTGGATCCAAAAAGCTGAGGTGGATAGTCTTCCATTGCTTCCATTGAGCACTTTTCGTCGTTAGTTGGAACATGCAGAGAGCTTTATTTTGACGATTCATGGTATTCTCCTCCGTGCTTCAAGGACGTCATTTTTCTGTAGAATAGGAAACCATTAGTTTTTATTTAGTACTCTTAATACCAGAAGCAATGAAAGGAGGGGACTGCTCCAAACAAGGCAATGATTTCTTAATACTCTACCATTAGCGAGTAGCGGAGCAGCTGTCGAGCTTAGAGCGGGAAAATGTCGTGGGAGGGTGACAATAACGAGCGGGTTCTGGTGCCTGTAAGCAGTGACGCGTGTAGCAAGGACGCGCTGCGATGGGCCGTAGCCAATAAGATCTCGCACCCCGACGACCTGCTCGTACTGCTCCACATCGTCACCAAAGCGCCGGGTAAGAGCGCGTCAGGGGACACGAACTATGCGACGGGTATGATGCCGAGTTAAGGAGGAAAAAAAATGGGACGCGTCCGGCGGTAGGGGGGCGTGCCTGGCTGGTGAGGTACTCGGCGCTCTCCGACCTGGCTGTTAAGTCACGCGTCTCTGGCGGTGGCTATGTGTGGAAAGGGAAAGTTGGAGTTACAGTAATTTTAAGATGATACTACATTGTTATGTTGCAGGAACATACCGACTCGTCTACAGGAAATCGAGCTTTTTGTGCCTTGTGCTCCGGGTTTGCTTCGGTTGTGTTAACTCCTCCATATCTCGGGTCGGATCTTCATCCGTGCGTGCCCGTACGCGGCTTTGGCAGGTCCGGATGATGACTCGAGGACGTTTTTCCATTCGTGAAAAATATCTTTCGTTTTTTGTTGTTTAAATGACTCCAATATCTGCGGCAGGTCCGGATGGGTACGACGTGGCGCAGAGCGGTGTGTCGAAGACGGCGATCGTGCAGCACGTGCGCACCGCCATCATGCCCATGCTCTCGCAGCTCAAAGCCTCGATTGACGCCAAGGTGAGCGACTCGACTCGACTCAACTCAGTGCGCCGTTGAAGGTGAGATTAGCTGAGCTGATCTGACGCGAGACTGGCACAGCACGTGCGCACCGCCATCATGCCCATGCTCTCGCAGCTCAACTCAAGGCCGCCATTGACGCCAAGGTGAGGCACTAGATTCCAAGGTAAGCCGTGTTGTACGTCGGCCAACCAAGCACCTGATGAAGGTACGGCCCTTCCGGCGGTCATGAGGTGACTCTTGAGTCGACTCGAAAGCCGTGTTGTGCGTCAGCCAGCCGAACACCTGATGAAGGTACAGCCCTTCCGGCGGTCATGGTATTCCAAGGGAGGGGCACGGGAAGGGCTTACCTTCCTCATAGCTTGTAATCCCCTTTTTCCCCTCTCCGCCTCCCCCATCCCCATCCGCCTGTCGCCCCTCGCAGGTGCGCTTGGAGCTGCGCGTGGGGCGCAACGACTCGCGGGACGCGGGGATCATGGAGGAGGCGAAGAAGCTGCAGGCGACGTGCCTCGTTCTGAGCACCAAGGGGCGCGGGATGTTCTCCATGTAAGCAGCAGGCTGTTGTAAGGCATACGCAGTCAGAGGTAATGAGGCGTCTCAAGGCGCGGGGATCATGGATGGAGGAGGCGAACAAGCTTCGTGAGTGCCACGCGCCTCGTGCTCGGTACCAAGCGCTGCGGGATGTTCTCCATGTAAGGGGGTTTAGGCTGTAGCATGGCCACTGCTTGGGATCGCTGCAGTTTAAGACCGACTCGGAGGTAACCTCCTGCTCCGCTCCTCTTGCACTACTCTGACTCATGTTTTCGAAGGGCTGCAGTAGTAGAGAGGAAAAAGGAAGGGCTTCGAAAACATGAGTCAGGGTGACTCTTGCACTACCAGCCCCTAATCCATCCCCTCCGTGCCGCACCTTCCCCTCCTTCCCCTCCCTTCCTTTCCCCTCCCTCCTCCCCTCACAGGCGCGGCAAGCTATCAGGCAGCACGAGCGCCTTCTGTCTCAAGAACCGCCCGCCCTCGCTCTCCGTGATAGTCGTCTCTAAAGACAAAGTTCTCCTCTCCAAGCACGGCGAGTCCACCCCCCCCGACCGCTCCCCTGCTCTCTCCCTCGGCGGCAGCCCCCTCCCTGGCGCCTCCTCCTCTTCCATCCCCTCCGCTGGCTCCTCCCCTGGGGATAGCCGGAGGAACAGCGAGAGCCGGAGCGGTGAGAGCCGGTCGGATGCAGTGCATGCGGTGCAGGACAGTGAAGGCGGTGGTGGTGGCAGTAGCAGCGGCAGTGGTAGTTTTGGCAAGGGCAGTTTCGTGCGCGCTGGCTCTTCCCTGTCGGATCGTTCTGTGGTTTCGGATGGGAGCAGCAGCAAGGAGGTCACTGCGGTGATGACTGCGGCACCTGCGGCAGATGGTGGTTTCGGGGAGGAGAGGCGCATGGGGGACGGGCAGGAGGGAGGCGGCAGAGGGAAAGGGGAGGAGAGGGGGGTGGGTAAGGAGTTGCAGCAGTTGCGGGAGCAGCAGCAGCAACGGCTGTTGCTGCACCAGCAGCAGCAGCTTCAGGCAGCTGCCAAGCTGGCTGCTCTTATGGAGGGTGTTAATGTGGGCGGGGGAGCAGGGGGAGGGGGAGGAGGAAAGGGAGGGGGAGGAGGGTGGGGAGGGAACGGATTTGGAGGAGAGGGGAGAGGGGAAGGGGGAGGAGTGGGAGGAGGGGGGGCAGGAGGAGAGCTTACTGGTGGGGGTGAGATAGGGGCCGGCAGTACGTGGAGCGATGCACATGACGCTGCCTCTGTAGTTCATGCTGTTGCCAGGTCGCAACAGCACGGCAGCAGCGGCGGCAGCGGTGGCAGCGGAGGGTTGAGCCTTGCGAGCAGCACAGGGAGCACGTTCACCATGGGGAGTGGGAGCGGTGCGAGCAGCAGGGCTGGCAGCGGGGGTGAGGCAAGCAGCGCTCACATCACTGGCACTGGCACCAGCAATGGCAGTGGTGCCGTTGGGGCTGGAGTGAAGGAGGCAGGCATGGTAGCAGCTGCGTCTGCTGTGGCTGGGGTGAAGGAGGTCGGTGGGGTGGGAGAAGGTTTGGGGGCAGCAGCGGTGGCAGGAACATTGGAAGCGTTCAGCGGGGTGTACTGCTGTGTGTACTCTTATGAGGAGATCCAGGTGCGTTGACTGTGATTCGAGGTGCGCTACAGGCGTTCCGCCGTGTGTCCAAGTGCAGCGGTGGCAGGAGAGCTTGAAGCATCCAGTGGGGTGTACTGCCATGTGTACTCTTATGAGGAGATCCAGGTGCGTTGACTGTGTGGGTTTCACTATTCAGTCGACTCAAAGTCAGCAGCGGGAGGAGCGCAGGAAGCGTCCAGTGGGGTGTACTGCCGTGTGTACTCTTATGAGGAGAATCCAGGTGCGTTGAGGCACCACAGAATGGCACTGCTATCTGTGTGTATTCATATGAGGAATTGCAGGTATGCCTGGAAAGGCCTAGAAAACGGCGTGGAGTCTGAAAAGTGGGATGTGATGTATTGCCGTGTGTTGAGGCGACTTTTGAGTCGACTCAAAAGTCACCTCTGTGTGTGTAGTCATATGAGGAATTGCAGGTATGCCTGCCAAAGCCTAAAAAACGGCGTGGAGTGGGATGCTGTGCAGCGTGTACCAGGGTGAGAAGATTTGGTTGTGCCGCGTATTGAGGCGCCTGAGAAGTGTTTTGCCATATGTGCTCTTATGAGGGGATCCATACACTCTCCACGCTCTCCTCTCTCCCGTTCCCACTCCTGGCCACGCCCCTCCCCTCTCCCACACAACAGAGAGCGACGGACAACATCAGTCCCCAGCTGCTGTTGGGAGAGGACAGGAGCGCTGTGCTGTGCTCTTGCTGTCGTCTGCATTGTTCTTCTATTGCCATACACCCTCCTTTCTCCCCACTCCCTTCCCCTCTCCGCTCCCCACTCCCCCCTCTCCCATACACCAGAGAGCAACCGACAATTTCTGCCCCCAGCTGGTGCTGGGAGAGGGCGGCTGCGGCACCGTCTTTTCTGGGATGCTGGGCGGCAGCAAGGTGGCTGTGAAGGTGATAAAGACGGAAGACGCCACCCGGGCAGCCAAGGAATTTCAGAGAGAGGTCAGCCGCTGTTGCTTCCAATCGGGTCGAAGTCGCTATTTCGTTTCTTTTTCTCCTGTTTTTTCTGCCCGTTTCCCTATCGTCTTCCTCTTCCTCCCGCTCCCTCGTGCACAAGGCTCAAAATTACGGTCGTAATTTTGACGGTTTCTCGTCATGCACGAGTGAAACGTGTCTCTAATGTCCTGCTTTTGTCCTTACAGCCTTCGTTTGCACCACTCACTCTTTTTTTTTTTTTTTCCGTTGCCCGTGTTTCTCCCCTCAACACCCGTCTCTTGCTGCAACTCCTCAGGTGGAGCTACTGAGCCAAATCAATCACCCACATGTGCTGTCCCTCCTCGGCTGCTGCCCGTCGCACCACTGCATAGTGTACGAGTTCATGGCCAGCGGCACTCTCGAGGAGCTCCTGCTCTGCGCCAACAACTCGCCGCCCCTCCCCTGGTTCGCCCGCCTCCGCATCGCTGCCGAAATCGCCTCCGCGCTCCTCGCTTTACACTCCCAGCCCAAGCCCATAATCCACCTGGACTTAAAGCCCGCGAATGTGCTTTTAGACGAGCGGCTTGTAGCAAAGCTGGCCGACGTGGGGGTCGCGAGGCAGATGCCGGGTAGCGGTGGGGGTTCGGACCAGGGCTTTAATGTCACGCACGCGCACACGTCTATGCCGATCGGGACCGTTGCTTACGTCGACCCGGAATATCAACGGACGGGTGATTTCAGCCCGAAATCGGATGTGTATGCCCTCGGGATTATCCTGTTTGACTTGCTGACCGGGCGGCAGCCGGCGCGGTATGAGAGAATAGAAGATGCTGTGGATGAAGGAGATGAGGAGGCGTTGGGAAAGCTGCTGGATGGGAAGGCAGGGAAGTGGCCCATTGGGCTGGCAATGGAGGTTGCGAGGATTGCTGTGCGGTGCAGTGAGATGAAGAGGAAAAAGAGGCCTGACCTTGGGGAAGTGGTGATGCCGGTGCTGTTGAAAGCACAAAAGGAGGCTGTGATTATGATGGAGAGGATGATGGCTGGTATGTGAAGGGGAGAATGATAATTTGGTGATGGAAGTATTGGATGGATGTGGAAGAACGACTGTGACAGGAGAAGGAGCAGGGAAAAGGCAACCTGCTGGCTGTAGCTTTCGGGTGTATTCTATGGGAGAAAGTTCTGGCTAACCTTGGTATTACGTTGGTATTGTATTCTCTATGTATAGGTTCCTTTCATCATGTTGATCTAATCCTTACGTGTCTGCAATGATGGGTGCTTGCAACGAGTGTCGGCTTTGGTTGACAGTTCGCTAAAATCAGCGGTCAGATTCCCTACAGCAAATGTCGTGGCAGCATTGTGAGAGAGGGCAGCATTGCCATCCGTGCGGCTCCGAATTTCATGACTTTCCTCACAGATCAAGGGCAGGGAAAACGCACAAATTCCGACTCACGACACGACAACCCTGCTGTACGAACGCCGACATCAAACGTCGAGAATGCAAATCGAAAGCAGCTTGAACAAATCCTGACAAACTCGGTCCCGATTGATAAAAGTTTTCCATTCTGGTGGGCAGCGAAACCGACAATACCGTGGCAGCATCGATTTCAGTTTGTGCTGACAATTCAGCCCTCGAGAGTGACGAGTCATCTTGGCAGATGCCTCCGTGCGTGACCGCTGAATGTACGGGCAGCAAAGTCTGCTGGAATCTGGATTGGTGGACGTGGAAGGCAGGAAGGCAGCCAAGGCAGCCTTGCCAAGCCTTTCTCGTTTCCCACTTCGGGGGGAAGGGAAAGCCAAGCAGAAGAGCTGCAGGGCAAATTGAAAGGCAAGTTGACGATGCTGGCAGCGGGACCTTGATCCATTCAGTGTCATAGTTTTCTCATGGATTTCACGTTCCGTCTCACCAACACGGAGGACCCAATCACCCGCTTAGGGCGCGTGTGGTCTTACAAATTTGTGAAAGTTGATGTTTTTAGGTCGAATGTAGCATTTGAGCAAAACTCGACTTTCTTTCCAGCGAAGTTCGAATCTTGGGTCTCCAACACAGACGAGTCACAATCACACACCCAAGGTCGAACACAGAGATTCGACCATTTAGGGATGGCGGCGAGCCGCCTGTAGGGGAGTAGGCTACCTGGTATAGCGCGACACGTTAACGTGATGCGCAACGAAGCTCAACGACCTTCGCAAAGCGGTCGCGAGCTTCGGATGGCCTTCGTACGTGCACCCGCACGTTCACTCGTGTGATTCGAGTTGAGTTCACATTTGACATTCGAGCTTATGTGCCCCAAAATTCTCATGCCTTCGCCAAAGCTTCCTGACGACATTAGCGAAGCTGGTAACCACACAAAGCTCGACCTTTTTTCCGAACTTGAAAATAGATCACACGCGCCCTTAGGAATGGCAGAAAAAGGCGGCTCACGCGAATCCTGCTCGCTACGTGTATCTTTTGGGATCACCTTTCTTCCAGCCGACCCGGCTTCGAAGTCCTTATGTTACTGTACCACTGAAGCCGCAGTGGTCCTTAGCTTTTACCAGCGAGGCCGCAGTGGTCATTAGCTTTGAGTTTTACCCACACGAATAGCACACGAGGATAGTCTGCACCCTGTGGTGTCTGGATAAGGATCCATTGACCCTGGCGCGTCTTGTAGACCACGTCAGCACTGAGCATGCCCTCAGAATTCCCATACTCCATTACCAGAGTCATTGCGCATGAGAGTTTTTTCCTTAAGGAACGAGATTCATCTTCCGATCAACAAATCACGCAAGGGCTGCGTTTTATAGACCCACTTTTCTTGAGACACATGCGAGTTTCACCTCAAGCGGTTAAATGCGAGGCTAACAATGATTCCTTTGAGTGATGATTTAAGAAGAACCGCGCCATTCTTAATCCAACAGGCAAACTCAAAAGCATTAACGTTCCCGCATTGCGAGAAGACGTGAGAGGAACTGAGAGGGCGTGAGTGGTAGCGAGAGGTCGCGAGCGCGACAATATCGAAGGTTTTAAGAGATAAGACTTAGAGGTCCATGATGGCTCCCTTCAGCGGGGGGCCGGAGCGGATAGTCGTGGCCGTGAGCAAGGACCCGTCGAGCCGCGACGCCATAAAATGGGCGGTTCGGAAGAAGATGAAGCGCGCCGATGACATGCTCATCCTCCTGCACATCGTCTCCAGGCTCTCCGCTCCAGGTAGGCTCGGTATGGTAGGCTCGGTGTGGTAGAATCGGTATGGGAGGCTCGGTATGGGAGGCTCGGTATGGGAGGCTCGGTATGGGAGGCTTGGAATGGGAAGCACGGTAAGGCTCGGTATGGGAGGCATTATGGTAGGCATGGTGCAGTACGGTAAGGTAACCGAGAGGCAAAGCCGTAGCAGTGAACAGCCGTGCTCGCCGTTAAATGCGGTGACGATTGTTTCCCCCGCGTCATGCCAAAGCCTTTTTGCCTGAATCGGCTTTGTGTCTTAACTCTATCGTTCTGGCGTCTTCATTACTGCGTCGAGCGCTTGATATGTTACAGTTTGGGCATATCGGCTTGATAAGAAAAAACAAAAAAAGGAAAAATAAACGCCTTGAGAATTGATCGAGTTCAATAGGCGCCTATAGAACGTAGTTTTAGCTAATAGGCGCTTCAAACTCGATTAGGCTCCGCAGGCGTCTCAGAAATCATTCGCAAGTTGCTACAACATGCTTGTAATAAACGCATACGCCACTGCACTTTTGTGTCCTGCTCCTACTGTCTCCCCTTCATCCCCTTCTCTCTCCCCTCCTCTGCCTCCACCACCACCTTTCTCCCCGCCTACGGTTGTCCCTGCAGGCGCGTACAGCAGCGCAGGGGCGGGGGGGGGGGGGGGGAGGTTTGGCCGATCTACCAAAGCGAGCGATCGTTTGCAGCATTCGTGGCGTATTTGCGGGTCACGAGTCTCAAACTGTCGCCGCGAGCGATTCTTGAGAATTCTCAGTATCTTCCCCGTTTTCCGATTGTTTGTGCAGGCGCGTACGGCAGCGCAGGGTCGGGCGGAGGGACCTACGAAAGCGAGACGACGACGGCAGCGTTTGTGACGTATGTGCGGGCCTACACATGTATCCTCACGTGTCCCCCTCTTTCCCCCCGCCCCATTTGTCCCTGCAGGCGGGTATGGTGGTGAGGGGGCGGGGGGGGGGGGGATATCTACCAGAGCGAGGCGACGACTGCCCCGTTTGAGGCCTACCTGCGGGCCTTTTGAGACGTCTCGAAAGCCTTTGGGTGCTCACATACCCCCCTCGTCCCCCGTCCCATCCCCGTTTGTCCCTTCAGGCGGGTACGGTGGTGGGGGGGCGGGCGGGGAGATATACCAGAGCGAGGCGACGACGGCGGCGTTCGTGGCTTACCTGCGGGACGTGGTGAAGCCCATGATGCTGCGGCTCAAGGCCGCCGTGGATCCCAAGGTAAGGCTGTGAGGAGGATGTGAGCACATTGTGTTGTCCCTCGCCAACCCCCCATTCCCGGTCCCTCCTCCCCATTCCCCCCACATTGTGTTGTCCCTCCTCCCCATTCCCCCCACATTGTGTTGTCCCTCCTCCCCATTCCCCCCACATTGTGTTGTCCCTCCTCCCCTCCCTCTCCCACACACCCACACTCGCCTTCCCCCCTCCCCCAGGTGCAGGCGCGCGTGGAGCTGAAGGTGGGCCGCAGCAACTGGCGCGTGAGGGGCATTCTGGAGGAAGCCACGCGCCTGCAGGCGTCCATACTCGTCATCGGCGCGCAGCCCAGCCTGTGAGTCCCTGAGACGCCTGGACCCACGCCAGTGTGCGCCGTCACGGTGCCCTATTCCCTGTACTGAGACATCTCGCAAGCCAGTAGGAGGAGGCCACGCGCCTGCAGGCGTCCATGCTCGTCATCGGCGCGCAGCCCAGCCTGTGAGTCTCCAGGCGCCTTAAGGCATGCCTGTGCGCCATCACGCGTGTGCTGTGCCTCTCTCTTGTGAGTCTCGAGACACGCCTCCCGACACGCCTCACGACACGCCTCACAACACGCTTC
This sequence comes from Closterium sp. NIES-65, assembly GCA_948144175.1. Taxonomy (NCBI): domain Eukaryota; kingdom Viridiplantae; phylum Streptophyta; class Zygnematophyceae; order Desmidiales; family Closteriaceae; genus Closterium; species Closterium sp. NIES-65. The sequence goes on from CANXME010000719.1 coordinate 962,645, forward strand.
ATTCATGAAACAGCTGGACGGATTGAACCATCGACAGACACTCTGGTAACAATGAGACAAGGTCTCGCCCCTCTGCTTCTTCCTCTGCCTCTTCGCTAAACCCCATCCTGCCGCCACACATGCCCGTGTACGTCATTCAGGCGGGCAAGCTGCTAGTCAGCCACTCACCCTTCCTCTCTCCCTCCACCCCACCCCCCCCCCCCCTCCCCCATTCCCCCCTCATCAAGCACAGCGACTCGTTCGGCACGGGGGCGTATCTCATCCGCAACAAGCCGCCACACATGTCAGTGTATGTCATTCAGGCGGGCAAGCTGCTGGTGAGCCACGAGGCAGACGGGCACATCACCGGCTCCCCTGCTGCCCTCGACGCCCTTGCTCTCGAAGCCGCCGCTGCGGAGGAAGCAGCAGGAGGCGGAGGGGGAGGGGGAGCGGGAGGGGGGTTTACGGATGGAACGGGGTCCTTATTGGGCATGTCTCCGGGTCAGTTTCAGGGCGGAGGGCCCTTATTGGTGGATCAGCTGCTGGCTGCCGGCCTGCGATTGGACACGCCGGCTGCTGAGCTGGCGGCGCTGCGGCTGCCTCCTGAAGTATTAGAGCAATTGCTGGCCGCACAGATGACAGCTGGTGAGTCCACGTGGCAGATGGTGAGTCCAGGTGGCATGCGGTGTGTGCAGGTGGTATGCGGTGTTGCAGGCAGGCAGGTGTTGATAACAAGCTGCAATGTGACATAAAATATTGCTTCGATGCACACAGATACACTGTCCCTCTTTTTTTCATACCCCTTTCCTTGAATAACCGTGCTTTCTCACGTCCTCTGTGTCCCCACACACGCCACCCTCCTCTCCACGTGTCCCACACACGCCATCCTCCTCTCCACGTGTCCCACACACGCCACCCTCCTCTCCACGTGTCCCACACACGCCACCCTCCCCCCCACGCGTCTGACACGTGGCAGGCAAGCCAGGGAAGACCAGCCGGAGGAACAAGAGTCCGCTGCCCGCCGCCCCACCCCCGGCGCGCAGCAGTAGCAGCAACAACATCAGCATTGGCAGCGGCATGAACGTCAGCGGCAGCAGCAGCTTTAACAACAGCAGGTCCGAGGAAATCCCTCTCTTCAGCAGCAGCCCAGGAGCGGACCCAAACCAGCAGCTGCTGCTCCTGCAGCAACAGCTGCAGCTTCAGCACCTGCAACAGCAGCAGCAGCAGCAGCAGCAACAGCAGCAAGGAGGGGAGCAGCAGCAGGAGGGCGAGAAGAGAAAGTCCCGATCAAAGTCTAAATCCCGCAAGAGCAGCCGCGACCAGCTTGCTTTATCATCTGGCCTTCCTGTTGAGGTGCCCCAGGGGTCACTGGAAGGCACAGGGTATGATGGCATGGGGTACAGTCACAGTGGGGGTGACATACCCATCGGTAACCCTCCTGCCACCATAGCTAATGCCAACGACAGCAACGCCGCCAGTGCCAATCGGCTTGGGCAGTTCCTCACTCCGCCTCGCTCTCGGAGTGGTACGCATGGCCTGGCGTCTGTCCTCGCTAGAGACAGCCTCACTAGTAGCTCTGGCCCGCTGCCGCGCCTCTCGCCTTCTTTTAAGCCGTCCAGAGGGCGATATGAGGGAGGGGGGTATGAGGGAGGGGGGTATGAGGGAGGGGGGTACGAGGGAGGAGAGTATGGGGCCGCGAATACCTCTCCTGCTGGAGGGAGAAAGCTGAAGGCGAGTCGCAGCAGTGTTGACAGGCACAGGAGAGAGAGGAGCGGCGGTGCTGGCAGTTCTGGCGGTGGCGGTGTTGACTTTGTTGCCTTGGGTGCTGCTGCATCTGGTGTGGGAGACGCGTCACGAGGGGCAGGCCGGAAGGTATGTCCCTTTGTGCATAAGGACGATTTTTGCACCTGTGAATCCGTATTTGTCGAGCACATGTCTGTGCTAGCTCTCAAAAGCTTGTTTTCTCCGCTTTCCTCCTCCCTCTGCGTCCCTCCTCCCTCAATGCCCCTCCTCCCTCAATGCCCCTCCTCCCTCTGCGTCCCACTTTCCACCGCCCCCCCCTTGGTCCTGTGCACATCAGAGCGCAGCAGCGATGGAGATAGAGCAGATGCAGCTACAGGCGAAGGAGGCGGAAACAGCCAGGCTGCACTTTTGAGTCGAGTCAAAACCCTTCCTTCGTCTACTCTACATCCCTCTTCCCTTCCTTACCCCCCCACTCTCCCCCCCCCTCCCCCCCTCCCCCCCCCCCCCGCTCCCCTCTCCCCCGTTTCCCGCCTGTGCACACCAGAGCGCAGCAGCGATGGAGATAGAGCAGATGCGGCTACAGGCAAAGGAGGCGGAAACAGCCAGGCTGCACGCAGAGAGGCGGCTGCTGCAGATGCGCGTGCAGGCACAGGCAGGCCGGGGAGAGGCGGCTACTGAGGCGAGCCCGTGGGGAGGGAGGGAGGAGGAGGGTGCAGGGCAGGTGAGGGGAGAGGGTGGAGTGGCAAGGTGCGGGAGCGAGGGAGAAGTGGGCGGCCAGTCGCAGTACAGTTATGAGCTGGCACAGTCGCAGAAAGAATTTGAAGCTGCCCGGATGAAGCTGGCCTCAGTGGAAGCAGCTTTGGCCCGGGCAGCGGGCAAAACGAAACAGGAAGATGGAGGGGAGAGAGGAGTAGGAGGAGCAGGGTCAGGAAGGCGAACGGGGCAGTCGGGGTTGTCTGTCAGTGGCGGTAGTTGCAGCAGAGGTGGTAAAGCAGGGGGGGCAGAGCCGTCAGTTGCAGCAGTGGCAGAAGCGGCAGCAGCAGCGGCGCAGAGATTAGCGCAGAGAGGAGGCAACCCGAACTTCAGATTTGAGCAAGGGACCAGAGAGGGCTTAAGATGGGGGGAGACAGGGAATGGGAGGGATGAGGATGATGAGGATGAGGGGCAGGAGTGTGGGGAGGAAGAAGAAGACGAAGAAGAAGAGGAGGAAGAGGAAGAGGAGGAGGTAGGGGAGGAGGATGACGAGTTGCAGATTGATATATTGAGTGCGGCTGGGAGTGGTGTGGTGGGGTTTACTGATGGATCATCCTCCACCTTTGACCTAAGGTCCCTCTCCCCTCGCTCACTCCACGGCGCAGACTCAAACAGCCGTCCTCCCTCTGCCAACACCCGTGGCCTAACCAAAAAACATTCCCAAAATAGCAACCTTTCCTTTACTGGAGGGTTTGAGGGTTCTGCCAGTGATCTCCAGGTTGACCTTTTGGGCGGCAGCTCGTTGGGTATGGACAAGGGAGCGGGCGGTGCAGAGGGAGGGGAGCAGCCAGATGATGACGTGGATTTGTCTCTTTCCATGTCAGAGCTCCAGATCGACCTGCTTAGCCCTGGAGAGAACACGAGGAGGGGGGATAAGCATGAGAAGGAGCAGGAGGAGTGTGAGCGGGGAAAAGAGAGGGGTGGTGGGGAGTTGGGAGAGGTACAGGAGGAAGAGGAAGGGGATGGGTGCGAGCTTGACCTAGGGCTTAGTCTAGTTTGGGGTTCTGTGGATGATGGGTTTGGTAATAATGGCAGGGGCACGGAGGGTGGTGACAGTGGTAGTGGCAGCGGCGGCGGCAGTGGCAGCAGGGGTAGTGGCAGTGGGAGTGGCAGCAGGGTTAGCGGTAGCAGTGGGAATGTGGGGGAGGTTGTGGAGGAGCGAGAGAGGGAGGGGCAAGGGAAGGGAGAGGCGAAGGAGAAAGGAGGGGATGGAGAAGGGAAGGGTAAAAGAGCTGGAGCTGTCAAGCATGTGATTGGTCGAGGGCAATACCGTGTGTACAGTTATGAAGAGATTCAGGTGGGTTGCCTCTAAGGCGGGTTGCCTCTAAGGTGGGTGGGGTGATGGGAGGATAAATGGGTTGGACGTTTGAGACGTTTAACAGCATGTGATTGGTCGAGGGCAGTACCATGTATACAGCTATGAAGAGATTCAGGTGGGTTGACTCTGAGGGCAGATGGGGTGAATTTGAATCCACATGGCCTGAGATTCAGGGGGGTTGAACCTAAGCCGAATGGGGGTTGTTTTGAGGCACCTTAGAATGTGATTGGCCGAGGGCAGTACCGTGTGAACAGTTATGAATTGATTCAGGTGGGTTAACACTTAGAGCGGAAGGGGTGAAATTGTGGTCAGTTGGGTAAATTTGATTCCCAGATCCAGGGGCTTCGAATATCTATGAGTGAGTTTACCATCTGTATGCACCTCTTCAACCACAGTTCTTGTTTCTCCCCCACCCATCACATGCCGCAACGGACAACTCCAACCAGAAGAACCGGCTGGGCGAGGGCGCGTTTGTAGCAATCTCTCAAAGATGGTGCACGTCTTACACCAGATTCCTGTTCCCCTCCCCGTCACCCCATCACAGGCCGCAACGGACAACTTCGACCAGAAGAACCGGCGGCGAGGGGGCGTTTGTAGGCAGTTCCTCAGGCACAGCTACTTTGAGTATTTTTAATCACACCTTCTTCCTCTTTCTCCCCCCGTCACCCCACTCACAGGCCGCAACGGACAACTTCGACCAGAAGAACCGGCGGCGAGGGGGCGTTTGTTGGCAGTTCCTCAGGCACAGCTACTTTGAGTATTTTTAATCACACCTTCTTCCTCTTTCTCCCCCCGTCACCCCACTCACAGGCCGCAACGGACAACTTCAACCAGAAGAACCGGCTGGGCGAGGGCGCGTTTGGCACCGTGTATGGAGGGCGGCTGCACCACACTCGCGTGGCGGTGAAGGTTCTTAAAGCCACTGACGTGGTCAAAGCCACGAACGAGTTCCAGCAGGAGGTGAGTTCGAGAAAAGGGGTGTGGTGTTAGGGGGCAGAAGTGGGTACGGGTAATGGGTGAGAAACATGCAACCGAGGGTGAGAAACATGCAACCGAGGGTGAGAAACATGCAACCGAGGGTGGTGGCGACTGCTGCATTATGGCATTCTCGTTCCCTTCTCCCTTTTTTTTTCTTCTTTGCAATCCCCGCCTTCCTCATCCGAACCTGTCTTTTGGTCCCCATTCTCCCCCCTATCCGCAATCTCTCAGGTGGAGGTGCTAAGCCAGATACAGCACCCACACGTGGTGATGCTGCTGGGCTGCTGCCCGTCGCACCACTGCATTGTGTACGAGTTCATGGCCAGCGGCACTCTGGAGGAGCGCCTGCTCTGCGCCAACAACTCGCCGCCCCTCCCCTGGTTCGCCCGCCTCCGCATCGCCGCTGAAGTCGCCTCGGCTCTCCTCATTCTCCACGCACGCCCCATCCCCATTGTGCACCGCGACTTAAAGCCCGCCAACATCCTTTTAGATAAGAATCTCGTCGCGAAACTCGGCGATGTGGGCCTGGCGAAGCTGATGCCGGGAACAGGATCGCAGGTGCACACGCACGCGCATGATTCCGTCCCTGTGGGGACTCTTGCTTACGTCGACCCGGAGTTTCAGCGAACGGGGGACTATGGGCCGAAATCCGATGTGTATGCGCTCGGGATTATTTTATTTGATATTCTGACCGGGCGCAAGCCGACGACTTATGAGGAGTTAGAGGAGGCTGTGGATGAGGAAGACGAGGAAGCTTTTGGGAAGCTTCTGGATGAGAAGGCGGGCGAGTGGCCGATCGGGCTGGCGATGGAGGTGGCAAGGATGGCAGTGCGGTGCAGTGAGATGCGAAGGAAGAAACGGCCGGATCTGGAGAGTGAGGTGATGCCGCTGCTGGCGCGGGCGAGGGATGAGGCGGCAGAGGCAGAGGAAGCTGCCGGGAAGGAGGGTGGGCGGTCGGGGGGGAGTGGGGATGTGCCCAAGGGGTTGCTGTGCCCGATCAACAAGGTGGGTGAAGGCTTTGGGAGAATTTGTATCTGTTTTTGAGAATTCTCAAAAAACAGATTTGGGAGGGAGTGGGGATGTACCCGAGGGGTTGCAGTTGGCTTGGCTCCTGGATCAACAAGGTGGGTGGGTTGGGAACTTGGGAAGACTCTGAAAGGAAGGGGTCCTCCTGGAAAAGGCTTGAGTGTGCAGGTTGGTTGGGAGGAAGACAGCCTAGGAAGTGCGGGCATGGCGTTACATGCCAAGCATGGTTGTGATGTGGGCATGCGACATGACCATGTTTCACCACCCCTGCATGCGCTGCTTGTCCTACACATCCCCATAACAACCCATCTAATCTTTCCTTTACGGTACAATTGTCCATGCAGAAAATAATGGTGGAGCCGGTGTTAGCAGCAGACGGGTACACTTACGAGAAAGCAGCCATTCAAATGTGGCTGGAGCGAGCCGACCTATCCCCCATCACCAACGAGCCCATGCCGCACAAGCACCTCATGCCGAACCTCGTGGTTCGGGATTTGATAGCTGACTGGACCAACAAGAATGTAAAGACTGAAGCTTGAGCTGGGATAAGTGAATCGGCGAGTGCCTTCACTTTCAGATTAGCAGGGTTGAAAGAAGAGAGGTAAAGATCTACGTGGGATTTAGCCACAATCTGTCTATACATGTTCAGTTAATCAAGGTGGCATTTTGGGACATGCCCTGAGTTTTCTGTAATTATTTATTTTAAACAGGTAGTAATGACAAGTAATGACCCAGAACGCGTAGAGCCAAGTTCTTAGCCCCCGCGCCAGCCTTTGCCAGCCCTCTTCCCCCCTTCGCGCGCAACACGTCAAACCCCACCAGCTGGCTGCGCAGCTACAAAGATTCCCCCCAACCCTCAGGCCAGCCACATTCAAATCATTTCCATCCCAGCTCACCGCACCTCATCCCATTCCACCGCACGTCTGGCTCTCGCTCACGATTGTCGCAGCTTTCGCTCGCCAAACCAGGAGGGAGCAAATCAAACCATGATGACTCGACGTGACCTGTCAAATATCATTTGAAATTTGTCCCAGCCTCCCGCAAATGGCGGCGCAGTGCGCTCTCTCCTCCATGTCCTCCTAGCCGGCGTATTTATTTCCTGTATTTCACGACGGCGCTATAGCTACCGCGCTCAGACAGTTTCTCGTTCATAGGCAGGTCGCTCGCACCGTCAGCACTCAGCCATCCTCATCCCCACTCTGCTACCCTCCACTCGTCCGTTCTACGTCTGAGCGTCATACGTTCTTTGTAGATTATATCAGGCGCCCTTTCGTTTTTTTTGTCCCGCACACCCCCGAGCCTTTATTCTAGTGCTGCGCTGTGCATTTTTGCAGCAAAGATTCTCCGCCCCGATTGACGAACCAACGGTGAATCTGAACCGTCCAATGCCTTGTTGAGGCTCCGCATGTCGCGCTTGCCTTGTCCCGCTGTAGAAACCTCGACCAATGGGCGTCAAGCTTCAGATTCAGCTTCTAGAGGCGCGCGGCCTGCCGCCCAAGGACAATGGCGGTGCGAGAGACGCGTTCGCGCGGCTCCAGATGGGCGGCTCAAAGGCGCGCAGCAGAACAGTAGCTAAGGAAAACGATCCGACGTGGCAGGAAGAATTTCTCTTTTCGGTCAGCGACATGGAAAAAGACGAACTGCTGGTAACGGTGTGGGACAAGAGCGTCTTCCTGGGGGAGGAATTTCTCGGGCAGCTTGTGCTGCCCGTGCGACAGGTGATGGCGTGCGACAGCTACGAGCTGCAGGCGACGTGGTTCCCGCTACAGAACAGGGTCGTGCGGCCGCGCGCGACCGTTACAGGCGACATTTTGATTTCCGCCAGCCTGTGGGGCGTTTCGTCGTTAGTGGCGGAATCCGCTTCCCCCTCCACCTTGCCATCCAGCCCCCTCCTTCCGCCCACTCCTCCCCACTCCGCCCCTTCTGCTTCCCCGTCTACTTCCCCCCTCGCCGCGCCTTCCCCCTCGCCTTCCCCCAGCCTCATCACCACTGTCAGCTTCGCCTTTCCTAGACCTTCTTCCGCCTCTCCCCTTGCCGCCTCTCCCCTTTCCGCCTCTCCCCCTTCCGCACCTCCCCCGCCCGCCCCTTCCCCGTCCGCCCCCGCCTTTTCTCTCCCCCTCAAGCCCGCGCTGCGCCGCCATACAGGCCCCTCCGATGCAGTCTCACCTGCTGTTCTCTCCCCGTGCAGAGAAGCAGACGAGGGGGAAGCGTGGGGCGGAGAGAAAAAGCTGGGATCGGGAGAGGGAGCGGGGGAAGGGGAGGGAGAAGGCAAAGGAAAAACGGAAGGGAACGAGGAAGGGAAGGAGAAAGCGGAAGTGGAGGGTGAAGGGGAAGGGGAGGGGGAAGGGGAAGGGGAGGGGGAAGGGGAAGGCCAGGAAGCATCGACCGGCCTTCAAGATAACGAGGAGAGGGGTCCGGATGGCACAGCAGCAGTTGTAGCACCAGCAACTGCAACAGCAGCAGCCGTTGCCAAACCGCGGAACCAGATTCTCCAGACGCTCTCCGGGTCCTTAAAGCCCAACCCGCAGCAGCTACAGCAGCTGAAGCAGCGCCTGCACGCGTCCAAGCTATCCGCAGCCTCAGCCATCCGGTCCTTCGGGCACGCCGTGGAAAACAGCGTTGCCAAGGCAGGGCAGTCCGTGCGTGGTGCCAACGCCAAGGGGGGTGGGGTTGGGCCTGGGGGGACTTCCGGGGAGGAGGGGGAGGGGGAGTCGCGGAGAGGGTCGTTGGGGGAGGGTGACGGGGCGAGCGGGGAGCCAGGGGGAGGGGGAGAGGGGGGCACGGGGGAAGCGGGGGAGGTGGAGGTGCCGGGGGTGTGGTGGGAGCAGGATATGAGGGACGTGCCGAGTGCAGGGCCCATGCCGGGAGAGCTAACTGGGGGCGGAGTGCTGGTGGAGCAGGCCTTTGATGCTGCCCCGCATGTGCTCTTTGCTGCCATTTTCAAGCCCGACTCGCCCTTCTTCCAGGAATTCGCCACTGGTGCGTGTTGAGATATATTACGGTTGAAAAGGCATGTGTCCAGGGCTTTGTCTTCCCAAGTCTCTCCCCATTGTCACATTTCTCCCCATTGTCACATTTTCTCCCCATTGTCACATCTCCCTGGTGAATTTAAGAACCCCCTTCCCTCCATTCCATTCACTCCAAACAGAGCGCAAGCTGACACAAGTCAACATTGGCCCATGGTTTTTCACTGACAGCAGCAGTGACAGCAGTCACATTGGAGCAAGGCTCAATCGCAGCACAGCACACAAGGGCATTAAGGCCCCCCCCGCCCTGTCCCCCCCTGCTGCTCCCAAAGGGGGCGGAGGGGCGGAGCAGCAGCAGCCGGAAGACGCAGACGCTGTGATGCACCGCAATGTATCGTACATGACCGCGCCGTCCTCCCTGGTGAAGTCAGTGCAGGCAACAGAGGAGGTGCTGTGTGTGCGGGCAGATGCAAGAGGCTTCCTGGTCACTGTGTCTGCAAAAACCCCTGACGTGCCGTATGGAGGCACGTTTGAAACACACCTTCAGTTCTGCATCACTCCGCTTACAGAGGAAAGTGTAGGAGGAGCAGGAGAAGCAGGGGCCACAGGCGAGCAGAGCAGCAGCAGCAGCAGCAGCAGCAGTGGTAGAGTCCCAGCTTCTGCAGGAGGTGGTGATGGGAGAGAGTCAGCCGCGGGGGGGGTGGCTGGTGGGGTGAAAAGTCAGCTGCGTGTGTCGTATGAGCCGCATTTCCTGCAGAGCACCATGATGAAAAGCATGATAGAGAACGGCATGCGCACCGGCCTCAAGGACACCTACACCACCTTCCTCTCTGTGAGTGTCCTTTTGAGGCACCTCAGACCTCATCTCGTCTCACTTGTTAGCCGCATGACCTGCAGAGGAGCATGATGAAGTGTATGACTGATAGTGAGAGAATGGCTTGTCCACTGGCCTCAAGGACACCTATGCCACCTTCCTCTCTGTGAGTGTCCTTTTGGGCTCACTCTAACGACCCTAGGGTCACTCTCACGACCCTAGGGTCACTCTCACGACCCTAGGGTCACTCTCACGACCCTAGGGTCACTCTCACGACCCTAGGGTCACTCTCACGACCCTAGGGTCACTCTCACGACCCTAGGGTCACTCTCACGACCCTAGGGTCACTCTCACGACCCTAGGGTCACTCTAACGACCCTAGGGTCACTCTCACGACCCTAGGGTCACTCTCACGGCCCTGGGGTCTTGCTTGCATTGCATTGCTTCTTTAGCAAGGCCTTCCCCAGTTCACTCTTCCACACCTTCCTTTCCCTTTCACAAGTCTGCTCTGCTTCTGGAAATTTTCACATTCTGCATCTCTCCCGTCTGCCATTTGTGCTGCATTTTCCATCTAACCCCTCTCCCCTATGTCCCCTGCATCCCCTAACTCCCCCCCCCAAACACTCTCTCAGGTGCTCACAAAGCATGTCCCTCCCTTCGTCTCCACCACACCCTCCACCTCACTCTCCCAGCCCTCAATCTCCCCTCCTCCCTCCTCCCCACTCGCCCGCCTCCTCTCCCTCCTCGGCGTCCCCCCCCACCTCCACCCCTCAAAAAGCGCAATCGCTGAGGCTGCGGTCCGGGCGGCAGGCCCACTTGCGCTCTTTGTCTTTTTCCTTGCAGTGGTGCTGCTGCCGACGCACCTGGTGCTGGTTGCACGCGGCGGGGCAGGGGTGGTGCTGCCACTACTAGACCTACCGGATAGCCTTTTGGAGCTGCTATGGTGTGCCGTGATTCTGGTTGCTACCAACCACGTGGTTGCCATGGCACAAGGCATCATTGTATCGAAATATATCAAGAGTGAGTGGTGGGGAGCAGGGGTGGTGCTGCCTTTACTAGAGCTGTTATTGTGTGCCGTAATGTTGGTTGCCACCAAACCAACCACGCGGTTACCATGGCACAAGGCATCATTGTATCGAAATACATTACGAGTGAGAGATGGGGGGCAGGGGTGGTGCTGCCGCTACTAGACCTACCGGATAGCCTGCTGGAGCTGCTATGGTCTGCCGTGATTCTGGTTTCCACCAACCACGCGGTTACCATGGCACAAGGCATCATTGTATCGAAATACATTACGAGTGAGAGATGGGGGGCAGGGGTGGTGCTGCCGCTACTAGACCTACCGGATAGCCTGCTGGAGCTGCTATGGTCTGCCGTGATTCTGGTTTCCACCAACCACGCGGTTACCATGGCACAAGGCATCATTGTATCGAAATACATTACGAGTGAGTGGTGGGGTAGCAAGGGAAGAGGGCGGTGAGGGAGGGGTGGCTGCTGACGGTGTCGCTGGTGGAAGGTGAGAGCAATGAAGGGCGAACAACACAAGGCCATCAAAGCAGCCCCTGTCAATGCGCTTGTCTCGATCTCCCTACTCTTGCTCGTCTCCCTCGTCTCCCATACCCCCCTGCTGCCACTCCTCTGTATGAACAGAGGGCGACCATGGGAAGAAGGCGGTGGGGGAGGGGTGGCTGCTGACAGTGTCGCTGGTGGAGGGGGAGAACATCGGCGATGCGGGTGTGGTGATGAAGGCAGACCCTTTCGTGGTCTTTGCTTGCAGCGGCAAGACTCGCACCAGCTCTGTCAAGCTGCAGACCAACATGCCCAAGTGGAATGGTAAGTGCAGGGCAGGTGTGCGCGAGCGCAGAGCAGGTAGGTGATAGAAGTGGAACGGAGTGACTTTTGAGTCGACACAGCAGCTGAACCGCTGCAATACCTCCCGACCCACACCACCAGATGCTTGAGTTCTCCCCTTCTCAACCACCAGTTCGCATGGAGGGCGTCCCTTCCATTCTCGGGATTGAGGTCTTTTAACTATGATGGACCCTTTTTTATTCCACTCTCCTTCCTTCACCTCCTCCCACCGCCCTCTCCCATGCTCCCACCGCCCTCTCCCATGCTCCCACCACTAGAGGTGCTCGAATTCAGAGAATTCCGCCATTCAGAGAACGCTGTTCTGCTTTCCTCCCACCACCCTCCCCCCCTCCTCCCATCTCCCACCACCAGAGGTGCTCGAATTCGACGACTTAAAGGATGCGCCTTCCATCCTCGAGATGGAGACCATTCACACAATACTGTCAAACTTTGCGCTCCAACCCCGGGTCTCCCTCCCTCCCTCCACCACCACAGGTGCTCGAGTTCGACGCCATGGAATGGTGGACGCCCCTTCCATCCTCGAGAACTCAGTTTAACTTTCCTCCCACCACCCGCTCCCATCCCCTCTGCTCCATCCTACCAATCAGAGGTGCTCGAATTCGACGCCATGGAGGACGCACCTTCCATTCTCGAGATCGAGGTTTTCAACTACGATGGACCCTTCTCGGAACCTTCCCTGCTCGGCCGGGCAGAAATAAACTTCCTCCGCCAGTCAGCGCAGGACCTGGCGGACCTCTGGGTGCCGCTGGAGGGCAGGCGGGCGAAAGTTCAAGCTGCCCGGATCCGTGTTCGGGTGCTTCTGACCAATACCTCAGAGGATGTGGCCCCTCTGGTGCTTCAGAAGATCAGCAAGGAAGTGGGCAGCAAGGTGGGACCGTGAGGGAAGCAAGGTGAGACCGTGAGGGAAGCAAGGTGAGGGTGGCAAGGTGAGCTTTGTTGGAGTTGAGGTGTTTCGAATGAACGTGTTGGGTAAGCAATGCTCCTTCGGAGGCTGCGGCCTCTCTGGTGCTTCAGAAGATCAGCAAGGAAGTGGGCAGCAATTTGAGGGAAGTGAGGAGAGGGCGGCAAGGTGGGATCAGGGGGATGGAAGCAAGCGGGTGGATGAGGCAGCAGTCCTGCTGCTGCTGCGTCTGTCACATCCCTCCTTACAGATTGGCCCACTCTCACGAATCTTTTCTGTGTATGCCAGACACCTACTCACTTACCTCCATGTGAGTTTTGAGTCGACTCAAATCTTTTCTGTGTATGCCAGACACCTACTCACTCACCTCCATGTGAGTTTTGAGACGACTCAAATCTTTTCTGTGTATGCCAGACACCTACTCACTTACCTCCATGTGAGTTTTGAGTCGACTCAAATCTTTTCTGTGTATGCCAGACACCTACTCACTTACCTCCATGTGAGTTTTGAGACGACTCAAATCTTTTCTGTGTATGCCAAACACCTACTCACTTACCTCCATGTGAGTTTTGAGTTGACTCAAATCTTTTCTGTGTATGCCAGACACCTACTCACTTACCTCCATGTGAGTTTTGAGTCGACTCAAATCTTTTCTGTGTATGCCAGACACCTACTCACTTACCTCCATGTGAGTTTTGAGTCGACTCAAATCTTTTCTGTGTATGCCAGACACCTACTCACTTACCTCCATGTGAGTTTTGAGTCGACTCAAATCTTTTCTGTGTATGCCAGCCAGACACCTACTCACTTACCTCCATGTGAGTTTTGAGTCGACTCAAATCTTTTCTGTGTATGCCAGCCAGACACCTACTCACTTACCTCCATGTGAGTTTTGAGTCGACTCAAATCTTTTCTGTGTATGCCAGACACCTACTCACTTACCTCCATGTGAGTTTTGAGTCGACTCAAATCTTTTCTGTGTATGCCAGACACCTACTCACTTACCTCCATGTGAGTTTTGAGTCGACTCAAATCTTTTCTGTGTATGCCAGACACCTACTCACTTACCTCCATGTGAGTTTTGAGTCGACTCAAATCTTTTCTGAGTATGCCAGACACCCTCTCACTTACCTTCATGTCCCCTCCCCCTTGCCTTCCCCATCCTTCACCTCACCTCATAAAGGGGGCATGCGGGAGTTTGCAGCGCAAAGGAATACAGCCTTCCAGCGCATCGTTCCACACGTGCCATGCATTGCAGTTAACCACGCCACTCCATCTCTCCCCTTTCCCCTCCCCTTCATTCCACCAGGGCGGCGTGCGGGAGTTTTCAGCACAGAAGAACGCAGCCTTCCAGCGCCTATTCAACCTACCAGAGAGCGAGTGCCTCATAAATGACTTCTCCTGCATTCTCAAGAAAGGGCTGCTCTCCCAGGGCCGTCTCTTCCTCTCCCCGCGCCTCCTCGCCTTCTACTCTTCTGTCTTTGGCACGCGCATCAAGTTCACCCTCCTCTGGGAAGACATAGACGAGATTGACGACAGCGTGCCGTCTCTCTTCGACCCGCCTTCACTCTCCTCTCAAAAAGACGCCAAGTCGCAGACAACCCCACCTTCATTGACAAGGTTGCTAACGACCAAGAACCAGACGGGCTCCGCCGCCCAGAAGCCACCGGCTGCCGCCGCCCAGAAATCGTCCATGACAACCTTCAAGCGCATGCTGAACCCTGCGATCACCGTCTTCGTCAAAAAGGACAAGGGGACGGCGGAAACCCGGGCGGCGGCGCACGGAGTGGACTCCCAGGGGCGGCTGAAGATCCGATTCCAGTCTTTTGTCCGCCCGGGTGTGGCCTTCCGCCTCGTCCTTGCCTTGTGGCGCAACCGCAACCTCCCCACCGACCAGCAGCTAGCTCGCGCCAAGGAGGAGGGGGATGCAAGTAGCACTGGTGGGGAGAGAGGCGAGGGTGCCAATGTGGGGAGGGACGGGGGAGCTGGGGCAGCAGCAGGAGTAACCAGCAGCAGAGGCGATTCTTGGGGGGCAAGAGGAGGGATGGGAGGGTATCGGGAGGTGACCGATTCAAGAAGGGAGTCAATAGCAGTGGAGGATGGGGGAGGGGCGTTTATGGGGGTGGAGATGCGGGAGGTGATAGATGAGCAGCTAGTAGGCGTACCCATCACAGTGCAGCAGTTCCTGACATCGTTTGAAGACCCAGCAGCCACAGCTGCTATGATGGAAAAAGCAGGGCAGATGGGGGCGGAGATCGGCGAGTGGGAGGCGGTGGAAGCTGGTATGGGGGATGGGATGGGGCAGCTGGAGGGCCGGGCGGCGGGCGGCAGAGTGGGCGGCGTTCTTCGGCGCCAGCGCAGCGTCAAGTACCGATTCTCTCGGCAGGTGAGGGGAAATGAATCACCTCATATTTTTGCTCTTGTCCCCACAACGCCCCCCCCCCCCTCACCCCTTTCCCATCTTGAAGATTCGGGGCTAGTGTTGGGTGGTCAGCGTTGGTTGGCAGCACTCAGCAGTCAGCATTGGTTCTTTCACTTGGGCCCAAGGCAGTTGTCCAACTGGTCAGCATGTCAGCATGTCTCTGTCTCGCCCATCCCTCCCATGAGCATTCCCTTCCACCAACCAATCACCCAAGTGTCCGCATTAGAAAACAAGAGGGCCACTGTTCAGGGGCAGGTGAGGAAAATTTATGGATATTCCCCTTCCACCGATCAATCACTGCCATGATTGCATGTCAAACAATATGGGCTGCCAGTCAGGCGCCAGGCCAGCGAGCGGATTCCTCCTTCCACCAACAAATCGCCCCCCTGCCTCTCCCGTCGCCCCCCTGGGCAGGTCCCTGTCCTCTCCCCAACCGTGACAGCGGTGCAGCAGATGACACAGGAAGTCAGCACCCCGGGCGGCACCCCGGGCGGCACCCGGGGCGGCAGCCAGGAGGGCGGAATCCAGTGGGCATGTTTGGAGCAAGTGCTCACTCTCCACAGAGTGCCCTTCAGCGACAGCTTTCAGGTGAAAACAACAGATAGCTTTCAGCGGGATCAGCAGAACTGTTTCAGGTGAAACAACAGATTGCTGTCAGGTGGAACGGATCAAGTTGTCTGACAAAAACTATCAGGCTGCTTACCAGGTGCCATGGAGCAAGGAGCTTCTCCCGAGATAGTGAGGTGTGTTTTGAGGCGCCTCAAAACACACCTCACTGCACGCGCTTTTGAGGCGCCTCAAAACACACCTCACCAGGTGCCATGGAGCAAGGAGCTTCTCCCGAGATAGTTTCCGAGAATCCTAAAAAATGGCACCTGCTCGTTTGTCCATTCTCTCTTTCTCTTTCTAAACCTGCTCAGATCGCTCGTCCGTTGCCCCCACCCCTTCTGTCCACGCAAACCACACTGGCAGTTGGAGATCTCTCAAGAGGTCCAGGCCAAGGAGACGTTCTCTCTGCCGGGCACTGCAGCAGGCACAGAAGCGGGCACAGCAGGTGGCGAGAGCAGCCCAGCAGACACGCCCTGCTCATCTTCAACCTCAGTAGAAGCTGCTGCAACAGCTGCCAGGGGAGCAGCCGCTGTCGCCTCGGCTCTAGTTGCTGCTGCAGGCGCACTCAAACTCACAGCACGCGGGGGGGCAGCAGCAAGCGGAACGGCAGCAGGCGACGTCGGAGGAGCAAGTGGGGAGAGAGGAACAGCTGGCGGTACAGCAGGAGCAGGGGCAGCAGGGGGGGTGTCAGGGAGCGCGGGCAGGTTACAAGAGGGGGTGTTGCAGGATGAGAAGGTGCGGTCGGTGCTGCATGTGCGGGTGGCAATCGCATGGCACAAGGAGCTTAGTGAAGCCACACGCGCCAAGATCAAGAGCAGCATCGGACGATTCTACAAGCAGCAGGCACGGCGTGTGGTAGAACTTATGGCGGCTCAGGGGATTGAGAACGGGACATGCTAGCTGTTGTATGGAGACTTCTTTCGACACGGGCCAAGATCAAGAGCAGCATCGGACGATTCTAGAAGCAGCAGGCACGCGGTGTGATCGACCACCATGCAAGTCTTCTCAGGGACATGCAGAGTGCGGTCATACCAAGGGAGGGATGATGCAGAGTCTTCAGAATGTTTTCTTTGGGCGACTACAGGCTCCTACAAAATGCTTTGTCAGACCTTGATAGTGCTGGGTCATACCTACGCATGGTGCTCGGATTTTTTTGGGTGCGGAGCCCATGGATAGACCAATAGAATCCGCTCCAGGTTGTAAGTGGCAGAAAAGCGGCAGGTTGCCTCAGATCAGAACCAGATGCATAAACGTTGAACAGAGCTTATATCATGACATTTTGGCTTCTTTAAGTGGGCGTCTTGTCGGAGGTACAGCTATACCGTCGTCTGCCTTAGTTTTGACGCTCGTCTTCTCCTTAGCTTCCCCTGTTGCCTCAGCCTCCCACTTTATGAAAGTAATGGAACTCTCACCTCAAAGGTCCTCCCTGAGTGGTGTGCCACCTGTCTGCAGTGCTAAGGCAACAACAATCCACTATACGAAAGGATAACAATTGGAAAGCATCGGGTGTGTGTGAGAGAGTGAATTTACCTGGCCCAAGCTCGAACCGTGCATTTCTCAATGTGCGGCTCGAGCCTGGGTTGGTTCGTTCACATTGGTTGCGTGGATTTCACCCCTCGGTACTCGCCTACCATCCTCGCGTCAATTTCCCAGCCCCCACCTACCTATCCTCGAATCTGCATACAGAACATTGCTACACCAGCACTACACTGCAACAACACTGGCACCTTATATGCACAACCGTGCATATTCGGTGACAGTCTACAGCACCATAGGCAAACAAGGGTATATTGAGGAAGTCTATTGCGCAGTTAGACCAACTCTCAAGACCGGGTGAGGGTGTTGTTTTAGGATTCTCGGAAGAAAACGCCCGACCCAGTCCCAAGACCAGGTGAGAGGGCGGGAAAGAGTCGTGCCGTGACCCGCATGAGAAGGCAAGGGAGAGTCAATGAGAGGAAGCAGAAGACCCACAGCAGGGGTTGCCAGTAAAGACATAGAGGAGTATGGAACTTACACTTCACACTGAACCTCCCGAGACAGTCTCTCCCGTAGCGCCGCATTTGACAGCCGTGCTGCCGTGCTCCTCTTGGGTGCACGCACCTGCACAGGCAGGGCCGAGGGGTTAGGGTGGGTCTGGAGGAAATGAATTGCCTAGTGTGAGGGGCTCTCCCACTTCAGTGCACAAGTTGAATAACTTCTGATAAAGCCCAAATCATACCTGTGGGGATCCTTGACAGGGCACCTGAGGGCGTATCCCTGGGTGGTGGCAGGGCAACTGTATTTTTGGGGCGTATCCCATGCGCATTTTCCGGGCCCCTGTGTTTTTGGGAAAGTTGCCACCAACCTTGCCAGCTACAGTGGCCCTGCCACCAGCCAGGGATACGCCCTGAGAGGGTACCTGAACTGTTACCTGAAGGGGCACCTCCGAAGCACCTGAGGGTGACCGAAATGGGGTACCTGAGGGGCCACCTGAGGGCGTACCTTTGGAGACCGTTTGAGCCACGTGCTCCAATTTGCTTCCATTGGCCAGCATGCTGCTGATGCATTGATGTGCGTTTGCACGCACGCAAGTGTGCATGTGTGCACGCATCAGGCACGGCTCATCATGTGCACGCAAGTGCCTGAGAGCATGCATGCATGCAAGGCCGGGGAGAGGATACGCGCACCTATGCGAGCCCTGCCTGTACTGCCTTGTGGCCTCTGGTTGCAAGCAAACACCCACGCCCCACCAGTGTGTCCCTGGGACGCGCCGCCCCTGGGATGAGAACAAGACGTTCAGTGACAGTCCCTGGGATGGGTGGGATGCAGCACCCCTGGGAGCAACAATTCAAGTCCCTGGGACGTTCATTCCATGGCTCTCAGCCCACGAGGCACCCACCCGCACCAGAGAACAGACCACAGGAACACACACACAGAAGCAGCAGAGGAAACGAACTTGGACGAAACAAGAACCGATTCTAAGACCTGGCGCACGGCAACCTAGGCTGCCCTTAACCCCACAGTAGACCCCCCCAAACCACGTACCATGCGGCTGGTGTGAGCCATCTTCTGAGACGGCTCAGAATGCGATCCCTCCCTCACAGCCCCTCTCCCCTCTCCGAGAAGCACCACCCTTGGCAGGATTGTTGAAGGATCCATTGGCCTCAGTGGAGGAGGCATAGGAACCACAGAAGTGAAACACAGCACAGAAACAACGAACACAAAGGAGAGCGCATGAGAAGCAGCAGAGTAAGTGGGCTCGGAAGAAAAAGCAGCGATTCCAAGACTTGCCGCACGGCGACCTAGACTGCTCTTACCCCCCCAATAGACCCGCCCAATTCCTTACCATGCTGTCATGGTGAGCTGTTGTGGTGCCTGAGGCGGCTCAGAAGACGGCTTCTCACTCACTCTGCACCGTCATGGGACGCACTGTCAGCGCGTCCCTGGGTCTCAGTCAGGTAGATCCCCAAACCAGGGCAACCAATACAACACAGCAACAAGCACAGAAAGGCAAAAAAATGCAAAAGCAGCAATAAAACGGACTCTGAAAAATCAAAACGCGACTGTAAGACTTGCCGCACGGCGACCTAGACTGCCTGCCTTACCCCTCCCAATAGGTCGACCCAATCACTTACCATGCTGCTATGGTGAGCCAGCTTCTGAAACGACTCCTGTCTGAGAAACACCAACGCTCGGCAGGACCCAGTGCAGGAGGCACCACCGGAACCACAGCAGCAAACAGCAGCGCAGAAACGAGCACAAAGGAGAGTGCATCAGAAGCAGCAGTGGAAACGGACTCAGAAGGAACAAGGAATGATTCTAAGACTTGCCGCACGGCGACCTAGACTGCCTTACTCCCCCCCAATACACCTGCCCAGCCACTCACTGTTCTGCCATGGTGAGCCGAATTTCGTGGTGCCTCAGAAGGTGGGTCCTCACTCCCACTCCCACTCACATCACACTACTCCTTTCTGGTACACACTGTCAGTCACCACATCCCTCCCTGGGCCTCAGTTCGGGAGACACCCCACCCCAGAGCAGCCAACACAACACGGAGACAAGCACAGAAGAGAATGAGTCAGAAGCAGTAGTAGCCGAAACGGACTCGGAAGAGGCAAAGCTCGATTCAAAGACTCGCCGCACGGCGACCTAGACTTCTTAACCCCCCCCCCCCCCCCCCCCATTGAATTTGGCGAACATCTTACCATACTGCACAGTGACACAGTCCCTCCTCCCCCTCTTCTCCCCCCTCCCTTCTCCCCTCCCTCGGAGGTCGTTTTCCTGATCCTGCTTGTCTCCTCCACGGTGCTCCTCCTCTGGCCCGCTGCACACGCACACCACAAAAGAGGCAGCTGGGCAAGTACACACACACACACACACACACCCACACACACACACACACACACCCACACACACACACACCCACACACACACACACACACACACACACACACACACACACACACATGCGTTAGACCGACCTCTCTGCAAGAACACCTATGCGGACTCCATGCGTGGACGGAAGGGGCACCTTTGCACCATGCGGATTCAGGCACCTACGCGGCAGACTCCCACGTCCCACGCCACCTTTGAAAAGCCACCCACTTGCCCTCCACGCCACACACCTTTGTAAAGCTGCTCTGCTGCCGTCACTGTGTTCCAAATCCGCGCGCAGTCACCACAACTGCCACTGCACACCACCCAGTTCCCTTACAATCCCCGTTTGACCTCCATGCAACCACTCCAGAATCAGGAGGTGGCGATTGTGAAAGGGCCTGCCTGTACCTCACTCCTATCCCCTCCGAGAGCCACTGCTGTCGCCCACTCCCCAGGTCACCCAGGGCACGCTGTGGCGCCTGCATCCCCCCTGCTGCTCCCCTCCCTGCCTCCTCCGAAAGATCCGGTAGTCGTGTCCATGCGCCTCGATCAAGGAGGGACCGAACCAGAGCAACGCACACGGAAGAAGCAGCAGAACAAGCACACGGGAACAAGCACACAGGAGAGTGCATGAGAAGCAGCAGCGGAAACAAACTGCAAAGAAATCAAATTCAGGTCTACGACTTGCCGCACGGCGACCTAGACTGCTCCACCCCCCCAATAAACTCCCCCATCGACTTACTGCATTCAAATCCTGAGACGTCACAAAGGGCGAATTCTCCCTCACCCGCAATGCCCCTCCCTGGGACGCAGCACCCCTTGTGGGAAAGGGAGGCCTGTTGTCTCGTGCATGGACCTCAACCAACCAACACATCACCACATCACAGCAACAAGCACAGGGGAGAGAGCGTCACAAGCAA
The DNA here is from genome assembly GCA_948144175.1 of Closterium sp. NIES-65. Taxonomy (NCBI): domain Eukaryota; kingdom Viridiplantae; phylum Streptophyta; class Zygnematophyceae; order Desmidiales; family Closteriaceae; genus Closterium; species Closterium sp. NIES-65. The sequence continues at coordinate 983,302 of CANXME010000719.1, forward strand.
CAGAAAAAGTGGACTCAGAAGAAGCAAAGCCCGATTCTATGACTTGCCGCGTGGCGACCTAGACTGATCTGCCCCCCCAATTTATCCGCAAAGGACTTACTACGGCGGATCCTGAATCACTCGCAGAGCCCCTCCCTGGAACGCACCCCTTGGCAGGCAGGACTGTTGTCTCGTGCCTGGGCCTCATTCAACACATCACCACATCACAGCAACACGCACAGGGGAGAGGGCGTCAGAATCATCAGAGAAAGCAGACTTGGAAGAGGAGAAACTTGAATTTATGACTTGCCGCACGGCGACCTAGACTTCTCTGCCCTCCCAATAAATCCACCAATCGACTTACCACACTGGGGAGGTGAGGCAGTTTCTGCAACGGGTCAGAAGGCGGGTCCTCACTCCTCACTGGCAGAGCCCCTCAGTGAGACGGACCACCCGTGGCAGGCAGGACAGTTGGGTAGTTACTGGCAGAGCCCCTCCCTGGGACGCGACGCACGGCCACGCCTTGGCAGGGCTGTTGAGGCGTGCATGGGCCTCAGACAAGGAGGCATCGGAATCACAGCAGCGCGCACAGCACAGGAGGAAGCACAGAGGAGTCAGAAGAAGCAAAGCAAACAGACTCAGAAAAGCCCATGAGTGATTCTGAGACGACTACCTAGACTGCTCTGCCCCCCCGATAGATCCGTCCAACGACTTACCATGCTGAGCATGTGTCTGCAACGGCTCAGAAGGCGGATCCTCTCTCGCAGAGCCCCTCCCTGGAAGGCTCCACCCCTTGGCAGGCAGGACTGTTGTCTCGCCCTTGGGGCAGATTCTGAGACGCCCCCCTGGTTGGGTCGTTACCGGGAGAGCCCCTCCCTGGGACACCTCAGTAGGTCAATGGTTGCTGCGACACACGGCTGCGCCTTGGCAGGCAGGACTGTTGCGGCGTGCATGGGCCTCAGTCAAGGAGGCATCGGAACCAGAGGACTGTTCGCACAGGAACAAGCACAGATGAGAGAGCGTCAGAAGCAGCAGAGGAAACAAATTTGGAAGGAACAGAAATTGATTCTAAGACTTGCAGCACGGCGACCTAGAGTGTTGGACCCCCCCAATAGATTCGGCCAAGAGCTTACCGTACTGCACAGTGACACAGTGCCTCCCCACACCCCCCTTTCTCTGCCCTCTCTCCTTGTTGTTGTTGCTGCTGCTGCTGGTGCTGCTCTGATGTCGTTCGTCTGACCCTCCATGGCTCCTCTCCTGTGCTCCTCCTCCTCCCTACCCCACACGCGCAACAGCAGAGGGAGAACACACACGTGCGTTAGGCCGATCTCTTAGCGAGAAACGACGCAGGATAGCAGGAATAGCGGTCTCAAGACACCTACGCTGCGGACTCCTACGTCCTACGCGCCCCCTCACTTGCGTTCCACGCACACGCACCTTGTCAGCTGCGCTCAATGCGCGTTTCTCCGCATTTCCCCGTGCAATCCGCACTTCTCCGTGCAATCCGCATTTCTCCGTGCAATCCGCACTTCTCCGTGCAATCCGCATTTCTCCGTGCAATCCGCATTTCTCCTCGCAATCCGCGTTTCTCCTCGCAACAGCACAGGAACAAGCACAGAGGAGAGAGCGTCAGAAGCAGCAGCGGAATCTGACTCGGAAGAATAAAAAAATGATTCTAAGACTTGCCTTGCGGCGGCCTAGACTGCTCGGCCCCCCAATTGCTTTCCACGCACACGCACCCTTTCAAAGACGCTCTGCTGCCGTCAGTGTATTTCGAATCCGCGCTGCTCCGAATCCGCGTTGCTGCCGTCAGTGAGCTCCGAATCCGCGTTGCTGCTGCCGATATCACCCGTTTGCCCTCGCAATCTGCGTTTACCCGTTGCTGCTGCGGTAGGTCTGCGTCACTGCTCTTTCACACACAACTGCTCTCAGGCCGATCCCTCTGTTGCTATGCTCTGCGTTCCGCCGTGCGCCTATATCCTTGGCGTGTTTCCTCGAAGCAAAGCTCGCGAACGACAGCGAAACTCGGCGATCCCAGCGCAACGTAGAGATAGGTAGAGAAACGCCGCGCACATTAGCGAAAGTCGGCGAACGGGAGGAAATCCGCGAAGACTCGGTGAACGGTAGCAGCGCTGCGAAAGGCAGCGATACTCGGCGAACGGCTGCAGCTCTGCGAAAGCGACACTCGGCGTACGGCACCGATAGTCGGCAAACGGTAGCTGAACATGGCGAATGGCAGCGAAACATGGCGAACGTCAGGAACGAACTTGGCGAACGCCAACGAAAATCGGCGGCGGCGAACTCGGCTAACTGCAGCGACACTCGGCGAAGGGCAGACAAACTCGGGAAACGGCAGCGAAAGCCGACGACCGCCAAGAGAAGGTCCTAGAAGTGACCAGCTGAATCCCCAGTTAAGATCGCTAAGGTGGTCTAGGACCGTAGCCTGAAGGTTCCGACTTAATCGTACGTCCTGAAAACGGATTCTGGAGACCACTATTCGATTCTGCAACTTAGTACCCGTGTACCAAGGTCGTTGATCGGTCGTGCGACCTGCGCGTTCTGAGGTTGTTAATCCATGCTGCGTCTTACAACCGCGTACTAAGGCCGTTAACCCCTCCTCCGTCTCAGGGCCACGTAATAAAATTGCTATATATTCTCCGTCGTTGGACCCTGTATCCGAAGTATGGACGAGTCATATACGAGTCGCGACTTCAAGCTCTACATATTTAAGAAAAAAGAATGGATATGGTATTTTCTACAGGAAATCTGCGTTCTGGTGTCGCTCCAGGCGGATTAATCTCTACCAGCTACAAGCGGACTAATGAAAGTTATGACGACAATGCGACTCAGCTGAGAGAGTCTGGTACAGTAAGAGGAAGAAACCGAGCCGTGATTGAAAGGTGATGGCCAGGAAGGATCAAGTTGTGCTTGAAATGTGAAGGAATTGTCGGCTGAGGGAGGGACGGCTGGTGTCAGAGACGGCACCTCTGACAGCCCCGGCGAGAATCGGCGACGACATCGAGGCGCGAAGCACTGGAACAAGATTTCTTATATAACGGATAGTTTAAGAAAATATGAACGCTTATAACAAGATGATTCCAGTCAGCAAACAAACTTTATAGAATAATTCAACTGCGATGTATGTGAGATTCTTAGCGTTCATCCTGCAAGTTAAATTTACGTGCTTGAATATAAATAACTGTGATGTTTCAAAGAAAATAGTTTTTTTTTCATGTACTAAAACTTTTTTTTTTTCAGCTGGGTAGACACACACCCATGAGTAAAAAAGGTTTGAATTTGTAGCTACATGTAAGGAAAATTCCTTTTCCTTACTTCGCGTCCCCGCTCAGCGCGTACACCACTGTAGCACCACAGTCAGCACCGTTACCACTCGCAACCCTCGCATCGACAATCCTCCCGCCGATTCGCACGTCGCACCCCGACCTCACGGCTCGGCGGGTAACCCGCGCTCCGGGCCTCCGCTTCGACATTTTCCCCAAACCTCAGTCCCAGGCCCGTCGCGCGACAACCACAGTTCATTACCGTTACCACTGTAATTTCGCTATACATTCTTCGCTCATGCCTTCGCTCATTGTACTCTTGCTTCGATAGTGCAATCCTCGCTCGCTCACTCGATTGCACTCGTAACACTTGGTGTTCAAAGCCTACGATCTCTTCTCGGACCGCACCCACACCTTCGCTTCCCCACTATCTCATTTTTTTTTGGGGGGGGGGGGGGGGGGGTAGACGTCTCTCAGCGACACAGCACCGCGGCTCGTAGTGCTCTCTCGTAAGAACACACGGCCACGACAGAGGCTCTCGCTGGGCTCGCCCGACAACCCGCCATGGCCGAATTCACGCTCGCGATGTTGATGCAGGAGCAACTTGACCGTCTGGTACGCCAAGTTGAAAAATCGGCGCTCGAAATTGCGACGCTCACGGCAAAACGTGACTCCGCGCGTGAGCAATCCACGGTGAATACTCCAGCGCCACCACACGCACCGACAAATGCATCTGCACAATCGGACGAGCCGATCGTCATTTCATCCGGCACACCAAGACAACACTGTGAGAGTACGACGGCTTATGCCAGCTATGCTTGCTTGCCTTACTTTATTATGCTATTTCTAGCATAGGATAATTATATGCATGCATGAATTGCTTGATTTCCTAGGCTAGGTGCTTTCCTATATTTTATTATAGTTATAGCACCGAGCTAGGTTGCGTGCACCGAATTCTGGCTTTTCGGTTGCCACCGAATTGCCTTCTACCGAATTCGGGAAGGATCTGTTCGGGACGCTTCACGACCCGCGGAACCTTCGCGTAACACCTGGTTACGGGGCCTTGTGTCGAGCCTATATATAGCCTCGCGTTGCACCCAGGTGATCATTCAATTCACATTCTCTTTTCTGAGTTTGATCCTAGATCCTCACACTTGGTAATCAGAGCCCGTTTATACGCGAAGTTTTTCGACCGCTACGAACCAGCCTTAAAAAACCGCGGGGGCGACGCAGTTAAGCATCGATTTCGGGTACGTAAAACCGGTTCCGTGTTTTTTGCCCCCCCTCGATTCGGTTTTTTGGACTCGCTAATGTCAGGCATGGAGGGCCAAGGCGACAACTACACAACCACGAGCGACATCGCGAGCCTCCGCACTGACATGGAGCAGACGCAGGCGACGCTTCGTCGGCTCGAGGCCCTTCTGACACACCAACCAGGGATCGCCATCGCAGCAGCAGCGAATGCAGCAGCAACAACACCCGCAGCAGTGGCTACACCGACATTTCACGGACCGATGGCACCACTGTCGCCGAACCTCGAAGCAGCACGACCGAGGCTCCGTGAGGCATTCGTTCCAAGCGCGAAGGGATCCGACGTCCGGCGATTCGTGGCAACCCTCGAAATTTACTTCGAGGCCATTGGCTCTTCGACCCCGCAACACGACGCAGCACGGATTCGGCTCGCAGCGACACTGCTACGTGGACCAGCACTCGAATGGATTTACTATACCGACGTAGCCCGCGCGGAGAAAACGTGGCAGCAGTTTCGGGCAGATTTAATTGAACGTTTCGAACCGATTAATACGACCTACATGGCGCGGCAGCAGATACACCGACACAAGCAATACAGCAGTGTAGCACAGTACACGCAGCAGATGGAGTCACTGTTCAACCGCATCACCGACCTGACCGAAGGCGAAAAATCCAGGCGTACACAGAAGGATTAAAAAAGGAGATTCAGCGGCAGGTGATTGCGGCGAATTACAACAGCTACAGAGACATCGTGCGTGCTGCCGAACAATACGACGCGCTGAATCGAGGTCAACCCGAAACACGACGCTTCATGCCGAACCGTACATTCGGCACGGAACGATCGGCATCCCCCACGTTCGCCGAACCGATGGACATCGACAAATACGACACGAAGCAGCAACCGACAAAACGCGAGTTTTGCAGCGCAGCAGGGCATCAGATTTTGTCGTGCTTCAAAATGAAAATGGTACGTGCGGCACTACAGGGCGGTAATAGTGGAGCACCCCCGAAGTAAAAAAACGGCAGTCGCCAGTAGCCGCGGATCGACCTGGCGATCGCGTAAAGATCCGGAAAGCAGGAAAGGGCGACGACGTGGTGACTTCGGAGCGGGTGAAAAAAGGAGAAAATGATGGCGCGAATAAAAAACATCACTGCCAGCCGGCATCAGGGGAAATCGCCGAGGCGAATGGAGGCTCCGCGAAAAAAGACTCTACATCGACCGGGAAACTCCAGCCGAACACCCACGAAAGTAAGAATTCGTTAAAAATATCCTATAAAGATACTCTAACGAAGAATATTGCTTCTCGTGGTTTTCAAGCCATTGAAAAATTCAGGGGAGGTTTAGAGGCCAAGAAAAAGCCTTTAGAAATTATTCAGGTACCTGAGAAGTTGGGCATGTCAGAGCATTATAGCTTATGCTTTTGTGTAGACTGTAGTGGGGTAGCCCATATGGGGTACAACCCAATTAGGGTTAGTACTTATACCCAACTCTTTCATAGTGCATTCATTCTCGTTTCAGCTTTCTCATGGTATCGAGCAGGTTCCCTCGTGGGAACTGTTCCTAGTGTCAGAAGTCCACTGGTGATCCCCGATTGATCCTAGGGAAGGGTTACAGGCACGTTGGCCTGGGGGGTTATGGGCGCACTGACCCGCTACTTAATAAGCCCTTTTATCCCAATGGTCTAGTGGTTGGGATTCTGACATGGTATCAGAGCGAAGGTCTTGGGTTCGAATCCCGGTGTATGCACTTCGGGCATCCCAGTGCGGGGGGGTGTCAGAAGTCCACTGGTGATCCCCGATTGATCCTAGGGAAGGGTTACAGGCACGTTGGCCTGGGGGGTTATGGGCGCACTGACCCGCTACTTAATAAGCCCTTTTATCCCAATGGTCTAGTGGTTGGGATTCTGACACCTAGGGCCCACTGATTCGATTTTTTTTCCTGCCCGGAGCGCGCTCAGCCCTTGCCCGATCGCGCTCCCCCCTTTCTCACTATGTCGCGCCGCCCTAGCGGCTGTGTCGCGCCGCCCTTGACGGCCCCGATCCGCCGCCCTAGCGGCCCCGTCGCCTACCCCGCGGCCCTCGAGCCGCCCTTCCCGGCCCCGATTCGCCGCCCTTTCGGCCCCGTCACCTACCCCGCGGCCCTCGCGCCGCCTTTCCCGACCCGGCCCCGCCCTTGCTGGCCCCGTCGCCTACCTACGGCCCCGACGCCTACCTGCGGCCCCGTCGCCTACCTGTGGCCCCGACGCCTACCTGCGGCCTCGTCGCCTACCTGCGGCCCCGTCGCCTCCTTGCGGCCCCGGCGCTGCCCTTCCCGGCCCCGACGCCGCCCTTCGCGACCAGGCCCCGCCCCTGCTGGCCCCGTCGCCTAGCCCTGCGGCCCCGTCGCTGCCCTTCCCGGCTCACGCGCCGCCCTTTCTGGGTCCCGACGCCGCCCTTCCCGACCCGGCCCAGTCTCTGCTGGCCCCGTCGCCTACCTTACAGCCCCGACGCCGCCCCTTCCCGGCCCCGGCCCAGCCCCTGCTGGCCTCGTCGCACGCCCTTCCCGGCCCCGACCCCGCCTTCACACGGCCCCGCCGAGCTACTGCCGAGCCGCCAACGCCACCCGAGCCGCCGTCCCGCCGAGCCGCCTGAGCCGCCCAAGCTGCCCTGTCCGGTAAGAGCAGCGCCTCTGTCACTGCACTAACCTTACCCCACTGTTCGCGCTACTAGTCTACTGCTGTTATGGCTACCCCTAGTGTCCTCGCTTTTGACCCTGAGGGTCGGGCCATTGACTTTGATGTCTGGGTAGATGACCTGCAGCTTTTCCTACAGTGCGATAGGGCAGACGGTCTCTCCCTCTTTGACCTCACCTCTGGTGCCTCTCCTGCCCCTGCTGCTGATGCTGACGCCACTGTTCACTCACAGTGGGCCACACACGATGCTGCTACACGTCTTGCTGTGCGTCGCCACCTGCCTACCTCTGAGCGTGCGCACTTTAGCCAGTAAAAGAGTGCTCAGACCTTGTACGACGCTGTAGTTGCACCCTAGTCCTCCCCTGCCACTGCTGCACTGAGCCGCCTCATGCTACCGTACCTCTTCCCTGACCTTGCTGCCTTTCCCACAGTCGCTGACCTCATTACGCACCTCCGCACTAGTGACACTCGCTACCGCGCTGCGCTTCCTGCTGAGTTCTGCGCCAAGAACCCCCCCCCCCCCATGTACATCACTCTCTACTACATAGTCACCCGCCTCCCTGACTCCTTTCGCGTAGTCACGGACCACTTCCTCTCAGTTTGCCCCACCACCCTCACCGTTGACCTCCTCGAGAAGGCCCTCCTAGCAGCGAAAAAGAGCATAGTCGCTGTAGGAGCCTCTCGTGGTGACCCTCGCACCCCCATCTTTGAGGGGTGTTCCCCCTCCCCCCTTTTGCCCTCTGTTGCCTCAGCTGCTGCGGCCGACCTCGTCGGGCTTGAGTCGATCGGTGCGGCGTCTACCCCTAGCGGGAGACGCCGCCCTGGCAAGGGCAAAGGGGGCAGGGGCGCTGGAGGAGCTAGCGGGGGCAGTGGAGGCGGCGGTGGAGGCGGCGGAGGGAGTGGGGGTGGCTGTGGGGGTGGTGGCGGGGGTGGAGGTGTCGGTGGCGGCAGTGGAGCGAGAGGCGGCGGCGGTGGCAGTGGGAGCGGAGGTGGTGGCGGAGGTGGCGGCGGTGGAGGAGGCGATGGCGGAGGAGGTGGAGCTGGTCGGGGTGGCGCTGCGCAGAGGGTCGGCACCGGTGGTGGTCAGCGCCAGCAGCAGCAACAGCAGCAGTAGCAGCGCACTCGTGACATCCCCTCCCCTCAGCAGCTTCGTGAGTGGTACACTGCACTCCAGCGGGGTGGGGGTACTGGTCCGTGCACCTACGTCCTACGCACCGGCGACCGCGCGGTTGAGCAGTGCGGGGGTGCGCACTCCACCCAGCGCTGCTTTGGCCGCCTAACGGACGCTTGGCGTCACCAGTTCCCGGAGGCCACGGAGATCCCCCTCTGGGGTGAGCTGTCTAGGGCGGGAGTAGCTGTCTTTGACCTTGACTTTGATGCTATTATTGCTGCCATGTATGCTGTGACTATTAGTAACGAGGGTGACTGTTACCGGTGTTTTCCGCTCGACCCGGGCATTGAGACTGCCGCTCTAGGTACTGGTGAGGCTGTTGCTCTAGGTGCTAGCGAGGCTGCTGCTCTAGGTGCTCGTGCGTCTGCTCCCTCAGGTGCTGGTGAGTCTGCTATCTCAGGTACTGCGTCGGCTTCGGCCTCCCACACCTTCACCCTTGACTCGGGGGCTTCTCGCTCCTTCTTTCGAGATCGCACCACACTCACGCCGCTTGGCCGGCCAGTTGCGGTCTCTCTGGCAAACCCCTCTGGGGGTCCTGTCCTTGCTCACTACTCCACTGTCCTCCCGTGTCCGGCGGCCCCCTCTGGCACCCTGTCTGGTCTTTGCCTCCCCTCGTTCTCTACGAACTTGGTGAGTGGTGCTGACCTACAGGATGCGGGGGTTCACCAGTTCACTCCTGCGCGTCAGCGCGTGACCCACTGCACGGACGCTCGGACAGGCCGACACCTGGCCACGTTTACACGTCGACCGGGGTCGAGCCTGTACACACTGACCACTGCGTCTCCTCCCGTCACTGCGTCTGGTCAGGTAGCTGCGTCGGGTCAGGTGTTTGCTGCAGCGTCCAGGTCTGGTCCTGAGTCTGCCCCCTGCTCGTGTCGCCTCCTGTCTCACGAGACTCTCCTCTGGCACCACCGCCTTGGTCACCCCTCCCTGCTTTGTCTTCGAGGCATGGCCTCCCGTGTCCTTGTCTCTGGTCTGCCCCGGTCCCTCCCTCCCCTTCCTCCTGGGCCTGGCCCTACCTTCGTCCCCTGTGTCGAGGGGCGGCAGCAGGCTGCCCCTCACTCCTCCCAGTTTCCTCCGACAGAGGCCCCGCTGCAGACACTTCACATGGACGTGTGGGGCCCGGCCCGCGTCCGTGGATAGGGTCACGAGCGCTACTTCTTGCTGGTGGTTGACGACTACTCGCGTTACATCATAGTCTTCCCCTTGCGCAGCAAAAGTGATGTCACTGCGGTTTTGATCGACTGGATTTGCGCAGCTCGTCTCCAGCTCAGGCAGTGCTTCGGCTCGGACTTTCCTGTTCTGCGTTTGCAGTCTGACAGAGGCGGAGAGTTCTCCTCTGGCCTTCTGCGAGCCTACTGTCGTGCACGAGGCATCCGCCAGACCTTCACGCTTCTGGACTCTCCACAGCGAAATGGGATTGCTGAGCGCCGCATTGGCATGGTCATGGATGTCGCTCGTACGTCCATGATGCCTGCGGCTGCCCCCCATTTTCTGTGGCCGTTTGCGGTTCGGTACGCGGCGCATCAGATCAACCTTCACCCCAGGGTCTCCATGCCGGAGACCTCCCCAGCTTTGCTATGGAAGGGGAAGGTTGGCGATGCGTCTGCGTTCCGTGTCTGGGGATCTTGGGCATTTGTTTGGGACTTGTCTGCGGACAAGCTGTCCCCTCGTGCTACTCCCTGCGTCTTCCTTGGCTTCCCCCCTGACGCGCCAGGGTGGCAGTTCTACCACCCCATCTCTCGCCGTGTTCTGTCCTCCCAGGACGTCACGTTTGACGAGTTGGTCCCCTACTACCGCCTCTTCCCCTACCGCACTCCATCCCTCCCCCCGCCACCGCTCTTCCTTGTACCAGGTCCCCCCCCGGTAGACCCCCTCCCCCCTCAGGGTCCTGCCCCTTCAGGTGTGTCCCAGGTAGACGCAGTCGAGCCTGCCGAGGTTACTGGTGACTCTGGTGTTGCTGAGGGTGCTGAGCCTTGGGGCGCTGACTCTGGGGGTGCTGAGCGTGTGGGTGCTGCGCCTGGGAGTGCTGAGCCTGCGGGCGCTACTACTGGGGGTGCTGAGCCTGGGGGTGCTGCGACTGGGGGTGCTGAGCCTGGGGGTGCTGAGCCCAAGAGTGCTGCAATTGGGGGTGCTACGCCTAGAGGTGCTGAGCCTGGAGGTGCAGAGCCTGAGGGAGTTGGGCCTACTCGTATGGCATCTAGCGTTGCTGGGCCTGGAGGTTCTCCGGGTGCTTCGTCTTGACGGGAGCCCCTCTCTCCACAGGATCTGCGTGAGTGGTTTGCCCGGCACTGGAGGCGTGCTTCTGGAGCTGGAGGTTCTCCGGCTGCTGAGGGTGCAGGTGCCGCGGGTCCTGGAGGTGCTCGTGCCGGGAGTACAGGAGCTGCTGGGCCTGCGGGTGCGACTGGAACTGGAGCTGCCGAGGGTGTTGGCGCTGAGGCTACTGCTGTCGGTCCTGGAGGCGGTCCTGCTCGGGGTACTACTGGTGCTGCTGGAGGTACTGGAGCTGGAGGTGCTCCTGGCGCTAGTGCTGCCATTGGGGGTGCTGCTGCTGTCCATACTGTGTCTGGAGTCGCCGCACGGCCTCGGCCGTACTTTGTTCCACTCCTTCAGCAAGTTCTTGGTCTCCCGCCTTTTACTGGTCCTCCTCCTCCCTTAAAGTGTCCACAGCCTATCCCGTCCAAGTTACAGTTACACCCGTCCTCCCCACTGCCTGCTCCTTCTCCCTACACTGGTCCTACTGGAGGACTTGCTGAGCGTCGTGAGCCTGCGTCTCGCCCTGCGTTGCCTATCCGTGCTGCTTGCACTGGTGGTCGTGGTTCGCGTCAGCGTCCTCATCTTGTCCCTGGCACGCACCGGATGTCTCTGCGTCCGTCCACTACTCCTTTGCGTGCCCCTTTGCCTTCTCCTCCTGAGTCCTCGCTTCCTGCTCTTGTCGACCCGGAGTCGGACTCTCTTCGTGCTGCCAGTCCTACTGTCACGCGTCTCCTTGCTACTGTCGTCACTAACCCTTTCTTTGAGTCCACTGCTGTGTCTGCCCTAGTTGCTAAGCTCGTCGACTTGGTCTTTGCCACACCTGACACTGCTGGACTCGCCCACGTGAAGTCCGAGCTGCAGAAGAGACACACATGCACAGACCTGGGTGAACTGCGCAGCTACCTTGGCTTGCAGATCACCCGGGACAGAGCACGCCGCACCATTAGCTTGACTCAGTCACACATGGTGCAGCAGGTCCTTCAGCGCTTCGGCTTCACGTACTCCTCGCCTCAGGCCAGTCCTCTTCCTACTCGCCACTCGCTCTCAGCTCTGCCTTCGGATGAGTCCATAGAGTCGAGTGGCCCGTACCCAGAGCTTGTTGGCTGCCTCATGTACATGATGATCTGCACTCGACCTGACCTTGCATACCCTCTTAGCGTTCTCGCACGCTATGTTGCTCCTGGGAGACACAGACCGGAGCATATGGCTGCAGCGAAGAGGGTGTTGCGCTACTTGTGCAGCACGTAGGGCATGGGGCTTGTGCTTGGAGAGCAGAGTCCAGTGGTCCTCACTGGGCAAGCAGACACTTCTTGGGCTGACGACCAGGCTACGCAGCGGTCGTCACAGGGTTACACCTTCAGCCTTGGTTCTGGCTCTGTTTCGTGGCGGGCTACTCGCTCGTCTTCTGTTCTCGGCTCCAGTTGTGAGGCTGAGATCTACGCCGGGGCCATGGCTGCATAGGAGCTTCGCTGGCTCACCTACCTGCTGACTGACCTCGGAGAGCCGCCTCGTTCTCCTCCAGTTCTGTATGTAGACAACAAGGCCATGCTGGCCTTGTGTCGGGAGCAGCGCCTGGAGCACAGAACGAAGCACATTGCTCTCCGCTACTTCCTTGCTCGTGAGCTGCAGCAGCGTGGTCAGCTGCGTCTTGCGTACGTGGCCTCCGAGGCCAACACTGCTGATATCTTCACCAAGGCGCTTGCACCTTGTGATGATCAGCGCTTCTGTACTCAGCTGGGTCTTGTGCCTGCCTTGCCTCACTTGCTCGCCTCTTGACCTTGCTTGTACTGTTACATATATATATACACCTGCTCTAGCTTGTCTAGCCTTTTATATATATATGTACTCTTGCATGTGAACTGGCCTTGTGGCCTTGACCTTGTGCTCGGAATGTGTGGTGACTTTGTGATCCACCCTGAGCTTGCTTTGCTTTGCTTTGCTTGACTGGTCTTGTGATCCCTTGTACTCCCCCACTTTGCCTATGGGGGTGTGTTAGAACATTATAGCTTATGCTTTTGTGTAGGCTGTAGTGGGGTAGCCCATATGGGGTACAACCCAATTAGGGTTAGTACTTGTACCCAACTCTTTCATAGTGCATTCATTCTCGTTTCAGCTTTCTCAGGGCAAAGTACTACGGAGCGTAGAAAAGGGTTGTGAGTTCCATGGAGTTAATATTCTCTCCCCGCACCACAGTGTTAAGGCTCCCTGTTGCCCACGGGTGAAGCCTACATAGCTGCCAAAGCTTAGAGGAGACATCCAGGCTCAGGAAAAATTATACAAGCCTCGGAACAATCCTCCTACCTCCCAGGTGAAGTTGGAAAGTGCTGAGTCGGGTATAGGAAAAAGGGAAGGTATTCACTTTGGTGTACCCTATGATCCTATTAATGAGACCCTCTTTGGCTACTCAGCGCAGCAGAGACCACTGCTCCTCGAGGTGTTATGCAATGGGCGACGCCTCCAGGCACTGGTGGACAGCGGTGCATCTCACTCGGTGTGTGACCGCGAAACATTGGAGAAAATTGGAGAAAAGGCAGAGGATACCTAGTTTTCAGCAACCATGGTGGACGGTACAAAGCTTCCTATCCACGGCAAAGCATCACTGCAGCTGCATATCGGTGCGTTGAGGTGGAAGCCGAAGCTACCAGTCACCAACATCAAAGGGTTAGATTTTATCTTGGGGCGAGATTTCCTGAAGCGGTTCAACCCCGAGATCGATTGGGTCAACAGCAAGGTGTGCATCTACAACAACGGGAAGCGGATAGCACTGCGAAGCTGGACAGATACAGGGGACATTCTTGAAATGACACTGGCACGGTTCGAACAGATGGGGAACGAGAGTAACACGGGTTACCTAGCACTGGTTATGGCAGCAGAAGAGGAGGAGAAGCCGAAAGCAGAACTACCTGCAGAAGTGAAGGAGGTCTTGGAGCAGTACAAGGAGATAATGCACGACGACCTAACCGCAGGCATACCTCCAGCACGCACCCACATGCATGAGATCGTGGAGGAACCAGGTGCAAAACCCCTCCCACGCGCACCATACCGACTGAGTCTGATCGAGCTGACAGACATGAAGAAACTGATCGTTTATCTACTGGACAAACAGCTGATCCGCCCATCCACCTCTCCCTAAAATGCACCAGTTCTCTTCACACCAAAACCAGACGGCAGTTTACGGATGTGCATCGACTACCGCGCACTGAACAAACAGACAGTTAAAAACAAATACCCCATACTGCGCATCGACGACTTACTGGACCAACTATGTGGTGAAACAGTCTTCTCGAAGCTGGACCTACGGTCGGGTTACTGGCACATCAAAATGGCGGACAACTTGATCCACAAGACGGCATTCCGTACCAGATACGGCTCCTACGAATACTTGGTGATGCCGTTCGGACTCTACAACGCACCATCGACGTTCCAGGCAGAAATGAACCATATTCTACGGCCCCTACTGGACGAGTGCGTAGTGGTGTACCTAGACGATATCCTCATCTACTCCAAGAACATGAAGTAGCACGTGGAGCATCTACAGAAGGTGTTCGAGATCCTACGGAAAAATAAGTTCTACGTGAAACTGTGGAGGAGCGATTTTGCACTGAAGAAGGTACAGTTTCTCGGGCACATGGTGAGTGCCAAGGGCGTACACGTGGACCCGCGGAAGATCGAAGCCGTTAAAAAGTGGAATGTTCCTGAGAACATAAAGGAGTTGAAGCAGTTCCTAGGCTTCGCCAACTACTACAACCGGTTCGTGCCCCAGTATGCCAAGATAGCAGCGCCACTGAGCGACCTACTGAAAAAGGATACGCCTTTCAAATGGGATACTCCGCATCAGCAAGCCATGGAACAGTTACAGACAGCACTGACCACAGCACCAGTACTCATCCTACCGGACCCCGAGAAGGACTACGTAGTTGAAGCAGACGCTAGTGACCAGGCAGTCGGAGCAGTACTGATGCTGGATCACGGGAACGGGTTACAGCCTATCGCTTACCTCAGTAAGAAGCTACCCGGAGCAGAAATGAACTACCCCATTCACGACAAGGAAACCTTAGCAATAGTCATCGCCTTCAAGGCATGGAGGTGTTACCTAGAGGGAGCCAAGATCACAGTCTATAATGACCACTGCAGCCTCAAATACCTGAAGTCGCAGCCTACACTCTCACGACGACAGGTGCGGTGGGTGGATTTCTTAGAGACCCACTTCCACCATGACATCGTCTACAAGCCCGGGCTACACAACAAAGCAGACGCATTGAGCTGCCCAGGTCATTGTCAGAATGTTATAATTGTCTAGCTTGCAGTGGGGTACTCTATAGCGAGTACAGCCCAATTAGGGTTTCCTATATGTATGCCAACTGCTGCTAGTGCAACCCCCCCTCTCTTCTTCATTCCTCATTCTTCACATGCTATCAGAGCATCTACGCTCCTGGCCTGTGGGCCCACCTAACTGCTTCCGCTGCTACTCTGTGTGCTTCACGCCTCGTGGCGTGCCCCTAGCGGCCCCGTCGCCGCCCCTTTCGGCCCTTCCTCGACCCTGCCCCGGCCCCGCCCCGGCCATGCTCCGTCGCCTGTCGCGGCGCACCGGGGGCACGTGCCCCGCCCCCCCCTCTTTTCCCGTCGCCCGTCGCGGCTGCCTGAGGGGGCCGCGGGCGACCTGGGGGGGGGGGGGCGAGCGTCGCCTCTTCTGCCGCCTGTTTTGGCGCCCTGGGAGGCCGCGCGTCGCCCCCCCCCCCCCCCCCCCCCCCCCCGCCCCGTAACCTCCCTACCCGTCGCCCGGCCCTGCCCTGGGTTAGGGTTTGGGGGTGGCGAGTAGGGGGTGGCGGGTGTGTGGTCTTCCCTGCTCCTCCTCCTCCTCTGTCTCCCACTGCTGCAGGTGCCGTTGAGGGGGGTGGGTGTGTGGGAGTCGACGGAGTGGTGCTAGGGGGTGGGGTGTGAGTGAACCTAGGGTGCAGCAGGGAGTGTGTGAAAAGGGGGGTGACGTGGGAGTGGAGCTAGGGGTGCAGCAAGGAGTGTGTGAAAGGGGGGTGGGACAGTTGGGGGAGGTTGAACGGAGGCTGTCCTCGTGCCGTTAGCAGCACCAGTAGTCCGGGGCGCTGCTCCGGTAGCCCAGTCGTAGCCAGCTACACCAGTCGCCCGTGGGTCCGTTGCTCCTACCGCTCGTCTTAGCCGCGGAGCCAGTTACTCCACTAGTCCGAGGCGCTGTTCCGGTAGCTGCTGTGCCAGTGTGACTCCTGTTGCCCGTGTGTCTGCAGCTTCAGCCGTCGCCTCCTATCTCCTCTCCTCTAACAGTCTCGCCTCCTCCTCCTCACTTGTCCTTTGTGAATGCCTCTAGCTTTGCTTGTCCTTGTGAACTTGCTCTATGCCTGCTTGCTCATTGTGCTGATTACACCCCACTTTGGCTATGGGGGTGTGTCAGAATGTTATAATTGTCTAGCCTGCAGAGGGGTACTCTATAGCGAGTACAACCCAATTAGGGTTTCCTATATGTATGCCAACTGCTGCTAGTGCAACCCCCCCTCTCTTCTTCATTCCTCATTCTTCACAGTCATGTAGCAAGCATCCAACTCGACGGGATGAACCCTCTGCTCAAGGGTCTATTCCAACATGGGTACTCCGTGGACAGCGAGATAGCAACGGCAGAGAAACAGAAGCTGTTACAGTGGTAGAAGGACTTAGCGGTAAGGAAGGGTTCAGGAAAGATTTGGGTACCGAATTACGCCCCGCTACGGCAGATCCTATTGGAGGAGTTTCACGACGTACCTTACGCGGGACATTTCGGGAGCAACAAGACGTTAGCAGGGATAGCGAAGTATTACTACTGGCCCGGGATGGCAGCAGACGTGCAGCAGTTCGTCACCTCTTGCGACACGTGCCAGCGGATGAAGAGTAGCAAGCAGAAAAAAACAGGGTTACTTCAGCCTCTACCCGTACCGGAGCAGCCATGGCAGGTCGTTAGCCTCGACTTCATCACGGGACTTCCTTCGACCTCACGAGGGCATGACGCTATTGTCAGTAGATCTGCACTGTGGATGCCCGATTGATCCTGGAGAGGGTTACAGGCGCGTTCGCCTGGGGGGTTATGGGCGCACTAACCCGCTACTGAAACAAGCCCTTTTATCCCAATGGTCTAGTGGTTGGGATTCTGACATGGTATCAGAGCGGTCTCGGGTTCGTTTCCCGGTGTATGCACATGTAGGCCGTTGCCGCTGTGCTTAGTCCTGGGCCTCCCAGTGTGGGGGGGTGTCAGTAGATCTGCACTGTGGATGCCCGATTGATCCTGGAGAGGGTTACAGGCAGAGACCCAAAATTCACCAATAAGTTTTGGAAGGAGCTCAGGGGGGTGTTGGGGACAAAGCTTGCAATGTCTTCAGCATACCACCCCCAGACTGATGGACAGACGGAGCGACTCAATCAGGTGGTTGAACAGTTACTGCGCACAGCTTGCAAAGACGACGTCAGCCACTAGGACACACAGTTACCGACCCTAGAGTTCTCTTACAACAACGCGTCACATGCGGCCACAGGGAAAACTCCTTTCTTCCTGTGTTACGGACGGGAACCACTCACACCACAGCAGCCAACCACACCGGCACACGTCCAAGCCGCACATGACTTCGTCACCACCATGCACCAGCTATGGGAGAAGACTCACCGACGTCTCACCACGATGCGGAACTCCCAAAAGCAGTATGCCGATCGTCAGCGACGTGATCACACAGTAACAATCAGAGATCAGATACTTCTTGACACGCGCAACTTGAACCTGTCTCTGTGAGAATTTAGGAATGAATGAACTAGCAAGCAGGTGGGTACAAGTAGGAAAACCTAGAAGTGTTGTACCCCTTATTGTCTACCCCTCTACAACCTACACAGACTATAGCATAGGATATAAGTTTGACACACCCCCATACACAAAGTGGGGGAGAACAAGAGGTCACAAGACCAGTCAAGCAAAGCAAAGCAAGCTCAGGGTGGATCACAACGTCACCACACACTCCGAGCACAAGAGCAAGGCCAAAAGGCCAGTTCACATGCAAGATCATATATAAAGGTAAACAAGCAAGTGCAGGTATAGAAAGATCACAGTACAAGCAAAGTCGAGAAGTGAGCAAGTGAGGCCAAGTAGGCACAAGACCTAACATCGTACAGAAGCGCTGATGATCACAAGGCGGAAGTGCCTTGGTGAAGATATCAGCATTGTTGGCCTCAGAGGTCACGTAAGCTAGGCGCAGCTAACCACGCTGCTGCAGCTCACGAGCAAGGAAGTAGCGAAGAGCAATGTGCTTCGTTCTGTACTCCAGTCTGTGCTCCCGACACAAGGCCAGCATGGCCTTGTTGTCTACGTACAGAACTGGAGGAGAACGAGGCGGCTCTCCTAGGTCAGTCAGCAGGTAGGTGAGCCAGCGTAGCTCCTGTGCAGCCATGGCCCCCGCGTAGATCTCAGCCTCACAGCTGGAGTTGAGAACAGAAGACGAGCGGGTAGACCGCCACGAAACAGAGCCAGAGCCAAGGCTGAAGGTGTAACCCTGTGACGACCGCTGCAGAGCCTGGTCGTCAGCCCAAGAAGCGTCAGCGTGACCTGTGAGGACCACTGGACTCTGCCCTCCAAGCACTAGCCCCATGCCCGACGTACTGCACAAGTAGCGCAACACCCTCTTCGCTGCAGCCATGTGCTCAGGTCGGTGTCTCCCAGGAGCAACATAGCGTGCCAAGATGCTAAGAGGGTATGCAAGGTCAGGTCGTGTGCAGGTCATCAGGTACATGAGGCAGCCAACAAGCTCTGCGTATGGGCCACTCGGCTCTACGGACTCATCCGAAGGCAGAGCTGAGAGCGAGTGGCGAGTAGACAGAGGAGTGGCGTGAGGCGAGGAGTACGTGAAGTCGAAGCGCTGAAGAACCTGCTGCACCATGTGTGACTGAGTCAGGGTAATGGTGCGCTGTGCTCTGTCCCGGGTGATCTGCAAGCCAAGGTAGCTGCGCAGTTCACCCAGGTCTGTGCACGTGTGTCTCTTCTACAGCTCGGATTTCATGTGGGCGAGTCCAGCAGTGTCAGCAGTGGCAAAGACCAAGTCGTCGACGTACACGAGGATGTAGAACGGCGGCAAAGAGGTGTCGGTGCGCAGAAACAGCGACGGGTCGGCTGTAGAAGGAGCAAACCCAAGAGCCGCAAGTGTAGTCTGTCGGAAAAAAAAAAAAAAAAAAATATATATATATATATATATATATATATATATATATATATATATATATATATATTTATATGTAACTGCCTGTAGGATTGGTTACTGTAGTTATAGCGTTTTCCTATTTGGTGGTGCACCTTTCTTGCTTGTTCTCTCGTATTTGTACCCTTAAACCTATTGTGAAACCCCTCATTCTCTCGACTCCTTTCTCCTTTTCAACTTTCTCGAACTCAACTCACTCGATCTAACTAGCCATGGCTCCTAAGCCTTGCTAGAAATTTAACATAGTCCTCAGTGTGTCGTGTGTCAGAACATTATAGCTAATGCTATTGTGTAGGCTATAGTGGGGTATCCCATAGGGGGTACAACCCAACTAGGGTTTCATATTTGTACTCGCTTCATTCATAGTTCACATCATTCCCGTTCTAATCTTTTCATGGTATCGAGCAGGTCCCCCCTTGGGAACTGTGCTTAGGGCCCACCACATCGAGTTTCCTGCCCAAAGCGCGCTCAGCCCGAGTCGCGCTCCGGGCCCTCACTTCGCCGAGCCGCCCTAGCGGCCCTTCACTGCTGCCCCGCCGCCTGTCTCAGCGGCCTCGCCGCCCTTTTCTGCGGCCCCGCCGCCTATCTCGCTGCAGCCCCGCCGCCCTTCACGGCGGCCCCGCCACCCGTCTCAGCGGCCCAGCCGCCCGTCTTCGCGGCCCCGCCGCCTCTCTCGCTGCGGCCCCGCCGCCTCTCACTGCGGCCCCGCCGCCCGTCTCAGCAGCCCCGCCGCCCATCTTCGCGGCCCCGCCGCCTCTCTCGCTGCGGCCCGCTGCCTCTCACTTCGGCCCCGCCGCCCGTCTCTGCCGCCCCGCCGCCCGTCTTCGCGGCCCCGCCGCCTCTCTAGCTGCGGCCCCGCCGCCTCTACCTGCGGCCCCGCCGCCCGTCTCAGTGGCCCCGCCGCCCGTCTTCGCGGCCCCGCCGCCTCTCTTGCTGCGGCCCCGCCGCCTCTCACTACGGCCCCGCCGCCCGTCTCAGCGGCCCCGCCGCCCATCTTCGCGGCCCCGCCGCCTCTCACTTCGGCCCCGCCGCCCGTTTCTGCGGCCCCGCCGCCCGTCTCTGCGGCCTCGCCGCCCGTCTCCGCGACCCCGCGGCCTCTCTAGCTGCGGCCCCGCCGCCTCTCCCTGCGGCCCCGCCGCCCGTCTCAGCGGCCCCGCCGCCCGTCTTCGCGGCCCCGCCGCCTCTCTCGCTGCGGCCTCGCCGCCTCTCACTGCGGCCCCGCCGCCCGTCTCAGCGGCCCCGCCGCCCGTCTTCGCGGCCCCGCCGCCTCTCACTTCGGCCCCGCCGCCCGTCTCTGCGGCCCCGCCGCCCGTCTCAGCGGCCCCGCCGCCTCTCTAGCTGCGGCCCCGCCGCCTCTCTAGCTGCGGCCCCGCCGCCTCTCACTGCGGCCCCGCCGCCCGTCTCTGCGGCCCCGCCGCCCCTCTCGCTGCGGCCCCGAGCCCTACCAGCGGCCCTACGGCCCTACACCGCCCGCGCCACCCGAGCTGCCCGACCCGCCCCACCCGCCCGAGCCGCCCGAGCTGCCCGACCTGCCCGAGCCGCTCGAGCCGCCTGAGCTGCTAAGGAGCCGAGCCGCCCGACCCGCCCGAGTCGCCCGAGCCGCCCGAGTCGCCCGAGCCCCCTGAGCCGTTGAGGAGCCGAGCCGCCCGACCCGCTCGAGCCGCCCGAGCCGCCTGAGCCGCTATGGAGCCGAGCCACCTGAGCCGCCCGAACCGCAGTTGCTGCTGAGCCGTCCGAGCAGCCGCGTTGCTGTGCTGCTGAGCTGCCCGACCCGCCCTGTCTGGTGAGAGCAGCGCTCCTGTCACTGCACTGCCCCTGTCCTACTGGTAGTACTGCTAGGCTACTGTCGTCATGACTACCCCTAGTGTCCTCGCTTTTGACGCTGAGCGTCGGGCCATCGACTTTGAGGTCTGGGTAGACGACCTGCACCTGTTCTTACGGTGCGATAGGGCAGACGGCCTCTCTCTCTTTGACCTCACCTCTGGCGCTTCCCCTGCCCCTGCTGCTGATGCTGACGCCACTGTTCGCTCCCAGTGGGCCACGCGCGACGCTGCTGCATGTCTTGCTGTGCGTCGCCACCTCCCTACCTCCGAGCGTGAGCACTTTAGTCAGTACAAGAAAGCTCAGACCTTGTACGACGCTGTAGTCGCGCGCTACTCCTCCCCTGCCACTGCTGCACTGAGCCGTCTCATGCTACCGTACCTCTTCCCTGACCTTGCTGCCTTTCCCCCCGTGGCTGACCTCATTACGCACCTCCGCACTAGTGACACTCGCTACCGCGCTGCACTCCCTGCTGACTTCTGCGCCAAGAACCCCCCCCCCCCATGTACATCACTCTGTACTTCCTAGTCACTCGCCTTCCTGACTCCCTTCGTGTAGTCAGGGACCACTTTCTCTGAGTCTGTCCCACCACGCTCACTGTCGATCTCCTCGAGAAGGCCCTCTTAGCAGCGGAGAAGAGTATAGTCGGTGTAGGAGCCTCTCGAGGTGACCCGCGCACCCCCATCTTTGAGGGGTGTTCCCCCTCCCCCCTGCTGCCCTCTGTTGCCTATGCTGCTACGGCCGACCTCCTTGGTCTTGAGTTGGTCGGTGCGGCGTCTGCCCCTAGCGGGAGACGCCGCCCTTGCAAGGGCAAGGGGGGCAAGGGAGCAGGAGGAGCGGGCGGTGGAGGTGGAGGTGGAGGCGGTGGGGGTAGTGGGGGTGGCGGTGGGAGTGGAGGTGCGGGTGGGGGGGTCGGTGGCGGCGGTGGAGGCGGAGGCGGCGGCGGCGGTGGCGGTGGGAGCGGAGGTGGCGGAGGAGGCGGCGGTGGAGGCGGCGGTGGAGGCGGCGGTGGAGGCGGCGGCAGTAGCGGAGGCGGCGGAGGCGGTGGGGGTGGCGGTGGAGCTGGTCGCGGGCCTTCGCAGAGGAGTCGCTCTGGTAGTGGCGCACGTCAGCAGCAGCAGCGCGGTCGTGAGACCTTGTCCCCTCAGCAGCTCCGTGAGTGGTACACTGCACGCCAGCGGGGTGGGGGTTTTGGTCCGTGCACCTACGTCTTGCGCACCGGCGACCGTGCGAGTGAGCAGTGTGGGGGTCCGCACCCCACCCAGCGCTGCTTTGGCCGCCTGACGGACGCGTGGCGTCACCAGTTCCCAGAGGCCTCAGAGATTCCTTGCTGGGGCGAGCTGTCTAGGGCGGGTGTTGCCATCTTTGATCTTGACTTTGATGCTATTCTATCTGCCATGTATGCTGTGTCTCATAGTGATGAGGGTGAGTGCTACCGCTGTTTCCCGCCCGATCCGGGCATTGAGGCTGCTGCCCTAGGTGCTTGCGACGCTGCTGCTCTAGGTGCTAGTGTGTCTGCGTCCTCAGGTACTGGTGAGTCTGCGCTCTCAGGTACTACGTCGGCTTTGGCCTCCCTCACCTTCACTCTTGACTCTGGGGCGTCTCGCTCCTTCTTTCGGGACCGCACCACACTCACGCCGCTTAGTCGGCCGGTTGCGGTGTCTCTGGCTGACCCCTCCGGGGATCCTGTACTGTCTCGCTTCTCCACAGTCCTCCCGTGTCCGGCGGCTCCCTCTGGCACCCTGTCTGGTCTCTACCTCCCCTCGTTCTCGACGAACCTGGTGAGTGGTGCTGACCTACAGGATGGGGGAGTACACCAGTTCACTCCTGCGCGTCAGCAGGTGACGCAATGTACAGAGGCTAGCACAGGCCGGCACCTGGCTACGTTTACCCATCAGCCGGGGTCAAGCCTGTACACACTGACAACTGCGTCTCCTCCCGTTACTGAGTCTGGTAGAGTCGCTTCGTCCGGTCAGGTGTTTGCTGCAGCGTCTAGGTCTGGTCCTGAGTCTGCCCCCTGTTCGTGTCGTCTCTTGTCTCATGAGACTCTCCTCTGGCACCACCGTCTTGGTCACCCCTCTCTGCTTCGGCTCAGAGGCATGGCCTCCCGTCTTCTTGTGTCTGGTCTCCCCCGGTCCCTCCCTCCCCTTCCTCACGGCCCTGGCCCTGCCTGTGTCCCCTGTGTCGAGGGACGCCAGCGGGCTGCCCCCCACTCCTCCCGGTTTCCTCCGACAGAGGCCCCGTTGCAGACGCTTCACATGGACGTGTGGGGCCCGGCCCGCGTCCGTGGACAGGGTCACGAGCGCTACTTCCTGCTCGTTGTTGACGACTACTCGCGTTACACCACAGTCTTCCCCTTGCGCAGCAAGGGTGATGTCACTGAGGTGCTGATCGACTGGATCCGCGCGGCTCGTCTCCAGCTCAGGCGGAGCTTTGGCTCGGACTTCCCTGTTCTGCGTCTGCACTCGGACAGAGGCGGAGAGTTTTCCTCTGGCCTACTGCGAGCCTACTGTCGCGCACGAGGCATCCGTCAGACCTTCACGCTTCCGGACTCACTGCAACAAAATGGGATTGCTGAGCGCCGCATTGGCATGGTCATGGACGTCGCTCGTACGTCTATGATGCATGCGGCTGCCCCCCATTTTCTGTGGCCGTTTGCGGTCAGGTATGCGGCGCATCAGATCAACCTCCACCCCAGGGTCTCCAGGCCGGAGACCTCCCCAGCCTTACTGTGGACGGGGAAGGTTGGCGATGCGTCGGCGTTCCGGGTCTGGGGATCTCGGGCGTTTATCCGCGACTTGTCTGCGGACAAGCTGTCCCCTCGTGCTGCTCCTTGCGTCTTCCTTGGGCTCCCCCCTGACGCGCCTGGGTGGCAGTTCTACCACCCCACCTCTCGACGTGTTCTGTCCTCCCAGGCCGTCACGTTTGACGAGTCGGTCCCCTACTACCGCCTCTTCCCCTACCGCACTCCGTCCCTCCCCCCACCCCCGCTCTTCCTTGTACCAGGTCCCCCCCAGGTAGACTCCCTCCCCCCTCAGGGTCCTGCCCCTTCAGGTGTGTCCCAGGTAGATGCAGTCGAGCCTGTCGAGGTCACTGGTGACTCTGGTGCTGCTAGGGGTGCTGAGCCTGTGGGTGCTTGACCTGGGGGTGCGGAGTCTGGGGGTGCTGAGCCTGGGGGTACTGCGTCTGGGGGTGCTGAGCCTGGGGGTACTGAGCCTGGGGGTGCTGAGCCTGGGGGTGCTGAGCTTGGGGGTGCTACGCCTGGGGGTGCTGAGCCTGGAGGTGCTACGCCTGGGGGTGCTGAGCCTGGAGGTGCTACGCCTGGGGGTGCTGGGAGTGGAGGTGCTCCGCCTGGAGGTTCTCCGGGTGCTTCTTCTCGCCGGGAGCCACTCTCTCCACAGGAGCTGCACGAGTGGTTTGCCCGGCGCTGGCGCCGTACTGCTGGTGCTGGAGGTTCTTCGGCTGCTGAGGGTGCTGCGGTCGCGGGTCCCGAAGGTGCTCACTGGGAGTACTGGAGCTGCTGGACCTACGGGTTCGACTTGGAGCTGGTGCTGCTGAGGGTGTTGGCGCTGAGACTACCGCTGGCGGTCCTACTGGGGATGCTCCTGGTGCTGCTGGAGGTGCTGCTGGAGCGGGTGCTCCTGCTGATGGTACTGGTGCTGTACCTGCTGCTTCTGGCGTCATCACGCGGCCTCGTCCGTACTTTGTTCCACTCCTGCAGCAGGTTCTTGGTCTTCCACCTTCTACTGGTCCTCCTCTTCCCTTAGAGTGTCCACAGCCTGTCCCGTCACAGTCACAGCTACAGCCTGCCTCCCCTCTGCCTGCTCCTTCTCCCTACGCTGGTCCTACTGGAGGTCTTACTGAGCGTTGTGAGCCTACGTCTCGTCCTGCGTCGGCTGTTAGAGCTGCTCGCGCTCGCGGTTCGCGCCAGCGTCCTCCTCCTGTCCCTGGCACGCACCGGATGTCTCTGCGTCCGTCTACTGCTCCTCTGCGTGCCCCTTTGCCTTCCCCTCCTGAGTCCTCTCTTCCTGCACTTGCCGACCCTGAGTCGGTCTCTCTTCGTGCTGCCAGTCCTACTGTCACACGTCTCCTTGCTACTGTTGTCACGGGCCCTTCTTTCGAGTCTACTGCTGCGTCTGCTCTCGTTACTGAGCTCGTCGACTTTGCTGCTCGTTGTCGCTTAGACTACGCTGCTAGTCTTGTCGCTTAGTCTGAGTCTGTCTGTCCTCCGTCCGTCGAGGGTGAGTGTGCCCTTAGCACAGACGTCCTTGAAGACAAGCAGGAGGAGTTCCAGTGTCTGGCAGCAGCTTCACCTCATCTCGTGTCCGTACTGCTTACCCCTGAGGGAGACCCGGATGCACTTGACATCCCGACTCCGCGCTCTTACGCGGAGGCGATAGAGGGTCCCTACTTTTCTCAGTGGCAGGCAGCTATGGATGCAGAGATGGCATCCTGGAAGTCCACAGGCACCTACGTTGACGCTGTCCCCCCTCCTTGGGCGAACATCGTCAGTGGCATATGGATCTTCAGGGTGAAGCGGCCGCTGGGTTCTCCGCCTGTCTTCAAGGCGCGTTACGTGGCTCGTGGCTTCAGTCAGCGGCAGGGAGTAGACTACTTTCAGACCTTCTCCCCCACCCCGAAGATGACCACTCTTCGGGTACTGCTGCACATTGCTGCTCACCGTGACTACGAGCTCCACTCTCTCGACTTCAGCACAGCTTTCTTGCAGGGCAGCCTGCACGAGGAGATCTGTCTGCGCCGCCCACCTGGCTTCACTGGGTCTTTCCCTCTTGGTACCCAGTGGAGTCTCCGGCGTCCAGTCTACGGTCTCCGCCAGGCGCCACGTGAGTGGCACGACACACTGAGGACTACGCTTGCGGCTCTTGGGTTTGCTCCTTCTACTGCCGACCCGTCGTTGTTTCTGCGCACCGACACCTCTCTGCCGCCGTTCT
Organism: Closterium sp. NIES-65; assembly: GCA_948144175.1. NCBI lineage: Eukaryota > Viridiplantae > Streptophyta > Zygnematophyceae > Desmidiales > Closteriaceae > Closterium > Closterium sp. NIES-65. Next base: position 1,008,916 of record CANXME010000719.1, read on the forward strand.
ACATCCTCGTGTACGTCGACGACTTGGTCTTTGCCACAGCTGACACTGCTGGACTCGCCTACGTGAAGTCCGAGCTGCAGAAGCGACACACGTGCACAGACCTGGGTGAACTGCGCAGCTACCTTGGCTTGCAGATCACCCGGGACAGAGCACGCCGCACCATTACCCTGACTCAGTCACACATGGTGCAGCAGGTCCTTCAGCGCTTCGGCTTCACGTACTCCTCGCCTCAGGCCACTCCTCTGCCTACTCGCCACTCACTCTCAGCTCTGCCTTCGGATGAGTCCGTAGAGTCGAGTGGCCCGTATCCAGAGCTTGTTGGCTGCCTCATGTACGTGATGACCTGCACACGACCTGACCTTGCATACCCTCTTAGCATTCTTGCACGCTATGTTGCTCCTGGGAGACACCGACCAGAGCACATGGCTGCAGCGAAGAGGGTGTTGCGCTACTTGTGCAGTACGTCAGGCATGGGGCTAGTGCTTGGAGGGCAGAGTCCAGTGGTCCTCACTGGGCACGCAGACGCTTCTTGGGCTGACGACCAGGCTACGCAGCGGTCATCACAGGGTTACACCTTCAGCCTTGGTTCCGGCTCTCTTTCGTTGCGGGCTACCCGCTCGTCTTCTGTTCTCAGCTCCAGTTGTGAGGCTAAGATCTACGCCGGGGCTATGGCTGCCCAGGAGCTTCGCTGGCTCACCTACCTGCAGACCAACCTTGGAGAGCCGCCTCGTTCTCCTCCAGTCCTGTACGTAGACAACAAGGCCATGCTGGCCTTGTGTCGAGAGCAGCGACTGGAGCACAGGACAAAGCACATTGCTCTCCGTTACTTTCTTGCTCGTGAGCTACAGCAGCGTGGATAGTTGCGGCTTGTGTTCGTGGCCTCTGAGGCCAACACTGCTGATGTTTTCACCAAGGCACTTGCGCCTTGTGATCATCAGCGCTTCTGCACTCAGCTGGGTCTTGTGCCTGTCTTGCCTCACTTGCTCACTTCTTGACCTTGCTTGTACTGTCACATATATATACTCCTGCTCTTGCTTCCTTAGCCTCGTATAGATATATATATATGTGCTCTTGCATGTGAACTGGCCTTTTGGCCTTTGAACTTGTGCTCGGAATGTGTGGTGACTTTGTGATCCACCCTGAGCTTTGCTTTGCTTTGCTTGACTGGTCTTGTGACCCCTTATTCTCCCCCACTTTGCCTATGGGGGTGTGTTAGAACATTATAGCTTATGCTATTGTGTAGGCTATAGTGGGGTATCCCATAGGGGGTACAACCCAACTAGGGTTTCATATTTGTACTCGCTTCCTTCATAGTTCACATCATTCTTGTTCTAATCTTCTCATCGTGCCACTCACGGGGTGCCTGGCGGAGACCGTAGACTGGCCGCCGGAGGCTCCACTGGGTACCAGAAGGAAACGACCCAGTGAAGCCAGGTGGGTGGCGCAGCCAGATCTCCTCGTGCAGGCTGCCCTGCAGGAAAGCTGTGCTGAAGTCAAGAGAGTGAAGCTCGTAGTCGCGCTGAGCGGCTATGTGCAGTAGCACTCGAAGAGTGGTCATCTTCGGGGTGGGAGAGAAGGTCTGAAAGTAGTCAACTCCCTGCCACTGACTGAAGCCTCGAGCCACGTAACGCGCCTTGAAGACAGGCGGAGAACCCGGCGGCTGCTTCACCCTTAAAATCCACATGCCACTGGCGATGTTCGCCCCAGGTGGGGGAACCTCGTTGATGTAGGTGCCCGTGGACTTCCAGGAAGCCATCTCTCCGTCCATGGCTGACTGCCACTGTGAGGAGTAGGGACCCTTGATCGCCTTAGTGTACGATCAAGGAGTCGGGATGTCCGGTGCATTGAGGTCTCCCTCAGGGGCAATCAGCGTGGACACGAGATGAGGCAAAGCAGCAGAAAAGCACTGGAACTCCTCCTGCCTGTCCTCAAGGACGTCCGTGCTAAGAGCACACTCAACCCCGACGGCAAAGGACAGACAGACTAAGACTCAGCAACAAGGCTAGCGGCGTAGTCTAGACGACAGCGAGCAGCGAAGTCGACAAGCTCAGCAACCAAGGCAGACGCAGCAGTGGACTCAAAGGAAGGGTCAGTGACAACAGTGGCCAGGAGACGCGTGACAGTAGGACTGGCAGCACGAAGAGAGTCAGACTCAGGATCAGCAAGAACAAGAAGAGAGGACTCTGGAGGAGACGGCAATGGGACACGCAGAGGAGCAGTGGAAGGACGCAGTGCCATGTGGTGTGTGCCGGGGACCGCAGGAGGACGCGGACGCGGAACACGACGACTAGTGCAAGCAGCACGAACAGGCGATGCGGGACGAGACGCAGGCTTGATGCAAGACCTCGAGTAGGACCAGTGTAGGGAGAAGGAGCAGGTAGGGGAGGGGCGGGCTGTAACTGTGACTCTGACTGGACAGGTTGTGGACACTCTAAGGGAGGAGCAGGACCTGTAGAGGGCGGGAGACCAAGAACCTGCTCAAGGAGCGAAACGAAGTACGGCCTCGGCCGCGCAGCGCCTCCAGAACCAGTAAGGACAACACCAGTACCCCCAGCGGCAGCACAAGCGTCAGCAGCACCTCCAGCTCCAACAGCGCCAACTCCAGCACCCTCAGATGCACCAGCGCAAGCATAAACACCAGCGCTAACATCCCCAGTAGCTCCAGCTCGAGCAGCTCCAGCAACACCAACTCCAGCAGGACCGGTAGCTCCAGTACGGCCAGCAGCTCCAGCAGGACTAACTCCAGCAGCCTCAACAGCACCCCCAGTCCCAGCAGCTCCAGTACCGCCAGTACGAGCACCTCTGGGACCAGCAACAGCAGCAGTACCTCTAGCTCCAGCAGCACGGCTCCAGCGCCGGGCAAACCAATCGCGCAGCTCCTGTGGAGAGAGTGGCTCCCGCCTTGACGAAGCACCGCCGGCGGCCACACGAGCAAACTTAGGGCCCCCAGGCTCCGCACCCCAAGGCTCCGCACCCCCAGACTCAGCACCCCCAGGCTCAGCACCTCCAGACTCAGCACCCCCAGGCTTAGCACCCCCAGACTCAACACCTCCAGGCTCAGCACCCCCAGACTCAACACCCCCAGGCTCAGCACCCCCAGACCCAGCACCTCCAGACCCGACACCCGCAGGCTCAGCAGCTCTAACAGCACTAGAGTCAACAGCTACCTCGACAGGCTCGACTGCGTCTACCTGGGACACACCTGACGGGGCTGGACCCTGAGGGGGGAGGGGGTCTACCGGGGGAGGACCTGGCGCAAGGAAGAGCGGCGGCGGGGGGAGGGGCGCAGTGCGGTAGGGGAAGAGACGGTAGTACACACCGACTCGTCAAAGGTGACGTCCTGGAAGGACAGAACATGGCGTGAGGTGGGGTGGTAAAACTGCCAACCAGGCGCGTCAGGGGGGAAGCCAAGGAAGACGCAGGGAACAGCACGAGGGGACAGCTTGTCCGCAGACAAGTCGCCGGCAAACGCCCGAGATCCCCAGACCCGAAACGCAAACGCATCGCCAACCTTCCCCGTCCACCGCAAGGTGGGGGAGGTCTCTGGCAAGGAGACCCAGGGCTGAAGGTTGAGCTGACGCGCTGCGTACTGAACCGCAAATGGCCACTGAAAATGGGGGGCAGCCGCATGCATCATGGACGCACGAGCGACGTCCATGTCCATGCCAATGCGGCGCTCAGCAATCCCATTTTGCTGTGGAGAGGCCGGTAGCGTGAAGGTCTGGTGGATGCACTGTGCCCGACAGAAGGCTCGCAGACGGGCAGAGGAAAACTCCTCGCCTCTGTCAGAGTGCAGACGCATAACAAGAAAGTCCGAGCCGAAACTCTCCCTGAGCTGGAGACGAGCTGCGCGGATCCACTCGATCAACACCTCAGTGACGTCACCCTTGCTGCGCAAGGGGAAGACTGTGGTGTAACGCGAGTTGTCGTCAACCACCAACAGGAAGTAACGCTCGTGCCCCTGTCCACGGACGCGGGCTGGGCCCTACATGTCCATGTGGAGAGTCTGCAGCGGAGCCTCTGTCGGAGGAAACTCGGAGGAGTGAGGGGCGGCGCGCTGTCGCCCCTCGACGCAGGGGACGCAGGTAGGGCCAGGCCCTGGAGGTAGGGGAGGGAGAGACCGGGGGAGACCAGAGACAAGGACACGGGAGGCCATGCCTCGGAGACGAGGCAGGGAGGGGTGACCAAGACGTTGGTGCCAAAGGAGAGTCTGGTGGGACATGAGACGACACGAGCAGGGAGCAGACTCAGGACCAGACCTGGACGCTGCAGCAAACACCTGACTCAACGCAGCTACCTGGCCAGACTCAGCAGCCGGAGGAGACTCAGTAGTAAGGGTGTACAAGCTCGACCTTGGCCGACGAGTGAACGTGGCCAAGTGTCGGCCTGTCCGAGCACACGTGCAGTGGGTCACCCGCTGACTCAAAGGAGTGAACTGGTCAACCCCCCTATCCTGTAGGTCCGCTCCACTCACCAAGTTCGTAGAGAACGAGGGGAGGTAGAGACTTGACAGGGTGCTAGAGGGGGCTGCCAGGCACGGTAAGACAGTGGAGAAGCTAGCAAGGACAGGACCCCCAGAGGGGTCCGCCAGGGAGACTGCAACCGGCCGACTAAGCCGCGTAAGCATGGTGCGGTCTCGAAAGAAGGAGCGGGACGCTTCCGAGTCAAGGGTGAAGGTGTGTAAGGCCTGCGCCGACGTAGTACCTGAGAGAGCAGACTCACCAGCACCTGGGGCAGCAGACGCACTAGCACCTGGGGCAGCAAACGCACTAGCACCTGGGGCAGCAGACGCACTAGCACCTAGAGCAGCAACCTCACCAGTACCTAGAGCAGTAGCCTCAATGCCCGGGTCAGGCGGTACACGTAGGTAGCAGACACCGTCAACACTAGTAGTCACAGCATACATGGCAGCAAGGATAGCATCATAGTCAAGATCAAAGATGGCAACCCCCGCCCTAGACAGATCTCCCCAGCGAGGGATCTCTGACGCCTCAGGGAACTGGTGACGCCACGCGTCCGTCAGGCGGCCGAAGCAGCGCTGGGTGGAGTGCGGGCCCCCGCACTGCTCACCAGCGCGGTTGCCGGTACGGAGGACGTAAGTGCAGGGACCAGTACCCCCACCGCGCTGACGCGTAGCGTACCACTCACGAAGCTACTGAGGGGACAGGGTCTCATGACCGCGCTGCTGCTGCTGGCGCGGACCACCACCGGACCCACTTCTCTGCGCAGAGTCGCGACCAGCTCCACCGCCGCCGCTGCCACTGCCTCCGCCGCCTCCGCCACCTCCGCCGCCTCCGCCACCTCCGCCGCCTCCGCTCCCTCTGCCACCACCGCCGCCTCCGCCGTCTCCACTGCTGCCACCGCCGTCGCCACCCCCGCCACCACTCCCACCACCACCCCCACCCCCTCCACTGCCTCCACCACCACCTCCACCGCCCCCGCTAGCCCCTCCAGCTCCCTTGCCCCCCTTGCCCTTGGCGGTGCGGCGTCTCCCGCTAGGGGCAGACGCAGCGCCGACCCCGTAGTAACCAACGAGGTCGGCAGCAGCAGCAGAAGCAACAGAGGGCAAGAAGGGGGAGGGGGAACACCCCTCAAAGACGGGGGTGCAAGGGTCACCACGAGAGGCTCCTACAGCGACTATGATCTTCTCTGCTGCTAGGAGGCGCTCTTTGAGGAGGTCAACGGTGAGAGTGGTGGGGCAAACTGAGAGGAAGTGGTCCCTGACTAAGCGAAGAGAGTCAAGGAGCCGGGTGACTATGTAGTAGAGGGTGATGTACATGGGGGGGGGTTCTTGGCACATAACTCAGCAGGAAGCGCGGCGCGGTAGCGAGTGTCACTAGTGCGGAGGTGCGTAATGAGGTCAGCGACTGTGGGAAAGGCAGCAAGGTTAGGGAAGAGGTACGGTAGCATGAGGCGGCTCAGTGCAGCAGTGGCAGGGGAAGAGTAGCGTGCAACTACAGTGTCGTACACGGTCTGAGCACTCTTGTACTGGCTAAAGTGTGCACGCTCAGTGGTTGGTAAGTGGCGACGCACAGCAAGACGGGTAGCAGCATTGTGTGTCGCCCACTGTGAGCGAACAGTGCTGTCAGCAGTAGCAGGCGGGGCAGGGGAGGCACCAGAGGTGAGGTCGAACAGAGAGCGACCGTTTGCCCTATCGCACTGGAGGAACAGCTGGAGGTCATCGACCCAGACCTCAAAGTCAACAGCACGGCCCTCAGTGTCAAAGGTAAGAACACTAGGGCTAGCCATGACTGCAGAGGTCTAGCAAGGAGTGAGCTCACCAGTACGAATAAGTAGGGCCGGGGCGCGTCGGTAGGACTGGTAGCGGCTCGACAGCAGGGTGGCTCGGCGACTCAGCGGCTCGGCTGCTGGGCGGCTCGGCTGTTAGGCGGCTCGGCGGCTCGGCTGCTGGGTGGCTCGGCGGTTCGGCTGCTGGGCGGCTCGGCGGCTCGGCTGCTGGGCGGCTCGGCTGCCGGGCGGCTCGGCGGCTAGGCGGCTCGGCGGCTCGGCTGCTGAGCGGCTCGGCGGCTTTGCTGCTGGGCGGCTCGGTAGAGGCGGCGTCGAGGCCGCGTAGGAGGCGGCGTCGGGGCCGCTTAGGGGCGGCGACGGGGCCGCTTAGGAGCGGTAGCGGGGCTGCTTAGGAGCGGTAGCGGGGCCGCTGAGGGGCAGCGACGGGGCCGCGTAGGGTGAGAGGCGGCGACGGGGCCGATAGGGGCGGCGACGGGACCGCTAGGGGCGGCGACGAGGCCGCAAGAGGGCGGCGACGGGGCCGCGAGAGGGCGGCGACGAGGCCGCAAGAGGGCGGCACTGGGGGCCGCTAGAGGGCGACGACGCGGCCGCGAGAGGGCGGCGACGAGGCCGCGAGGGGCGGCTGCAGGGCCGCGACGGGCGGTGACGGGGCCGCGAACGGCGGTGACGGGGCCGCGAGAGGAAGGCGACGGGGCCGCGATAGGGCGGCGACGGGGCCGCGAGAGGGCGGCGACGGGGCCGCGATAGGGCGGCGACGGGGCGGTGGAGGAGGGGCCGCTGAGGGCGGCGCGACGGGCCGCTAGGGGGGCGGCGACGGGGTCGTGAGGGGCCGTGAGAGAGGGGGGGGGGGGGGGCGCTAAGGGCGGCGCGACGGGTCGCTAAGAGGAGGGCGGCACACAGGGCGCGCCTCGGTCAGGGGCGACTCGATCTCAGGGCAGGAAAAAAAATCGATGTTCAGTGGTAGGCCCTAGGAAGTTCCCACTAGGGAACCTGCTCTATACCATGTGAGAATTGAGGAATGAATGAACTAGCAAGCAGGTGGGTACAAGTAGGAAAACCTAGAAGTGTTGTACCCCATATTGTCTACCCCACTACAGCCTACACAGACTATAGCATAGGATATAAGTTTGACTGTCTCACCTCCCATCCAACCTTGAACCACAGATCTTTTTTGGGTTCGTAAACTACGTGCGTCGGTTCGTCCCCGACATGGCACGGTTAACTGCGCCGCTGACGGACTTGTTACGGAAGGGGGTCGCTTTTACGTGGGGGGAGAAAGAGCATGCTGCCTTCTCTGCCCTGAAAAATGTTATCTGTTCACCGTTCGTCCTGCGCATCGCCGACCCACACCGCCCATTCGAAGTAGTTACCGACGCAATCGACATTGCCATCGGAGCCGTACTGCTACAGGACTTCGGCAACGGCCTACAGCCCATCACATACGAGTCACGAAAACTGCATCCGCCCGAGAAAAATTACCCAATACACGACTGCAAAATGCTTGCGATCGTGCACGCGTTCAAAGTGTGGCGCTGTTACTTGACCGGCGCAGACGGGACAGTACGGACAGACCATAAATCACTACAGTATCTCCGCGCACAGCCACACCTCAACCCACGATAGATTCGCTGGCTCGATTTTCTCGAGTCCAACTTTCACTACACGGTCACTTACAAAAAAGGAGCCTCGAACATCGCCGACGCACTGACCCGCCCCACTGCCCAGATCCATGCAATACTACTCGCCCAGACAAGCCCACTAGTGATAGGCCTATTTACCCACGGGTACCAAACGGATCCATTCTTTACAGGAGGAAATTCGCAGCAGTTCGCAACAGCAAAGGGAGTCTATTACGTAAAAGCCGGGACCGACTGCATCTGGGTGCCTGGGTATACACTGCTACGAGAATTACTGTTACAGGAGGCACACGACGGAGTTACCTCGGGGCATTTCGGGGTAGAGAAAACACGGCAGCAGCTGCAGCGGTATTATTACTGGCCCAAAATGTTGATCGACGTACAACAACACGTGGCATCGTGTCCCACTTGCCAGCTCATGAAATCATCACGGCAGTGGCCGGCAGGACAGTTGCAGCCGATACCACCCCCAGAGCGTGCTTGGCAACAGGTGACGATAGACTTCGTCACGGGGTTACCGGCCGGGGCGAGTGGGAACGACGCGATCATGGTCGTCGTCGATCGACTGACGAAAATGTCACATTTCGCAGCCTACAAAAAATCGATCATAGCCGAAGAAATAGCTCGACTCTTCATCTCCACCGTCGTTTGACTGCACGGGATACCATCAGCGATCATCAGCGACCGCGACACGAAATTCACCAGCAACTTGTGGCGGAACCTATGGCAGCAGTTCGGCACGCGACTACAGTTCAGCTCTTCATACCACCCCGAAACCGACGGACAGATAGAATGAACAAACCAGACTATGGAGCAACTCATCCGAGCCACGTGCGACGACCCAACCACCTGGGAACATTAGCTGCCACTCATTGAATTCGCATACAACAACTCACCGTCTGCCACGACCTAACAGTCACCATTTTACCTAAACTACGGACAAGACCCGACAGTACCCATGACCCCGAATCCCGACAACCCAGTGCCACGAGCACAACAGTTCGTCGAAATATTACAAGCAGCACGGACCCAGGCAGCAGACGCAATAAAAAAATCCAACATCATCGCTAAACGTAACGCCGACCGCCATCGCAGACCTGTCACTTACCAGCCCGATGACCTAGTTTTACTTGACACTCAGAACCTCCGACTGCCCATCACCCCAAAACTCCGCCCCCGATACTGCGGGCCATTTCGCATAAGCCACATGATTACGGCCGTCACCGCCCACCTCCTCCTCCCCGCTGACTGGTACGTCAGCCCCTCATTCCACGTCAGCCTGCTTCGCCCTTACGTCCCGTCCACAAGCCAACTGCCACGTAATCGCCCAGCCAGCATGACACGACCGCCGACTGAACCAATCATCACCCCCGAGAAAATTCTGAGCCACAGAGTTCGTGACCCTTGAGGAGCCCGAAGGATCGACTTCCTGATATGCTGGAGAGACCGTACACCCACCAAAGACAACTGGGTTCCCCTGCATAGAATCGAAACCCACCTCGTCCTCACCGAGTATCTGCGCAGCCGAAAATTCAGGGATGTACACGCGCTTTCATAAGGAGGACCTCCTTAGGAGGGGGGGTAGTGTAAAGAAAATTCCTTTTCCTTACTTCGCGTCCCCGCTCAGCGCGTACACCACTGTAGCACCACAGTCAGCACCGTTACCACTCGCAACCCTCGCATCGACAATCCTCCCGCCACCTTCGCACGTCGCACCCCGACCTCACGGCTCGGTGGGTAACCCGCGCTCCGGGCCTCCGCTTCGACATTTTCCCCAAACCTCAGTCCTTGGCCCGTCGCGCGACAACCACAGTTCATTACCGTTACCTCTGTAATTTCGCTATATATTCCTTGCTCATGCCTTCGCTCATTGTACTCTTGCTTCGATAGTGCAATCCTCGCTCGCTCACTCGACTGTACTCGTAACACTACACAAGTCATCCCATATTTCATATGGACCTGAGACTATATGACCTGTTAGGGCGGGTCCGAAGTGAAGTCGATATCCGTTGACATCCGATGTCGGTAAATCCTGACGGTTGGAACTCTCGATCCGAGGGTTGACATTTACCGATATCCATCGACATCTATTCGATGCTTCACTTCGGACACGCTCTTAGCTTTTTGGAACAGAAAATTTACTGGTAACATTCTACAAACCAGCACAAGGGTTTTCGTGACCGACGTATCGTTAGCCGCTGTAACCACTTCGTACGAAGGCGACAACCAGTTCGGTGGATCTGTTTTCTCGGGAGTACCTTCTGCTCCACGCCTCTCACCGCTCCCCACCCCAGCGTTCTGCAGAGCAGCTCACTTCGCCTTCCGATGCCTGAAACACCTTGTTGCTTGCTTCAAGCTATCAGCAGCCATGGCTGCTCTGCCGTGAAAAATGGAAAAATGGAAAGCAATATTGAAGGCTCCTGGCCTTAGGATCGTTACTTCTAGGCCGTTGTAGACTACGCAAAACTACTACTTTGATACTAACTAGGAAAAAAAACGTTTCGTTGCCGAAGGAGGCCATGTAAAACGCTTGTTTACGGAAAGCTCATACTTTGTCTGTGGTGCGTTTTAAGATCCTATTTTAGTTTCATAGGGCTTGAAAAGCGCTAAGGTTTGTTAGGGTACGGTATCCGGCTGCTTAGGCGCCGGGAAAATGCAGGCGCAGACCGCTGCTCCCATGCAGCGGTCGGCGGGAAACCCGGCAACGCAATGGCGGAAACCAGACCAGGACACTCAGTTGCGACACAGCGTCTTTGCGAGGACGTAAGCTTCGCGCTTCCTCTCCGTCTCGAACCGACACGTGACGTTTTCGTGTCGTCGTAAACAATCGTATGCAGTGCTCGATTCCGATTTTTACCTCCCTGTTCGCTTCGTTTCCTGTCCCATTTACCGTCTGCAGGATGCAACTGTTCCAGACGAGGAATCCGCAAGCGACGTCGCAGTACAACCGGGAGAAGCTGACGGATTTCGTCCGCAAGCTGGAGGAAGTGCTTTACCGAACGGCGAATTCGAGGGTGAGGCCTCGACGCTCCTCACTCGCTAGCTGCTCTAATCGCTACCGTCGCTGCTGTCCGTCCGTCCATTTGTCTGTAGAGTGAAGGCAGTTTCGTCACGCCTTTTTTTCTTCCTCCGGTTGATTTCGCTTACCTGTTACTGCTGTTTGTTTCTCGCCGCTGTGCCTGTGCTGTTCTGTGCTCTGTGCTTTGTGCTGTGGCCTGGCGGAGCTGGTTGTTGTTGTTGTGGTGTTGCAGGAGGAGTATGGCGATTTCAGCACTCTGGAGCGACGACTGCAGCTCGCTGCTAGGCTCCTGTCTACCAGAACGCAGCAGCAGCAGCAGCAACAGCAGCAGCAGCAGCAACAACAACAGCAGCAGCAACAACAGCAGCAGCAACAACAGCAGCAGCAGCAGCAGCAGCAACAGCCGCAGCTGCAGCAACAACAACAATTACAACAGCAGCACCAGCAACAGCAGCAACAACCGCAACAACGTCAGCTGCAGCAACAGCAACAGCAACAGCAACAGCAGCAACAAGTGCAGCAGCAAGGAGGTCAACCACTTCAGCAGCAGATGCCAAGTGGTACGCGGATTTGTATCATAATCTATCGTATCTTTCGCTATATATTCGCATTTGCTGCTGTTTTCCCCCACCCTTCTTTCCTTCTGTACCTTTCTCTTCTCTCACTCTCTCATTCGATCTTACTCTCTCGCCTGCTCTCTACTTGACTCATATGATATCAGGAGTTGGGCAACCCGGATTCATGTCTCAACCGCAATCACAGCCGCTTTCCGCGCTGCAGCCGCTGCCACAGCAGCAGCAACATCAGCAGCATCAACCGCAGCAATCGCAGCAACAGCAGCAACAGCAGCAACAACAACAACAACAACAGCAACAATTCACGCAGAATCGGCCAGTGCAGCAACAACTGCAGCAGCAGCAGCAGCAGCAGCAACAACAGTTGCAACAGTTGCAGCAGCAGCAGCAGCCAGTGCAACAAGGAGGACACTTCCAGCGCCGGTTACCCAACCAACAACAACAACAACAACAACCAACACTTCAGTCTCCCTCCGCCCCCAACAACCGTCTGACTTCTAACCCCGCCTCTGCGTCTGCTTCGACCTTAGCCGATGCAACAGGCCCTGCTATGGTTCCCACACCGGGGCTACCAAATTCCGATGCTTCAAGATCCCAAACCTGGACCGCTGGTTCGGATGGCATGCCCGCATCAGGATTGGTGGCAGGTCCGGGTGCAAGCGTGGCTGCTGCTGATGGTGCGGCTGCCAGCGCGGGTGCTGCGTTGGGGACTTCTACGGGCCCTGGTCAAGCTGCGGCGAGAGGAGGGAGAGAGGGAGGTGAAGTTGCTTCGGGCATGTCAGGGTCAGGAGTGCAGGCAGGTGTGGGGGTTGGTGTGGGGGTAGGGACGGGCAGAGTCATGGGTCAACGTGGTGGTCTGGCTGACCTGGGTGGGAGCAATCAGGGGTATGCGGAGCAGCGGCAGGTGGAGCAGCAGATGCAAGTTGAGCAGCAGAAGCTGCAGCAGCAGGCGATGCTGCAGGAAGGGCAACAGGGCCAGAGGCAGCAGCAATGGCAGCAGCATGGGGGGCAGCACGGGGGGCAGCAGCAGCAGCAGCAGCAGCAGCAACAGCAACAGCAATTGCAACCGCAACTGCAGCAGCAGCAACAGCAACAGCCGCAACCGCAACTACAGCAGCAGCAGCGGCAGAGGCAGCAGGGACCGCAGCGGAAGCAGCAAGCGTATCAGGGATTGTCTCAGCAGCAGCAACAACCACACCACATGTACCAGCAGCAGCTACCAACCACCGATTCTCATGGTGAATTTCTCAGACGCCTGTGTCAGTGAGTCATTCTCATGGTTTCCTCCCTGCGGTTTCTTGCAACCCCTCCCCCCTCCCCAATCCCCCTCCCCCGCCCCCCCTTCCCTCCTCCACCCCCGCATCGCCTGCGTATCTTAACCGTTTTTACATGTCCCACACCCTCCCTGCCGATTTGCCAAATTCCCTGAGAATTTTGTTCACCTCCTTGCCTAATCCCATGCCCTCTGCGTCTTCAACACCCTCCCTTCGTCTCCACCCCCTCTTTTGCGAATTCCCTGCTCGCCCCTGCATTTCCTGTCCCCTCCCTGCGCATCCCATCCTCCCCTTCTCCCTGCGCCTCTCTTTTTCTTCCTGTCTGCAGCAATGCCAGGGTACCTGCCACCAGGCCCTTCCATCCCATCCGGCCCAGCACAGGCGGGAGGGGCAACGGAGCAGGCAGGTCGGGTGGGTGGCGCGTCTCTCATGATTCCCACGCCTGGCGGCCCTCCCGTGATGGACGCTGGGGGCCTCACTGCCTCTGCTGCTCGCGACGGCGCCTTTCGTGGGGCTGGGGCAGCAGGGGGGGCGGGTGGGGCAGGTGGGGCTGTGGTGGACGGTGCTGCTGTGGCCGGGACTGGTGCCGGTGCTGCTGGCGTGGGTGGTGCAGGCGGTGTGATGGCGCATCAGCAGCACTCACGTCAGCAGCCGCAGCAGCACCCGCATGTTAAGGGGAACGCGGGATTTCCACAGCGGATGCAGGGTGGAAAAGGGCCTGTGGGCTCACAGCAAACGCAGCAGCAGCAGCAGCAGCCCTCCGGTTCAACACCCGGTTCGGGAGCAACAGGTGCAGTGCTGAATGGCGTGCCTGCTAGTACCGAACCTTCTGCCAAAGCCACTGCAGCTGCAGGAGCAGCGGCGGGAGCAGCGGCAGGAGCAGGGGCAGGAGGAGGAGCGACAGCAGGAGCAGGGGCCGTGGCATTGGTGGAAGCGGGAGCAGGGACGGGAGCAGCAGGGGATATAGCAGCAGGAGGCGGCGCGATCGACCCCCAGCGGGCCATGCAGTACCAGCGGCAGCAGAAGTGGTTGCACACGCTGCGCCATGCGTCTCGCTGCATCGCTGCCAACGGCTCCTGCAACGTGGGCGCGCACTGCCGCGTGTTTCGAGAGCTCTGGGCCCACTGCTCCCGCTGCAAGGACCCTGAGTGCGCTTACCCCCGCTGCGTCCCTTCCAGGAAGCTTCTCCACCATCACCAGATCTGCCGGGATCCCAAGTGCCCCGTGTGTGGGCCTGTGAGGCGCGCGTTTCAGCAGCAGATGCTGGCGGCGAGAGCGAATGCGGCGGCTGCTGCGGCTGCGGCGGCTGCCGCTGCTGCTGCGGCTGCGGCTGCAGCAGCTGCTCCTGTAGTGACTGCTGCAGCTGATGCCGCTGCGGGTACTGGGAATGAGCGACAGGACGGGAAAGAGGTCGAGGCAGAGGCAGGTGCCATTGATGGTCAAATCACGACCGTGCCTGTGGCGGATGGAGCAGTTGCGGTGAACGGCGACGCTTCCAATGCTGCAGCAGCTGCAGGTGGGCAGGGAGATCACTCCACTGCTGTGCCGGTTGTCACCACTGGTACCGCCAAGCCTGCACCTGCACCTGAAGACACAGCCACAGGCAAAGGGGCATCTGCCAATGGAGCTTCGGCTCCTGGTGTTTCTCTGCCGCTGGGTCCTGCTGCTGGGGCTGCAGGGGCTGTAGAGAGGGCAACACAAGCTGGTGCTACTGCCGCAGCCAGTGCTGCTGCTACTGCTGCTGCCAGTGCTGCTAGAGCAGCAGGAGCAGCGGCGGCTTCAGGCTCAGCTGGTGCCACGGGTGTTGCTGGGTCGGCCATTACAGGGCAGAAGAGGCCGAATGAGGGAGCTAGGCGCGGGGAGGGCGGGGTGGCAGAGGCAGGGCGGGAGAAGGAGAGGGAGAAGGAGAAGGGGGCAGGGGCGCAGCCGCTAAAACGAGCCAAGCTGGAAGGCGGGGTGGGGGGTCTAAAGGCTGCAGGTGGTGGGCCAAAGCGGAGCTCTGGCGTGAAGGCAGAGGCTGGCGCTGCTGCAGCAGCAGGAGGAGGAGTGGGTGGTGCTGGTGGTCCTGGCGGTGCTGCTGGTGCTGCTGGTGGCGAGAAAGAGAAGCCTGAGAGGCCTGTTGGTGCCAAGGCTGGCAAGGCTGCTGGCAGCAAGATGCAGGGAAGTGCCAATGGCGCTCTTGCAGGGAGAGCGGGCGCACAGGCTAAGGCTGCTGCTGCCGCTGCTGCTGCTGCTGGTGGTGCTGCAGTGAAGGCAGAGGGAGGGGTAGGGTCAGCAGGGGCAGGGGCAGGGCAGGTGAAGGCGGAGGGTAGGACTGGGGCAGGTGCGTCTGGCGCGGGTGGTGCTGGTGGCGGCGCAGCGAGTGTGAAGGCAGAGCCTCGGACAGAAGATAGCAAGGCGCTTGTCCCTGCAGGTGGGGCAGGAGCAGTCACCACCTCAGCAGCAGCTGCTGCAGCAGCAGCATCAGCAGCGGCAGCAGCTGCGGCGGCAGCAGCGAACAACAAGAACATGAAGAGCAAAGGCGTGGGCACGTCTCTAACCGAGCTCTTCACCCCGGAGATGATCCGGCTGCACGTGCGGAGCCTGAGGCAGTGGGTGGG
This sequence comes from Closterium sp. NIES-65, assembly GCA_948144175.1. Taxonomy (NCBI): domain Eukaryota; kingdom Viridiplantae; phylum Streptophyta; class Zygnematophyceae; order Desmidiales; family Closteriaceae; genus Closterium; species Closterium sp. NIES-65. The sequence continues at coordinate 1,024,270 of CANXME010000719.1, forward strand.
GCAGAGCAAGCAGAAGCAGGAGAAGCTGCAGGCGGCGCAGCAGCTGCAGCAGCAGCAGCCGCGGGACAGCGACTGCCGGCTGTGCTCCGTGGAGAAGCTCTTCTTTGACCCGCCGCCCATCTACTGCACGGCGTGTGGGCGCAGGATTCAGAGGAACAAGGCGTATTATGCCACGCCGGGCGCGGGCGACCAGCGGCAGTGCGTGTGTAACCGGTGCTATGGGGACTTCCGAGGGGATGCGATCACGCTGGAGGGGCTCCGGCCGATTCCCAAGGCTAGTCTCACCAAGAGAATTAATGATGAGGAGACAGAGGAAGCGGTATGTGCATTTCTTGTGCATTTCTTTCTCCCTGGTCCTCCCATTTGGTTTTCTCCGTTTGATCTTGCTGGCTCCCCGTCCCAACCTACTCTCCCTGTTCCCCCCTCCTTCCCTTGTATGCGCAATCTGCTGGTAAGTTGGTAACCTTCGTCTCTCACTCTTCCCTTTCTGTTGTTCCCGCGCTCCAACTGAGCAGTGGGTGCAGTGCGACACGTGTGACCGGTGGGTGCACCAGGTGTGTGCGCTCTTCAACGGTGACCATCGTCTCTCACACTACCCCTTCCTCTTCCTTCCCCTGCCCCTCCCCCCTCGCTCCAACTGAGCAGTGGGTGCAGTGTGACACGTGCGACCGGTGGGTGCACCAGGTGTGTGCGCTGTTCAACGGTGACCATTGTCTCTCACACTACCCCTTCCTCTTCTTTCCCTGCCCCCTCCCCCCTCGCTCCACCCCCACCAGTGGGTACAATGCGACACGTGCGACCGGTGGGTGCACCAGGTGTGTGCGCTCTTCAACGGGCGGCGCAACGAGGGCGAGGCGGAGTACACGTGTCCGCTGTGCTGCTGCGAGCAGATGGAGCGAGGCCTCCGGGCGCCTCTCCCGCCCTCCACCGTGCTCGGCGCCCGAGACCTGCCCCGCTCGCGCCTCTCAGATCATTTAGAGGGGCGGCTGGCGAAGAGGCTGGCGCAGGAGAGGGAGGAGAGGGCCAGGCAGCAGCGGAAGAGACCAGATGAGGTGAGGCAAGCTGCAGAGGAAGAATGTGGATGAGGTGAGCATGGTCCGTAGGTCCTTATCGTGCCAGCTGTCCCCTCCATTGGTAGCCGTCACTCTGTGCTCGGCGCCAGGGACCTGCCTCGCTCGCGCCTCTCGGATCATTAGGGGCGGCTGGCGAAGAGGCTGGCGCAGGAGAGGGAGGAGAGGGCCAGGCAGCAGAGGAAGAGACCAGATGAGGTGAGCCTAATCGGTCCTGTGGTGCCAGTCAGTCAGGTGCCACCACATCCCTTGGTAGCCGTCACTCGCTCACTCCACTGGGCTGGGCCCGTCAGGAACCTGCCTCACCCCCCAGCTTGAAGCTCCGAGAGGGGCGGCTGGCGAAGAGGCTTTGAAACCATGGACTTTGGCTGGAGACCCTTCCTTGAGGCAGCTCAGCAAAGCACCTGGTTAAAAGCGTTGCTTGTCGTTGTTCCCTGTGTGCATGCAGGTGGAAGGGCCCGAGGAGCTGGTGATTCAAGTGGTGTCGTCGTAGAGAAGGGAAGGGAGGGTGGAGACTTTTGATTTTACTCAGAACGTGCTCTCATTCGCTGTGTGTGTGTGAGAGCAGGTGGAAGGGCCGGAGGAGCTGGTGATACGAGTGGTGTCGACCGTGGACAAGAGGATGGAGACTCTTGCATTGACTCTGAGGTTTTCTCTTGTGCCTTCATTCTCTGCGTATCTGTGTGTGGTTATGCAGGTGGAAGGGCCCGAGGAGCTGGTGATCCGAGTGGTGTCATCGGTGGACAAGAGGATGGAGACGAAGCCACGCTTTCTCAACTTGTTCCCAGATGGGGAGTACCCCAAAGAGTTCCCTTACAAGTCCAAGGTGCGGGGGGCAGGGGAGAAAGGGCGGGAAGGGGCATGAGAGTGATTAAAGGTATGTCTCTTTTAATTCAAGTGAACTGAAATGCCCCCTTTCCAGGTGGTGCTGTTGTTCCAGCACATAGTGGGGGGGGATGGAGGTGTGCCTCTATGCCAGTCAGTGAGCCCTCTCTTTACACCCGCTCCATATTCTCCTCCTCGTCCCCCCTCCCACTTCCTCCACAACGCTCACCAGGTGGTGCTGCTGTTTCAGCGCATAGAGGGCGTAGAGGTGTGTCTCTACGCCATGTACGTGCAGGAGTTTGGTGCCGACTGCCTGCCGCCCAACCACCGCCGCATCTACCTCTCCTACCTCGACTCCATCAAGTACTTCCGCCCTGACGTCCGTACGGTCAACGGGGAGGCCCTGAGAACGTTCGTGTACCACGAGATTCTGGTGAGTGACCTTGCCTCTAGGCGCAGGTGTGCTTGCTTGCTGCTAGGTGCTGGTGAATTTCCTGGTTCAAGCCAACCACCGCCGCATCTACCTCTCCTACCTCGACTCCATCAAGTACTTCCGCCCGGACGTCCGCACCGTATATGGGGAGGCCCTGCGGACGTTTGTCTACCACGAGATTCTGGTGAGCAATCTTCTCAGTGCACCACCCTCTTGCCATTCTCCATCTACCTCTCCTGCCTCCACTCCATCAAGTACTTCCGCCCGGACGTGCGCACTGTCAACGGGGAGGCCCTGAGCACATTCGTCTGCCATGAGATACTGGTCAGTGACCTTGCCAATGCACTGCCTGCGTTCAATTAGGGTAATATAGAAGGCTCAGAGGCCCCATATCGTCTCCCTTTGCCCGTCCTTCCCCCCGTTTCTCCTGCCCTGTGTCAACCCTTTACATGCGCACCAGATCAGGTAACTAGAGCATTCCAAGATGCGTGGTTTCACGACTTGCTGCATCTGGCAGTAGCTGTCACAACATCGAGAGCAGAGGACCACATCCCAAAATATCTTTCTAACTTTCGTGTCAACACCCCACCACCCCCCCTCCCCCCTCCCCCCTCCCCCCTCCTTCGCCCCACCAGATCGGGTACCTGGAGTATTCCAAGATGCGTGGCTTCACGAGTTGCTACATCTGGGCGTGCCCGCCGCTCAAGGGCGAGGACTACATCCTCTACTGCCACCCCGAGATCCAGAAGACACCCCAACCCGTCAAGCTGCGCGAATGGTATGCTCTCAGCTGTGCTGCGCGAATGGTGCATTGCTTGCTGTGGCCATGCCATGCTGTCAGCCGCACGATGAGTGGTGCACTGAAACTGATCAATCTACTGCCTCCGAGTATCTCAGTCGGTTGACACCGCTCCAATTGACTGATCCAAACATGCGTGGTTGAACTGAAACCAAACTGATTTTGCTTCCACCTCGACCGTTCCTCCCGCTCTTCCCATCCCCTTCACAAGGTACCTCACCATGCTGCGGAAAGCCACGGCAGAGAGCATGGTGGTGGAGGTGAGCAACCTCTACGACACCTTCTTCTTGTTCAACCGCCTCTCTCCTACACCTCCCTTCCATCCCCCTTCTCCAGGTATCTCACCATGCTGCGCAAGGCGACTGCAGAGAGCATGGTGGTGGAGGTGAGCAACCTATACGGCACCTTCTTCTCTTTCAACCGCCTGTTCCCCTCTCTTATCCCACCCTCCCACCCATCCCCTTTATTAACAGGTACCTCACCATGCTGCGGAAAGCCACCTCAGAGAACATCGTGGTGGAAGTGAGCAACCTGTACGACACCTTCTTCGTGCAGATCGGGGAGTGCCGCGCGCTGCCCTCCGCAGCCCGCCTGCCGTACTTTGACGGGGACTACTGGCCGGGCGCCATGGAGGACGAGCTGCAGAAGCTGCTGGAGGAGCGCGAGGAGGAGAAGGCCGGAGGGAAGGGGCCCAAGAAGGCAAAGAAGAGCAAGGCTTCGAGCAAACGGGGGGGCGGAGGGGGCAGGGATGAGGATTTGGGGACGCCTGCGTCCCTGGACAAGCAGCTGATGAGCAAGGTGAGAGGGAGGGGGAGGAGAGAGGGAGGTGATTGGGCTCCCTCGAAGGGGTAAGGAAGCGAGGCGTTTGCAGGTGGGAGGGGAGAGATGTGAGAATGTTCTGTGGGGACGTGAGAACGGTGGTACAGGAGAGGGCAGGGGGGAGGGATGACGGCCTGTGGACTCCGGCTTCGCTGGATAAGCAGCTGATGAGCAAGGTGAGAAAGGAAGGTGGGGGGCAGGGGTAAAGTAAATGAGAGGGCAAGGGTGAAAGTATCCAAGGCATTCTTGTATGCGGCAACCTGTTCAAGGAGCTAACCCTGCCTCGCTCCCTCTCGCTCCCTCGTTCCGCCTCGCTCCCTCGCCCCACCCGCAGCTGGGCAGCACGATACTGCAGATGAAGGAGGATTTCATAATGGTACACATGCACTACTGCTGCTCGCACTGCAAGAACTTCATCATCACCGGCAACAGATGGGTGTGCTTACAGCCGCAGTGCAAGCACTTCAACATCTGCGACTCGTGAGCCCTTCCATTCATCCGCTGCCCTCCCCTCCCCTCACCTACAGCCCTCCCCTCCCCTTCCCTCCCCTACAGCCCTCCCCTCCCCTCCCCTTCCCTACAGCCCCTCATTGCCTTTCCTTCCTTGATCATGCTCCCTCTTGTGGTCGTGCTCTCTCGTCTATCTGCTTTCCTCCTTGCTGTTTCCGTCTTCCCGCCCCAGTGTTCCCACCATCCCTGCGCATTCCTCCTAACCATTCTCCCCCCCCCCTCCCCCTCCCCTCGATTCCTCCCGCCCATTCATTCCTTCCACCCATCCATCCGCCCATCCCTCCCGTCCATTCCTCCGCGCGCTCATGTCTCCCGCCCGTGCAGGTGTTTCAAGCAGGAGGAGCGGCGCAGCCCCGTGGACCGCCACCCTGTGCTGCTCAAGGAGGCCCACCAACTAGCTCCGGTGAGTGCTCCCTACCAACTCACACCCGTGACTGCTTCACACACACACACACACACACACACACACACACACACACACACACACACACACACACACACACACACCAGGCCTTCCTGAAACTGTTTCTTTTATTGATCCCTCACTCTGCCATCGCCATGCACTTCTTCACTTCACCCACCACTTGCAACCCTCTGCACCCCTCCCCCCTCTGCACCCCTCCCCCTCCCCTTTCACCCCATTTGCCCCGTGTTCCCACAGCGCCTCATTGACCCGCCAGTCCCCTTGGAAACAAAGGATCCCGACGAAGTGGTGGAATCAGAATTCTTTGGCACACGCCAGGCCTTCCTGTCGCTGTGCCAAGCTCTCCTTGCTCATGCCACTACCTGCACCCCCTCCCGTCCCCCCCACCCCCAGCGCCCCATCGACCCGCTAGTACCAGCAGAAACAAAGGACCCAGAGGAGGTGGTGGAGTCGTAGTTCTTTAATATGCGGCAGGCCTTGCTGTCTCTGTGCCAAGCACTTCTTGCTCATGCCACTACCTGCACACCCTCCTCCCCCCCCTGCACCCCTCCCCTTTCCCCTTCCCCTCCCCTCCCACCGTTTTCCCCCCTCCCAGCGTCCCATCGACCCGCTGGTTCCTTCCGAAACAAAGGACCCCGACGAAGTGGTGGAGTCGGAGTTCTTTGACACACGCCAGGCCTTCCTGTCGCTGTGCCAGGGCAACCACTACCAGTACGACACTCTCCGCCGCACCAAGCACTCCTCCCTCATGGTGCTCTACCACCTGCACAACCCCCCTTCCTTTGCCCTCTGCTCCCCCTTCCCCCCTCCCCCCTCCCCCCCTGCGCACCCCTCCCCCTCCCCCTTGCGCCCGCAGAGGCCCATCGACCCGCCAGTCCCTACGGAAACAAAAGATCCGGATGAAGTGGTGGAGTCTGAATTCTTTGACACGCGGCAGGCGTTTCTCTCTCTCTGCCAGGGCAACCACTACCAGTACGACACGCTGCGCCGCGCCAAGCACTCGTCGCTCATGGTGCTCTACCACCTGCACAACCCCACCGCGCCCGCCTTCGTTGTCACCTGCAACGCGTGCCAGCGCGACATTGAGAACCGGCAGGGGTGGCGGTGCGAGCAGTGTCCGGATTATGATGTGTGCGCCCAGTGCAAGGACACGTGTGGACACCCGCACCCGCTGGTGTCGCATGCGAGCCAGCCGGATAGGAACGCGCAGAGCCAGGAGGGACGGCAGCAGCGTATCAAGGAGGTGAGTGGGGGTGGAGGGCAGGGAAGGTGTGTGTTTGAATGGCACGGAGGTGGGGGGACTGGATGACGGCCTGGCTGGCAGGGAGCATTGGTTGGGGCTGTGTGGGGGGTTTTGAGATGGGTCCACTGCATCCTGTCTTTTGAGAATTCTCAAAAAACATAAGATGGGTCCACTGCATCCTGTCTTTTGAGAATTCTCAAAAAACATAAGATGGGTCCACTGCATCCTGTCTTTTGAGAATTCTCAAAAAACATAAGATGGGTCCACTGCATCCTGTCGCCCCCAGCCGGGCACTGTGTGCACGTACCCCAAGTGCAGCATGGTCAAGATGCTCTCTTCCCTTCCCATCCCTCCCTCCTCCTTTTCTTTCTGCTTGTGCCCCAACAGGTGCGGAAGATGCTGGAGTTATTGGCTCACGCAGCGTCCTGCCGCCCCCAGCCAGGCACGGTGTGCACGTACCCCAAGTGCAGCATGGTGAAGATGCTGTTCCGCCACGGCACCATCTGTGCCGTGCGCTCAGCGGGGGGTTGCCAGCACTGCAAGCGCATGTGGGGGCTGCTGCACCTGCACGCACGCTCCTGCAAAGACAGCCTCTGCAAAGTGCCGCGCTGCAAGTGAGTTTGCGCAGTAGCAGGGGGGGGGTTCAGGAGCAAGGCTCGGACCTGCGTGGTCCACAGGTTTGCTGTGCCTTCTTTCTGGCAAGTCTCGTGTATAAGATGGAATCAGATCTTCTGGAAGGGTATCTTCTTATCCAACCGTCTTGTCCTCTGCCCTGCTCTCTGCCAGCCTTTCTTTATGCTGTTTCTTTATGCCGTTTCCCTGTTGCCTTTTGATTTGCCCCCCCATTCCATTCTCCACTCGCAGGGATCTCAAGGAGGTTCCGGCGGTCAGACTTTTGAGGCGCCTCTAAAGTCGTCTATATGCCCTTTCTCGTTGCCCGTTGCCCTTGATGATCTATTCTTTCCGCCCACTCGCAGGGATCTCAAGGAGCATTTCCGGCGGTCGGCACAGCAGATGGAGTCGAGGCGGCGCAAGGCTGTGCAGGAGATGATGAGGCAGAGAGCAGCGGAGGCGGCTGGAGGGGCGCTCAAAAGATGATACGGTGGAGAGCGATTGGGACAGGTGAGGTGAGGGCGGTTGTGTGTGAGTGGTAGGGCTATTCAGGAGATGATGAGACAGTGAACATGAGGGGCGCTCAAGAGATGAGGCAGTGGAGAGCGGTGGAGACAGGTGAGATGAGTGGCATTGTGTGCATATCAGGGTCGTATAGGAGATATGATTGAGAGAGCAGCTGAGGCAGTGGGATGGGCGCTCTAGAAATTAAGATCTGAAGCATTGGAGCACTGGTCACGTGACAGGTAGGACATCTGTGCATGGTTGTGTGTTAGAACCATGCAGACATGGCATGACAGAGAAGAGTGAAGTGCTGGGACATTTACTCCGCCCTCCCAAGCCTGTAGCACCGCACAAAATGCATGTTGGGAGGAGAGTATCTTGTGAGACTTCTCAATAATTGCCAGCAGAAGCACATTTGAGTGCGTGCTCTCACTCACGGCAGGTGCTGGAGAGCAGAAAGGAAAGAGAGTAGAGAGCGCTGCTTTGCTTCATGGGAAGCATAAGCCCCTTACAGGCTGTGCCATGCCATGCCTTGGCTTACCGTGCCTGCCTTGCTGATCCTCTACGATTCCCCACCTCTCCTTTCTCCCCCCACACCCCCTTCCCCACCCACCTGCATTGTTCCCTCCAGAACTCTTGCTGGATATTGGTGTGGTGGCTGGCGGGTGGCTCACAGCAAGTACTCCATAAGGCTTTGAGAGGCAGTTTCAAGAGAATTGCTTGTAGTGGGGGGGGTGCTGACTGCAGGGGAGGCCAAGCCTGGAGAGAGAGATATGTGGTTTAGCCTAGCCGCCTGTTCCTGTATATTCAAGTGTAAATGCGAGTGGGGACAGGAGTGGGCTAGAGGAGAGGAGGGAATGACTGGGAATGTGACCATTGGGGAGTTTGAGGACTGAGAGTTGGGAGGCGGAAGTGATGTGCTGCGCGCTGTTTGAGCAACAGCTGCCATCTGCGTAGTCTCTTGTTTTATAGGGTTTTGTGTTTCGAGTTGAGGCTGTAATGTGGGGTGGCCCTGCTCAGGTTGCACTATGTGCAGCATGATCGTGGGTGTGCTGCTGCAACCAGGTAATTGAATGAATGAACTCTGTCCGGTTACCATACCTGTATCAATCAAAACCCGCACTGGGTACTGCTGTATGTCTCTTCAAACGAGTCAGTTCAAAGCCTTGAAGCTGTCTGTATCCTCTCCTCCTGTTCCCTCTTGAGTGGAGAGGGATGCATGAAAGGGGTTGTGAGTGGGTGTTGGGGTTTGGGAGTATAGATGGAGCGGCGAGCTGTTTGTGCAACACCTGCAGCGTGCTTAACTCGTTTAGCTGGGTTTGGGGTGAGATGAAGCGTGTGGTGTGGTGGCTCTATCCTGGCCGCATGATGCACGCGTGCAGTTGAGAATCTCTCATGGAGGAAGTCTTGATGTGTCAAGACTTCAACTCTCTGTGTCCCTTTACATTAGTCAGTTTCAACTACCATCTGTGTCCCTTGACATTAGCCAGGTTCAACTATCTGTGTCCCTTGACATTAGCCAGGTTCAACTATCTGTGTCCCTTGACATTAGCCAGGCTCAACTATCTGTGTCCCTTGACATTTGCCAGTTTCAACTAACTGTGTCTCTTGACATTAGCCAGTTCCAACTCTCTGTGTCTCTTGGCATTGGTCTGATCGTGGCTTCTCTGTCTTGATAGCTCTGCTTCATTCTGTTTCTTGTGGCTGAAGCAAGAATCTGCTTGTGCTTCGCTCCTATGTATCAATGCAAAGACAACGACTCGTAGTAACCATGTACACCATTCGGCCGTATGTTACATCAGAAAGCTAAAGAAATGGGACAGGGAGGAACGTTACTAGCCACTCGTGCAATGTCTAACAGTTCATTATTCTTCTTCCCACCAGCAGTAACTCGTTAGGTCGGAAGAAGCGCACGTATCCAATGTTGAGTCGAGCGCACCTTGAAGGGAATTCGAAAGTGCCTGATCACCCCAATAACTTGCAGCGGTGCAAAACGTGCTCGTCGGTTCACATCCAAGCGCACCTGCAGCTGCCTTTATTCCAAAAACTCCTACCCGCCGCCGCTTCTATCACTAAAGCTTCTTGAAATTCTTAAGTTTGTTCGGCTGGCCCAAGGCCGACCCATCCACCGCATCCACGAGCAGCGTGATCAGCGCGCTCACGACACCATTCCCTTTGGGCGTCATCGACTTCGTCATCGGCATCGTCGTCTTACCGCCTCGCAGCATCGTCTTGATTTTCTTGAACGCGCCGCCCACGCCGCCGGAAGGACCGCCTCCGAGCGTGTAGGCTCGCTTAGCGGGCAACGCGGAGGAATCGGTGGCTTTGATCTTGATGCGGTAGCTGCCGCTCGGAACCTCGAGCTCCTCCTGAGCGGACACCACCGACACGAAGCTGTACAGCGTGCCCTGGGTGGTGGGGAAGGCGGGTGGCGGGAGAAGGAGGGGGGGAGGGGGGGGGGGGGGGGGGGGAGAGAGGAGGGGACGAAGAATTGACGGGTAGCCCGCGTGAGTTGGCGGCGGTGACAGCGGTGGTGGTGGAATAAAGGGACGCGGCAATGCCATCCGTTCGAAGACGAGGCCTGAGAGCATGGGCTCGAATACGCGATGACTCGCGTTCAATGCGACGGGTTTTCGTCGGCAGGGCATGTTCATGCGAATTTCGCGAAGGGATGAGGTAACGTGGATAAGGTCTGACCGTTTTGCTGTTAATCTCGCGGATGGCCCACTGCGCCAGGGATCTGATCTCATCGCTGCTCGCGGCGCCTTTAACGTCAGTATAGGTCCCTCCGACGCGGGCCATCGATAGTGCCTCCACACGTGCCGAAGCGCAGACGAGTACCACCGCGGCCGCTAGCACGATGGCGAAAAAGGACGAAGCGCGGCGCTCCATATCCTCTGCTTGGCCGGTGCGATATAAGCTGGTCAAGACCTCGATGAAGTCTTGGACTTCAAAGCAGAGCTCAAAACGGCTTGAAACGTAGGTCACGGGGACAGGAAGCAGGAAAGTAGCACACTAGTATTGGAGTGGGATAGACAGGCGAATTGCAGAGGCACTTCAGAGAGGAAAGAACCGGGCGAGAAAGGTAGGTTGAGTAAACAGGAGTTGCTTCCCCAACTCCTTTGTAGGTAGAGGTGAAGCGGCTGGATTTGAGAGCCCTGCTGGAGCACCTCGCATAAACCGCTCTGCACCACGACAGAATGAGTGTGGATTATCCTAAACCGCTCTGCATGGATCCTGTACGGACCGCGGGTTGTGAGGACCACCAATGTCTGAATTATTTCCGCTGGAGCCGTGCTATGCGACGAAATTCGCATTATTGGGCTACTAGAGGCGATGAATGACCATTTCCTTCCAATCACGAGGTGTTATTTCAACATGTCGGAATGAGCGAGCATCTGCGACGATCAATAATTCAATTTCTGCGAAACATGGTCGGCTGGCTGACCCTTGCGTCCTCCGCGCCTCACTTCAAGCCGAACGAAAATATGACGCGATATGGACAGACAGACTTCCTTGATCATAAGTCGGGAACAGTTGAATCTTGATTTGTCTATAACATAATTGTAGTTTTGTTGTATTGAAGCTCTACTGTACCAGCTTTGCTACATGTCTCTCACGTCCCACCTATATCCTCAGCTCAGACCTAAATATACTCCAGTCCTTTCACCATCACCCTGCTGTGCTCTCCGCCGCCTCGCGCCACTCCACCGTCTTCCACTCCCGCCATTCTTCCGCCACTCGCGCGCGCTAATCGCCACCCATCCGCGCTCGCGTGCGCCGTTCCCGATCCTTAAATCTCTTGATCTTTCCGAAGCGCCAGGATGAGCGGCAAGGCGGCGGTGCAGCGGGCGTTCAAGGCGATCGACTGGGAGAAGCTGAGTCGTGTGGTGGTGAGCGAGGAGGGAAAGCGCGAGATGGCGGCGCTCAAGCGCGCGCACGACGAGGTGTCGCACACGCTCAACACGAAGTTCAACGAGGTCTGGTTACCCGCCGTAGTGTGCAAATGCGATCTTAGAGTTACTCCACTGCCAGTAGGTGGACTTTGAGCCGAGCCTGAAGCGCGTGCACGACGAGGTGTTGCACACGAGCAGCTGTCTCTCGCGAGTAGCTATCGCACGCGAGTAGCTGTCGCACGCGAGGAGGTGTCGCTCGCGAGGAGGTGTCGCACACGCTCAATAAGAAGTTCAACGAAATTATATCCAGTCGCGGATAATCTTCGTCCTAGGACCAGTCGGCCCTATATTTATACTTCATCGTTCTCGCCTCATGAATCCTCCGGGCTCGTATATCTTGGCGACTTGGCTGCGAAAACCGTGAAGCTCACTGAGGTCGCTAAGGCGGGTACGGTGTCTCAGGCTAGTACCGGCACTCGGATCACCAAGACTACTCGGATTTCGCCTTCTTTCCTGCGACGCTGCCGCTTTATGCGACGCTGTGGCCGCATACAACCTGCTGGTGCTCTTTTGCGCGAAACCCTAACATCTGTGACCTGCGGGTAACCCGTCGTCGGCGTTGTATATCTCTCGTGCGGGGTCGTTGTAACCAGAATGGCCAACGGCAATGCAGTTAGTACCCGTCTGATCACCCTTGTTGTGGCCGGGATTCACTGGTTGCACGCTTCGCATCGTGCTCACTTCCTCCTCATTCCCTGTTCCAGTTACAATTCTCTGTAGTGCTGCGTCTCATGCGAGCAGAAGGAAGTAGCGATCGTCTGGGCTCTGTACCGCTGTGAAGTGGCTATTTACCCAATTCCTTCTCATTCTTAGCGTCCCGGTTTTCTGTCGTGTTATCCCTCATGGCATGCGAGCGAGCAGAAGGTGGTGGAGATCGACTGGGCGCTGTACCGCTCGAAGCTCAACCCCAAGGTCGTTGACATGTTCGAGCAGTCGTACAAGAGTGAGTCTCTTGCTTCGCCTTGCATAGTGTGTGGGACTGTAGGTTGGAAGATGGTGGTGTGAGAATGATTGGGTTGACTGAGGAATGTTGGGATAGCCACATTTATGAAACCGATTGTCTCGTGCTTTCTATCGCCCGCCCCTTTTTCACTCTCTCGCCCACTTGTTATTTTGTTCTCTTGAGGGGGGGGGGGGGGGGGGGGGGGGGGGGGGAAGGGGGGGGAGTGGTGGTGTGTCGGGGTGGGGGGGTGGGGGGGGATGAGGGGGGATGTGGTGCGGTTGAGGCGTGCAGGCATTGAGATCCCGGACTATGTGGACACGCTCACTCCTGAGTTCGAGAAGGAGCATCAGCAGCTGGTGCGTACCCTAATTCTCTTCGTGTGAAATTCGTTTGCATTGAGTTAGATTTGAGTCGCCCCCCCCCCCCCCCCCACACTCTGCATTCTTCTTTTGTATGCCCATCCCTGCCCCACACTGCCCCACATTCTTCCATTGCACACCCTTCACCGTCGCATAACCATTTCCACCCTTGCATGTATGCCAGGGTGCTTTCCCTCACGCACCTCTTGTGTCACTCTATGCTCTGACGCATGTCTCCTGCATGGCATATGTGTGTGTTTGGGGGGAATGAGGGGGGAGTGTGAGCCATGTGTTGGTGTGTGATTTGAATATGCATGTGTGTGTGCGTGTGTGTATGTTTGTGTGCGTGCATGCATGTGTGTGTGTGCACCTTTGGTTATTGTCACAGGTGGCCAAGGCAGCGGAGGAGGAGGAGGTATCAAAGCGTGAGGCAGCCCGTCTTAAAGACGAGATAGAGAAGATTCGAGCGCAGAAGGTGCGTGCACATGCCGCCCATTTCTCGTGCCCCTTTCACTTAACCCCGTTAGCCCTACAATGTGAGATGTAGATGCTTTGTACTGGGCATATCGATGCTCCTCCGATGCCTAGTTTCTACCTTTGTCTGCCCTTTCTCCCTTCGAAGTGCAAATTCTTGCACCATTCATGTGTCGTGTCGTGTCCTGTTTTCCCCTGTAACCTGCATGTGCCAATTGCGAGTTACAGGATGCACTGAAGACGATGACGGTGGATGAGTATCTGGCCAAGAATCCCAAGCTCAAGGAGAAGTTTGACGAGGAGATTCGCAACCACAACTGGGGCTATTGAGCTAGAGGCTGCTGAAGTAGAGATTGCCTTAGGTCGCAAACAAGTTACACAAGTTACACCTTGCATTGTAGCCATGCTTGTCAATATGAATGTTATGCGTGATATGGTAGGATTTGAATCAAAAGTACAAGGGTTAAGAAGTACTGTACGTACAAGCATAAAAAGCTCATTCTTCAAAGCTATTGTACATTCCACATGCTATTGATTGTATCCAAGTAGCACTACATTAGTGTTGAAGTGATATGTGTAACGTTCGCAGTCTGGTCGCTGCGGAGCAGATTTTTCGTTGACCTGCGGCGAGCGAGCACAGCTCCGTCCATCCACCCACTCCCAAGGCGGGGAGAAACCATCGCAACCAATCCCAAGGGCGCACGCACACGGCAGTCAGTCTCGTCGTCAATCAGGCATGGCGGATTGAATGACCCACTGCAGTTTCCCTCTGCAGTCAGGCCTACTGCTGCAAACTGAGATCCATCTGTCACTCACCTCTCTTCGCCCTGGTTTTGATTCTGAATTCTTCTGTCCAGAAGCAACAGCCGCTTAGGAAAGCTCCGCCAGACCCGCTCCTCGCGTATCTGGTTCTCTGGCGATCCCTAGGGTTGTTGCCACGGACTAGTTTATTAAGGACTTCTCCATTTCTTTTTGGTTCTCCTTTTCTACTCAAGGTCGCTGAAAATGCAGTTTCGTGTAGTTTGTCCCTGACTTACCCCGACCATGAACGATTATGCACGTCAGCAGGCTTTATATGTCATGCCTGCGTGACTCGCATCGTTAATTGCCGTGATCTTCCTGTCGCTCGTTGGCTTTGCAGCTTCCTATGGCGTGTTTGCTAGCCTCCTCGTACAAGCACATTCCCCACGTTGTACATTCCTCGCCCGTTACAAGCACATCCGTTTCGAAACCCCCGAGCGCTCCTCATGGAAGGCCGTGGCCTCGCACGCTTCGGGAAACGTCGTCTCTTAGCGCGTATAGACGGCCGGCTCGCGTGGCAGCTCGCCTTAGCAACGCGTCTTGGTCACCAAGGCAGAAGCAGCAAGCGAGCCGAGTTGGTTTTCACCGTGTGACCGTCTCACCGTTGCGACAGTCTCACGCCGGGTCCGCCAGTCAGAGCAACGGAACAGCCGCAGCGACATCGTCAGCAGTGGCAGCATCAGCGACAGCAGCAGCTTCGTTGATCCATTCTGCGGCCTCTTCACTCGCAGCCGTCCTCGCGATCACTCTCACAGCCACGTTAAAGGCAGCATCGTTACAAGAGACATCTGAATCCACATCTGCTGCTGCTGCTGCTTCATCGGGATCCCCCAGATCATCCCCTTCTCTGAATCACAGAAAGAGAGCAGTACACAGAATCCCGCGCTCCAGGCCAATCCACGCCGTCAGATCATTCGTAGTCCATGCGCACCGTCCGATCAGAATCTCGGGGCTTTCAAATTCGTCATCTCGTGTTATCATTCTCAAGAGACGGAGCGGCAGAAGCCGTCGAGCTGCCGTCAGTGAGCCGTTTAATGAAACCCTAGATTTGAGAGCATGTAGGTGGAAAGGCCTAGCTTCCGAAACAGGTGGACTGGAAGCTGTAGAATTTAGGGCAAGTGGACGGACAGGATGCACGCATGGTCTCAGAAGATGGGGCGTGGATGGACTCTGGTTACCAGCAGCACGTACCTCACCAGCAGATTTACCCGCACCCTCGTTACCAGCAAATTTTATTGCACGCGAATTTTCAGCGGAACCAGTATTGATTGCTCCCAATTCTAGCTCGACTGCTGCTTGCGCGGCATTTTCTTCTGAATTCCCCCGTGCGCACTCTCTGCATCCCACTCCGTTAAATCGAACGAGTTTATATCGGAGTTCTCTGTACGGCCAGCGGCGAGGGCCCGTAGGTGGTTCGTTAGGCTTTCGTGTTGGTAGGAACAGGCGAGGATTGCGCAC
Source organism: Closterium sp. NIES-65 (assembly GCA_948144175.1). NCBI lineage: Eukaryota > Viridiplantae > Streptophyta > Zygnematophyceae > Desmidiales > Closteriaceae > Closterium > Closterium sp. NIES-65. The sequence continues at coordinate 1,039,500 of CANXME010000719.1, forward strand.
TCTAGTGCGTGCCTCTGCTGCTGCTGGCGCGGGCGCAGCAGGAGCAGCAGCAGCAGGGGCAGCAGGTGCAGCAGGGACAGCAGCAGGGACAGCAGGCGCAGCAGGGGCAGCTGGAGCAGCAGCAGGAGCATCAGGAGCAGCAGCAGGAGGGACGGGAGCAGCAGGGGCAACAGGAGCAGCAGCAGGAACAGCAGGAGCAGCAGCAGGAGCAGCAGGAGCAGCAGCAGGGGCCGTACCCTTCTTTCTCAAATTCCCAAATCCCTTCAACCAGATGCCTCCTCTGTCTGAGATCTTCACGAAGCTTCTCAGAAAGGCCATGGCGGCAGGGAAGGTGCCTCTAGACTGGCTGCACCACCCTCTCTCCCCCGTGCTGCCCGCGCTGGTGCTTATAGCGGGGGCCATCTGGCTGCTGGGGCCACTGGTGCGGCTGTGCAGGAAGGTGATTAAAAAGAGCGACGCTAACTGGGAGGAATCGCGGTCTCGCCACGTGATGGTGTCGTATGTGCGCCCGCTCATCCTCTGGGGCTGCGTGCTCGTGCTCTGCGGGTGAGTGGCTTGAATGCCCCCTTTGTCGCCAATGCTCTCCTGCTCCCCGACAATCTCCCCTCGAAGACTGCTTTGCCTCATACCTCCAAACCCCCTGGACCCTCTTCCTCCCCACTCCTCCGTTCCTCCCCCCCATCACCCCCTCTCCCTTCCTGCGCCCTTCCAGCCGTTCGCCATGCCCACCAAGTCGGGTCAGCTCATCAAAGACCGCGTTAGCCCATACCTTCAAATTCCCTGAACCGTCCCCATCCCCTTTCCATTTTTCTGCTCCTCCCGAGTTTTTTTCCTTCCCAAACTCTCTCATCCGCCCCCCTGCCCGTGCAGCTGTTTCCAGCCATTCTCAATGCCCACGGAGGCGGGGCAGCTCATCAAGGACCGCTCTGTCTCATACCTCCAAACTCCCTGATCCCTCCCCATCTCGCTACCCCTCCTCCGCCCCCTTTCCCTCTTTCCCCGCGCAGTTGCTTCCAGCCATTCAGCATGCCCACGGAGGCGGGGCAGCTCATCAAGGACCGCTTTGTCAACTTCCTGCGATCGCTCTCCACTGTGCTCGTCTTTGCCTTCTGCACCGCCAAGTGAGATGCCTGTTGCTACGTCTTAGCTTCTGGGGACTTCATGCTTGAGGTTTACTTCTGAGTCCGCTTAGTCAGCACTACCAAGCGAGTGAATTGTGGTGTCCCTCAGCCCATGCCACATGCTTCACCCATATTTCTTTTCCGTTATGACTTCATCGCTTCAACCCTCTACGCGTTGCTGCATTCGATGTTGGACCCTCCCACTTTTCCATTCCGCATTTCCTGTCCTTTCTATCGCGTCTCCCTTTCTCCCCCCCCCCACGTCGCAGCCTAACTCGGCAGATACAGAAGATGATGGAGAAGCAGAGCAACAAGGAGGAGACCCGAAACGTGAGTCGCCTACTTAAATTTATTCCTTGCCCTCCTTTGTGGCCCCCCGCCCCACACACACGCCCTTTCGCCCGCATTGCAAGCACCACTCTGCATCCGGCTCTGCTTTTCCGTTTCTGCGTTGTCTGGGTGCACCGTGCACGTTCGTGTGGGTGGCTTGTAGGAATGCTTGCATCGTTGCCAATTTCCACTTTTACACATTCGTTCGTTCCCCATTTACTTGTTTGTTCCACATACAACACCGGAACAGGTGGGAGTGCAGTTTGTGGGAAACACGGTGTGCACACTCGTGTGGGTGGCAAGAGTAAGCATCTGTGCGTTACCGCTTAAACCCCCCTACAAATTCCTGGTTTCCCCGTTACTCACCAGGTGGGAGTGCAGTTCGGGGGAAACATGGTGTACACGCTCGTGTGGGTGGCAGCAGGAGTGGCTTGGGTACATTGAAACACGGCATCTCCCCTCCCCACCCACACAAACCCCCTCACCAGGTGGGAGTGCAGTTCGTGGGCAACACGGTGTACACGCTCGTGTGGGTGGCGGCGGTGTTTCTATTCATGGAGCTGCTGGGCTTCTCCACTCAGAAGTGGATCACTGCTGGAGGGCTGGGGACAGTCGTGGTGACCCTGGCAGCTAGAGAGGTGCGTGCTGAGAGATGAATGAGAGGAAGCGAGGTGGGTTCTGAGAGTGTGTTTCTCTTGGTGTGTTTCTCTTCACGGAGCTGCTGGGCTTCTCCACTCACAAGTGGATCACTGCAGAAGGGCTGGGGACCATTGTGGTGACTCTGGCTGCTAGAGAGGTGGGCAGTGCAAGGAGGACTCGAGAAAAGAAAGGTCTGAGTCAGGAGAGACGTTCGAGGCCATCCATCATCACTCATGAATGCAACGTAGTCAACAGCTCACCTCACTTCCACTCCACCCGTTCCCACCCGGCATTACCCACACCACCGCGCCCCCCCCCCCCCCCCCCCCCCCCCCCCCCTCTCCCCATCAAATCGTGACCAACTTCCCCTCCTCTATCATGATTGATTTTGGCAAACGTTTCAAAGCCACCTCATCAAACTTTTCCCGTTCCTCCCGATCCACCCGCCCCGCTTCCTCCCCGTCAGATTGTGACCAACTTCCTCTCGTCCATCATGATCCATGCCGCTCGCCCCTTCATGGTCAACGAGTGGATCGTGTGCCGCATCGACGGCCAGGAGATATCCGGAACCGTGGAGGTGAGCAGGAGGGGATTTCCAGGTAGCAGGGTGTGCTGCTGATGTCTATACAGGGGGGTAAACTGTTACCCTCGTACAAGAGGGGATGTAGAATCTCGATTGTTGTCTGTAATTGACAGACGGGGTAAACTGTTACCCTGGCTCTGTATGATGCATGCGCCCTCGTCCTCTCTCCGCCACTTTACTGCTGCCTGCTGCACGTGGGATGGTGGCGTGGGAGTGTACCCTGCTGCGTTGCAGAGTCAATTTGTGAAGCGCCTGAAATATAAGGCCATCAGATCACATTCTTCCCTTCTCTTCTCCTCCTCCCTGCAGCACGTGGGGTGGTGGGAGCCAACTCTAGTGCGAGGCGACGACAGGGAGGCGATTCACATCTTTTGTTTTAGTGTCTCATTTTTCACCCTCATCTTTCCTATTTTTCCCTCCCCTTCCCCTTTCCCCCTCCTCCTCCATGCAGCACGTGGGGTGGTGGGAGCCAACTCTAGTGCGAGGCGACGACAGGGAGGCGATTCACATCCCCAATCACAAGTTCAGTGTGATTGTCATCCGCAACATGAGCACACGCAACCACTGGCGCATCAAGATCTACTTCGGGGTCTGCCACCTCGACGTCAACAAGCTGCCGGTGAGATGCAGTGTTCTTTCATTTGAGGCGACTTGAAACTCAACCCAATGGCTCATGTTCAACCCAATGGCTCATGTTCAACCCAATGGCTCATGTTCAATCCTTTGCAAATGAGTACGCACTAACACTGGCGCATCAAAATCCACTTTGGCGTCTGCGACCTCGACGTCAACAAGCTGCCGGTGAGATGCAGTGTTCTTTCATTTGAGGCGACTTGAAACTCAACCCAATGGCTCATGTTCAACCCAATGGCTCATGTTCAATCCTTTGCAAATGAGTACGCGCTAACACTGGCACATCAAAATCCACTTTGGCGTCTGCGACCTCGACGTCAACAAGCTGCCGGTAACCTCCGATTTCACGTTCGGAGATGCGTATGAGTGAGCTTGTGCTTCTGAACATGAGAAAACGCAGCACCACCAGCACACCCTGTGCCTGTGCAACTCACACGCCCATCAGAGTGCAACTCACACGCCCATCAGAGTGCAACTCACATGCGCGTGTGAGTGAGCTTGTGCCCATCAGAGTCCTTAGATTTCACTTCGGCATTTGGGGACACCCTGTGCAACTTCCAGCTCTCCCAACGCTCCTGCTCTGCCTTGTTTCCACCCCTCTGCTCCCATCCCGCCCATCAGGACATCCTGGTGGCGATGCGCAAGTTCATCGGCAAGCACCCCATGCTGGAGCGGCATTGCCTGGGGACACCCCTGTGCAGCTTCCACCTCCCCCAACCCCTGCTCTGCCCTTTTCCACCCCCGTGCTCCCATTTCTCCATCAGGACATCCTGGTGGTGATGCGCAAGTTCATCGGCAAGCACCCCATGCTGGAGCAGCGATTTTGGAAGGGCGCATGTGTGACTGCTAGCCTTCTGTACCCCTTCCAATCCCATCCCACCCATCAGGACATCCTGGTTGCAATGCGCAAGTTCATAGGCAAGCACCCCATGCTGGAGCAGCGCCATCTGCACAGGCGTGTGTTTGTGGAACGGATTGATGAGCAGCTGCAGGCCATCATGGTGAGAAAGGGGTTGTTGTGGGGATGGGAGCATGCAGGCATGTGGAGCAGGCGTCTGTTGGCATGGGTGCATGAGCTGTTGGTAGTCCTTTACACTGCCATCACGTTGCCACGACCATCAGCAGCGCCATCTGCACCGGCGCGTGTGGAACGCATTGATGAGCAGCTGCAGGCCATCATGGTGAGAAGAGGATGAGAGGATGAGGTGGGGGATGGGAGGATTTGGGGCGGGGAGCATGCATGCAGGCATGTGTTGGCATGGGTGCATGGGATGCTGGTAGTCTCTGCACGCACTGCCTCGACCATCGGCAGCGCCACCACTGCCACCAACTGCACCAGCGTGGGTTTCTGCAGCTGCTTTAATAAGCCCATTGTTGTGTTGTCACTGTTGTTTCCCTCCAGCACTCATTCTCCCCTTCTTATTGACGTGTCACTCGTCACTCACCCTCTCGCCATCCTTCCCTCTGTGCATTCCTCGCTGCATCTTATTGGACATCCTCCTATCCCCCTGCACCCTTCTGCACCGCTCTGCATGCAGGTCATGTGCTCGTGCTTCGTCAAGACCCCTTATTTCGAAGAGTACCTGCGAGTCAAGGTGAGAAAGGGGTGCGAGAAAGCATGCCACGCCGTACACGTACCAGCTTGGACGCTCTGTCATGCTGTACCATTCAAACAAGGGATTCACTGATTCTTTCAGCACCTCGAAGAGAGATTGCGGATTTTGAGATGTGAAACATTTTTCTTGGACCACAGGCCTTGTCTATTCCTCTCTTCTCCTCTTCCTCAGACATCTCATTTCCACGCCTCTTTTTCCCTGTCTTGTTCCCCCACATTATTCCCATCACCTCCCAGGAGAATGTTGTTCTAGAGACGTACAAAATAATTCTCGACCACGGCGCCCGTCTAGCAACCCCCATCCGCTCGGTGCAGAGACTGTACGACGAGGGCGAGGTGGCACGGGGGGGGTACAGCGATGAGGATGAATTCGACGAGGAGGATGAGGAGGAGATGTGCCCAATACCTTCCCTGTCCTTTCCCGTTTCCCCACCCTTTTCCCCTTCCCAGGAGAACGTGGTGCTCGAAATGTACAAGATCATTCTCGACCATGGGGCTCGTCTAGCCACGCCCATCCGCTCGGTGCAGAGACTGTACGACGAGGGCGAGGTGGCACGGGGGGGGTACAGCGATGAGGATGAATTCGACGAGGAGGAGGAAGAGGACTATGAGGACGAAGAGGAGGAGGAGATGCGCCCCCCCGCGCTGCTCGTCGCTGCTGGGCTGGGTGTCGCTGGCTCTGGGTCCGTTGGAGGAGCAGGAGGGGGAGGTGGCGGGGGCGGAGGTGGGGGTGGGGGTGGGGGTGCGGGAGGGGGTGTGGGAGGAGGTGGAAGAGGGGGGTCGGGAGGAGGAGCAGCAGGGGGAGGAGGGGTTAGTGGGGCTGCGAGGGCGCCTGAGAATGGGGCGAGAGTAGGGGCAGGGGCAGGGGCAGGGGCAGGGACAGGGACGGGGGCAGGGGCAGGGGGAGGAGTGCTAGTAGGGGCTGGGAATGGGGTAGGCACGGGTGTGGGAGCGGGTGTAGGGGCAGGTGTGGGAGCGGGTGTGGGAGCAACAGCAGGGGCAGCAGCAGCAGCAGGGCAGGGAGGAGGGGAGGTGAATGGGCATGCGAGCTTGGGAGCGAATGGAGGTGCGAGCAGAGGCGCGAATGGGAACGGAGTGGTCGGTGCAGGCGAGGCAGGTGCTGCTAATGGCGGTCTGCATCACTCCCCTCCTACTCCTACTGCTGCTGCTAGTGGTGGTAGTGGTGGTGGTGGTGCTCCTGGTGCTCCTGGTGGTCCTGGTGGTGCTGGCACAGCTGCCAGTGGTGCTGGTGCTGCTCCCCCCTCCTCCTATCCCTCTGTCCCTCCTCTCCCTCCTCCCTCCTCGCCTCCCCCCTCCGCTTTCTCTCCTCCCCAAGTCTCCTCTCCCCCGCCTCCCATATCAACTCCCATGCAGCAATCCACGTCACTTTCCATGCAGCAATCCACGACACCTCCCATGCAGCAATCCACGTCACCTCCCATGCAGCAATCCACGTCACCTCCCATGCAGCAATCCACGTCACCTCCCATGCAGCAATCCACGTCACCTCCCATGCAGCAATCCACGACACCTCCCATGCAGCAATCCACGTCACCTCCCATGCAGCAATCCACGTCACCTCCCATGCAGCAATCCACGTCACCTCCCATGCAGCAATCCACGTCACCTCCCATGCAGCAATCCACGACACCTTCCATGCAGCAATCCACGTCACCTCCCTTGCAGCAATCCACGTCATCACCCACACAACCCTTCATCCCTCCTCCCCCTCCTCCCAGCCCTTCCTCAGCCCCTCCCCCTGTCCCTCCCTTGTCACGCCCTCCCTCCCCTCCCCGGTCACCTCCTCCTCCTTCTCCTGGTCCCCAATCAGCCCCTCCCTCTATCTCGCCCTCATCACGCCCTCCCTCCCCGCCCCGATCACCCCCTTCTCCCACTTCCCCATCAGCCCCTCCCGCCTTTCCTTCCCCTACCCCCACCTCATCCACGCAGGGAAGACCCCCTGCCAACCCTGTCCCCTCTTCTCCCCGTCCCCCCTCTGCTCCCTATCCTTCCAGTCCTCCCCAGCCCCCCTCCTCTTCTCCCCAGAAGCCCCCTGCAAAGCCCGCTCCTGCTGCTGCTTTCGCCCCTCCTCCCTCTCCGAATGTTCCTTCCTCCCCAGCTACTCCCACCTCAGCCGTCCCGTTAGCCTCCCCCGTTCTGCTGGCGACCCCCTCTCCTTCCACCCCCACCGGTGCTGGCCCGCTTACCAGCAGCCCTCCGAACAGGCAAGCAGCACCCACCACTGCTGCACCCAGTAGTGCCCCACCCACCGCTGTTCCACCCACCACAGCCAGTCCTGTTGCACGGGCTCCTGCTGGCCCACCTCCCTCTGCCGCTCCATCATTCTCTCCCACTCTTCAAACACCCAATGCACCCTCTGCTGCTCCTCCCCCACCACCAACACCCAGAGGCCCCGCCAACCCACCTGGGAACCTCAGCAGCCCAAGGCAGCCCCCTGCTTCTGTTCCAGTGCCCTCTGCCGCTCCCCCTTCCTCCTCTGCTACAGCTGCACCTGTCACTTCTCCTACCTCGCCTGCTACGGCCGCAACTGCCAATCCACCTTTCACCTCTGCTGCTGTCCCTCGCTCTCCTGCCCCCGCTTCTGGTACAGCTGCCCTTCGCCCTCCTCCGCCCTCTGCTACTGCTGGCCCCGTTTCTCCTTCTGCTCCCGCTGCTACATCTTCTACAGGTGCTCCCGCCAACGCCTCTGGTGCATCTCCCCCAACCACACCACAGTCTGCTCGAACCTCAGTTGGTACACCAGCAGCAGCAGGAGCACCACCACCACCACCACCACCACCATCAGCAGCAGCAGCGAGTGGAGATGCAACAACGGGAATGCAAGCAGCAGCGGGCAGAGTGCAAGGCATGGCAGGGCAACAGGCGGCACGGATGGTACCAGCACAGGGAGTAGCAGCTGAAAGAATGGGAGGTGCAGCAAGGGGAGGTGGAGCAGGGGGAGGTGCAGCAGGGAAAGGAGCAGCAAGGGGAGGTGCAGCAGGGGGGGGTGCAACACATTTAGGCTTGAGAACAGCTACGGCTGCAGGTGAAAGAATGGGTGAGCAAGGTGCATTTGCCGGAGGCAGTGGTGCTGGTGGTGCTGCTGGTGCTGGCAGTGGTGGTGCTGGCAGTGGTGGTGCTGGCAGTGGTGGTGCTGGCAGTGGTGGTGCTGGCAGTGGTGGTGGTGGCATTGGTGGTGCTGGCAGTGGTGGTGGTGGCAGTGGTGGTGCTGGCATAGGTGGTGGTGGCAGTGGTGGTGGTGGCAGTGGTGGTGCTGGCATTGGTGGTGCTGGCAGTGGTGGTGCTGGCATTGGTGGTGCTGGCAGTGGTGGTGCTGGCATTGGTGGTGCTAGCTTTGGTGGTGCTGGCAGTGGCGGTGCTGATGGTGGTGGCAGTGGCGGTGGCGCTTCGGCAAGCAGGCGGGAGGTGTTGAGAGAGCAGCGTGCAGCGAGGTGGAGAGAGGAGCAGGCAATGAGGGGCAGTGGGGGCACAGGTGTGCGCCCCTCAGGGGAGTTAAGATCACCTCCTCTAATTTCCTCAGCATCGGTGCCTGCATCATCCCCATCAGCATCAGCACCATCACCATCAGCATCAGCGTCACCATCAGCACCACCATCACCATTACCATCAGCACCAGCACCATCAGCATCAGCACCACGAGCAGCAGCATTAGCAGCAGAACCAGCATCGATCCCTGCAGTGCCATCAGTATCAGTTCCATCACCAGCACCCCCCTCATCCACGCCCCCTCCTCCTCCTTGGGATTACCTCAACCCCCCTCCTCCAACCACGTCTGCCTGCTCCCCGCCTGAACAACCACGCTTTTCAAAATCAGCGCCAACGTCAACACCATTACCATCAATGCCACCACCCTCTCCAGTACCATCAATGCCACCACCAATGCCACCACCAATCCCACCATCATCAGCAGTAACATCATCACAATCCCAATCACAAACATCGCTTTCATCACAACCACCATCGCCATTCCCCACTCCAGCCGTTGTGCCACCATCATCACAGCCCCAACCACCATTGACATCCAGCCAATCGCCATTCAACCATCCACCGCCCAACCAACAACCACCCTCCCAAGCACAAGCAGGCTTAGCCTCCTCCCAGGCGCCAGCATCTCTATCTCCTCCCCGCCAGCTCTCCACCTCGTCCCCTCCACAAGCATCCCCTCCCCCTCTCGTCACTCCTGCACCTGCCTCCACTTCCCCTCGCTCCTCTCCCATTCCCTCCACTCCCGCTGCCCCCTCTATGCCGCCCTCCTCTCCCCTTCCCTCCCCCAACCCCATCCTGCCCCCCACCTCCCCGCCATCTCCTGTGTCCTCCTCTCCCTCCCTCACACCCTCGTCTACCGCCCCCTCTGCCTCCCCCTCTGCCTCCCCCCCTGCCTCCCCCCCTGCCTCCCCCTCTGCCTCCTCTGCACCTCCAGCCCCAGTTCTCTCGCCTCCTCCCCAACCACCAGAAGTAGCTCCCTCAACCACGGGCACAGGCATGGGCACAGGCACGGGTACAGGCACAGGCATGGGTGCTGGTACAGGAGCAGACACACATACAGGCACAGCGGCAGTGGGTCAAAGTGGGAGGCTGACGATACAGGAACAGGAGGTGAAGGCGGGTAGAAAAACAGTGGAAGGAGAGGAGTTGGGGGAAGAAGAAGAGGAGGGAGGGAAAGGGAAGGACGGAGAGAGGGAAGGAATGCAGCAGGCTATACTGTTCCAGGTGGAAGGGGAGGGGGGTTATGATACTGATTGGAAGGCTGAGATTCAACAGGCACTGGGAATGGACGGAGGTGATGAGGAGAGCGAGGGAGAGGTGAAACAAGTGGGACAGTCAAGCCAGATAGAGAAGAGGGAGAGTGAGAGAGAACACGAGAGGAGGCGGAGTGAGGATGGGAGGCGTGGGAATGAAGGGGGGCCGGGTGATTTGAGAAAGCGGGAGGAAAGTGAGGGTGTAAGGCTGGTTTCTGATGGGAAGCTAGGGGTGGGAGTGGGAATGAGAGTGGAGGTTGCACCTGCGCCTGTCTTTGCTGCTGATGTCATTTTAACTGGTGCAAATACACGGCCTGCGGTCACTGATGAAGGTGGTGATGGTGGTGGTGGGGTTGGCGGGGTTGGTGGAAATAATCTCACCAGCACCTCAGGCGTGAGTGCTTCTGACTTGGCAACAGCAGGCGAAGCAAGGAGCATTGGTGGGCAAGTGTTGGCACAAGGAGAGGTGGTGATGCGAGGGGGAGCAGGAGAGTCCAGACCACCGCTACTGGGAGCAGCAGCTGCTGCAATGATGAGTGAGGGTTTGAAGCCTTCAGCAGTAGCATCGGCTAGCTTCTCGGGTTCAGATTCAGATATAGCTTCAGGGACTGGGAAGGGCGGGGAAAGAGAAGATCCTGGTGCGACCAATGCCACAAGTACTGCTGGTGTTGCTGATGCTGGAAGCAGCAATAGCAGTGGTATGGGACTTGGAACAATGGGTGGCACGAAGCAGGGTCGATGAAAAATGCTAACCAAACTTGATAATGTTTTCGTGAATAACACCTGGAAGCTATGCAAGGTTCTACTTGTTTCCACTTAGGAAGATGAATTCCTTGGTAACTCCTGTAGAACTATGAGAAAGACAAGAACGGAATGTATATGCTATTTGATCCTTCTACACCACCCGCTTGCGTTGTGTGTTGTAAGGAAAATCCCTTTTCCTTACTTCGCATCCCTGCTCAACGCGTACATCACTGTAGCACCTCAGTCAGCACCGTTACCACTCGCGATCATCGCATCGACAATCATCCCGCCATTTTTTGCACATCGCATCCCGACCTCACGGCTCGGCTGGTAACCCGCGCTCCGGGCCTACGCCTCGACACTTTCCCAACCTCAGTCCCAGGCTCGTCGCGCGACTACCACAGACCATTACCGTTACCACTGTAGTTTCGCTATATATTCTTCGCTCACGCCCTCGCTCATTGTATTCTTGCTTCGATAGTGCAATTCTCGTTCGTTCACTCAATTGCACTCGTAACACTTGGTATCAGAGCCTATGATCTCAGCTCGGACCGCATCCACACCTTCGCTTCCCCACTATCTCAATTTTTGGGGGGGGTAGACGTCTCTCAGCGATACAGCACCGCCGCTCGTAGTGCTCTCTCGTAAGCACGCACGGCCACGACCGAGGCTCTCGCTGAGCTTGCCTGACACCCCCGCCATGGCCGATTTCACGCTCGCCACATTAACGTAGGAGCAGCTTGATCGTCTCGTGCGTCGACTGGAAGATTCAGCGCTCCAAATCGCGACACTCACGGCGGAACGTGACTCCGCCCGTCAACAGTCCACGGTGAACGTTCCGACGACATCACACACACCAACAAATGTATCGGCACATTCGGATGAACCGATCGTCATCTCGTCCGGCACACCAACACAACACGACAGCATGGGACAACGCTCAGGCACAACCAGTAATGGCGCCGCCCAGCCGATGCCTGGCATGGGAGGAAACAGGATCGCACCAAGCCCGCGGGAGCCCCGAGAAGCCCGTCGGCACGTGGAATTTGCGGCGACAAGTGGCGAACAAGCCATCATGGCACCAATGCCGCTCAAGCCGCAACGCCCGCCCTGCTTCGACCCAAGCCAACGCGGCGGTCCGACGGTTCAATCGTGGGTCTTCACGATGAACGTCTTCTTCGACGCAAATTACGTCGAGTCGGACGCCGCGAAGATCCGGTATGCAGTTTCACTGCTAAGGGGCCCCGCCATGGACTGGTGGCGAGTCATCGTGACGTCGCCACGCGCCTACGAGCCACCGTCGCACGAGGAAGGGCCCACGGGTCCAGCTGTCACCTGGAGTTCGTTCTGTGAGACCGCCCAATACAGCACGTGGGATGCGTGGTGCGCAGGGCTTCGGGCGCGTTTTGAGCCGATCGCGGCTTCAATTTCGGCGCGTCAAAGATTGCGCACTTGGCGCCAGCTCGGGTCAGTTCAAGATTATACAAGCGGTTTTCTCGCACTTTGCGAGCAGGTCGGCTACATGCACGAAGCGGAGCGGGTGGACCGTTATGTCGGAGGGCTGAAGCCGGATATCTCGCACGAAATAATGCTGCGCGGACTCTCTAATTTTAACGAGATTCTCGCGCTCGCCGAGAAGATCGACATTCTACGCCGACCGAGACCGGGGTCCTATTACGGGCATCGCCCTCGGGGACCGACCGAGCACGCCACTGTACACGCCGTTGCAACAAATGCAGCTGCCGCACCATTTAAAGGGCGCTGCTTTGCTTGCAACAGGCCGGGCCATCCCAAGAGCGAATGCCCAGAGGAGCTGAGGCGCCGAGGAGCAGAGCAGGGGAGGGAGTCTCAGAGGCAGGGAAACGCCAGCAGTCAGTAGAAGTTGGGCCAACTACTGACGAGACTGCCTGCTCGCCCAACCACACCGACCCTCACCGAGTCACAGTACCGATTCACGCCATCAATCGGGCTCGGATGAATAAGGAGGGTACAGCGACGGATTGCCCGGTACTGATCTACGGGAAAATACATGGAGCAGCAGTGAAGATTTTTATTGACGGGGGAGCAAGTCACAGCTTAGTTAATACCGCAACCGCACGGAAATTACAGTTAACACTTAACCGATGCTTACCTGAGATAGATGCACGCTTAGTCGACGGAACGCCACTAGCCATACGGGAAAAGGTGGAGCGAGTAAAAGTCCGCTGCGGAGGAAACTTCGGGTTTACACAGGAAATGCTCGCAACGACACTGGATGGGCACGACATTTTACTGGGACGTGATTGGCTGCGATGGTATAACCCGCGAATTGACTGGACGACGGGTAGCTGCACAGTGTGAAATAGTGGTACCTGGGTCGTCCTACCTCGCTGGCAGCCACCCGAGTCTTCGACGGTCCAGGTCAACGCCATCACGATGAAACGGGCTGTCGCTGCTGGAGCTGACGTGTATGCAGTGGACATAGCATTATGTCAGATTACTATAGCTGATGCATGTTTGTAGGCTATAGTGGGGTAGCACATGTGGGGTACAGCTTTCTAGGGTTGTATTTGTACCCAACCCTGACTTAGTCATTTCATTCCTGTTTGCTTATTATCACATGGTATAGAGCGGGTCCTTCGAAGGACCGTTTTTTTGGGCCCACCGAAGCGCCCCCCGAGGCGCGATTTTTTTTAGCGACCCCTCGGGTCGCCATTTCCCCTGCGGCCCCGCCGCCTTCACTGACGCGGCCCCGCCACCGGCCCTTACGCGGCCCCGTCGCCGGCTTTCACGCGGCCCCGCCGCCGGCTCTGTCGCGGCCCCGCCCCGGCCTTTACGCGGCCCCGCCGCCTGCTCTCACGCGGCCCCGCCCCGGCTCCTTCGCGACCCCGCCGCCTACTCTCGCGCGGCCCCGCCCCGGCTTCTACGCGGCCCCGCCCCGACTTTCACGCGGCCCCGCCGACGGCTTTGTCGCGGCCCCGCCCAGGCCCTTACTCGGCCCCGCCGCCTGCTCTCACGCGGCCCCGCCCCGGCTCCTTCGCGGCCCCGCCGCCTGCTCTCGCGCGGCCCCGCCCCGGCTTCTACGCGGCCCCGCCCCGGCTTTCACGCGGCCCCGCTGACGGCTCTGTCGCGGCCCCGCCCAGGCCCTTACGCGGCCCCGCCGCCTGCCTCCGTCGCGGCCCCGCCACATCCCGGCCCAGCCGCCCCTTCGCGGCCCGGTCGCCTCCTGACGGCCCCGCCGTCCCTTCGTTACGGCCCCGCCGTCCCTTCCTGACGGCCCCGCCGTCCCCTCCTGACGGCTCCTGCCGTCCCCTTCTACCGGCCCCGCAACTGCACCTGCTGGCCCCGCCGCTGCACCTACCGGCCCCCACCACCCACCCCCCCTTTTCCCGTCGCCTGTCGAGGCGACCTGAGAGGCCAGCAGAGGGGTGGCAGGTGTGTGGCCTCCCCTGCTTCTCCTCCTCCTTCATCTCCCACTGCAGCAGCCGAGCCGCTCACCTGCAGCAGCCGAGCCGCCCCACCGCCGAGCCGCCCTGCACCCGAGCCGCCCAGCAGCCGAGCCGCCCTGCCGCCGAGCCGCCGGGTCGCTGAGCTGCTGAGCTGCAGTTGCTGCCGAGCCGCCCTGCCGCCGAGCCGCCGAGTCACCGAGCTGCTGAGCTGCAGTTGCTGTCGAGCCGCCTTGCCGCCGAGCCGCCCGAGTCGCCCGAGCCGCCGAGCCGCCGAGCTGCCGAGCCGCTGAGTCGCCGAGCCTACTCTTCCCACCACTGGTGAGCTCTTGCCCTGCTAGCACGCTGCGCGTCGCCTGCTTGCCTGCCTGCCTGCCTTTTGGCTTGCCTGGCTGCCTGCCTTCCTGCTGCTAGTCCTGCTCCTGCTTCTACTTGCGGAGCCAGATGCAGCCCCAGCGACGCCTGCGTGAGTCCCTCACGCCCCAGCAGCTGCGTGAGTGGTACGCTGGTTGGGGCTGTAGGGGTGGCGGCGCTACTCCTACTACCACTCCTGCTGCTTCTACTCGTGGTGGCGGCCAGATGCAGCTCCCCCGACCCTCTCGCGTGTCTCTCTTGCCTCGCCAGCTTCGTGAGTGGTACGCTCAGAGTGGAGGGTCTCTCAGTGCTGTTCGCTGCTCTTACGTGATACGCACTGGTACTCGGACTGGTCAGCCTTGTGGGACACGTAGTCATACACCGTCCCGCTGCTTCGCCCGTCTGAGCGACGCCTGGCGTACCGTGTTTGGCGACGAGGCTGAGCTTCCCGACTGGGTGGAGTTGCTTAGGCAGAGGGTCGATATATATGCTCTTGACTATGATGCTATTCTCACTGCCATGTATGCATTGCCTACTAGTGCTGACCGTGCCGGTCACCTGTGCGTCCCGCCTGACCCGGGTATAGGACCTGCTGCTCTAGCTACTGGTGAGGCTGCTGCTCTGGGTGCTCGTGAGTCTCCTGCTCCAGGTACAGGTGCGGCTGCTGCTCTAGGTGCTAGTGAGTCTGCTTCCTCAGGTGCGGGTGAGGCTGCGCTCTCAGGTACCGCGTTGCCTTCGGCCTCCCTCACCTTTACACTTGACTCTGGGGCTTCTCGCTCCTTCTTTCGGGACCGCACCACACTCACGCCGCTTGGTCGGCCGGTTGCAGTCTCCCTGGCTGACCCCTCTGGGGGTCCTGTCCTCGCTCACTTTTCCACTGTCCTCCCGTGTCCGGCTGCCCCCTCGGGCACCCTGTCCGGCCTGTACCTCCCCTCGTTCTCGACGAACTTGGTGAGTGGTGCAGACCTACAGGATGCGGGGGTTCACCAGTTCACTCCTGCGAGTCAGCGGGTGACCCACTGCACGGACGCACGCACAGGCCGGCACCTGGCCACGTTCTCGCGTCGGCCGGGGTCGAGCCTCTACACCCTGACCACTGAGTCTCCTCCTGTCCCCGCGTCCGGTCAGGTAGCAGCGTCGGGTCAGGTGTTTGCTGCTGCGTCTAGGTCTGGTCCTGAGTCTGCCCCCTGTTCGTGTCGCCTCCTGTCTCACGATACTCTTCTGTGGCACCACCGTCTAGGCCACCCCTCCTTGCCCCGTCTTCGGGGCATGGCTTCCCGTGTCCTTGTCTCTGGTCTTCCCCAGTCTCTCCCTCCCCTTCCTTCGGGACCAGGACCTTCCTGTGTCCCCTGTGTCGAGGGGCGCCTCAGGGCTGCTCCTCACTCCTCCCAGTTTCCCCCGACAGAGGCTCCTCTGCAGACGCTTCACATGGACGTGTGGGGCCCGGCCCCCGTCCGTGGGCAGGGTCACGAGCGCTACTTCCTGTTGGTGGTTGACGACTACTCGCGTTACACCTCAGTCTTCCCCTTGCGCAGCAAGGGTGCTGTCACTGAGGTGCTGATCGACTGGATCCGCGAGGCTCGTCTCCAGCTCAGGAGGAGCTTCGGCTCGGACTTTCCTGTTCTGCGTCTGCACTCTGACCGAGGTGGGGAGTTCTCCTCTCGCCTTCTGCGAGACTACTGTCGTGCGCAGGGGATCCGCCAGACCTTTACGCTTCCGGACTCTCCACAGCAAAATGGGATTGCTGAGCGCCGCATTGGCATGGTCATGGATATCGCTCGTACGTCCATGATGCATGCGGCTGCCCCCCATTTTCTGTGGCCGTTTGCGGTTCGGTACGCGGCGCATCAGCTCAACCTTCACCCCAAGGTCTCTCGGCCCGATATGTCCCCAGTGTTACTGTGGACGGGGAAGGTCGGCGATGCGTCTGCGTTCCGTGTCTGGGGATCTCGGGCGTTTGTCCGCGACTTGTCTGCGGACAAGCTGTCCCCCCGTGCTGCTCCCTGTGTCTTCCTTGGCTTCCCCCCTGACGCTCCAGGGTGGCAGTTCTACCACCCCTCCTCTCGTCGTGTTCTGTCCTCCCAGGACGTCACGTTCGACGAGTCAGTCCCCTTCTACCGCCTCTTCCCCTACCGTACTCCTTCCCTCCCCCCCCCACCGGACTTCCTGGTACCAGTTCCCCCCCCGGTAGACCCCCTCCCCCCTCAGGTTCCTGCCCCTTCAGGTGTGTCCCACGTAGACACGGTCGGGCCAGTCGAGGTTGCTGCTGAGTCTGGTGCTGCTGCTGGGGGTGCTGAGCCTGGGGGTGCGAGGCCGGGGGGTGCTGAGTCTGGGGGTGCTGAGCCGGAGGGTGCTACGTCAGGAGCTGCTGAGCCTGGGGGTGCTGGGTCTGGAGGTGCGGAGCCTGCGCCTGCTGGACCTGGGGGCTCTCCGGTTCTTCAGTCTCGGCGGGAGCCGCTCTCTCCACAGGAGCTGCGCGAGTGGTTTGCTCGCCGCTGGAGGCGTGCTGCTGGAGCTGGAGCTTCTTCGCCTGCTGAGGGTGCTGGTGCTGTCGGTCCCGGAGCTGCTGGGCCTGCGGGTCCTACTGGAGCTGGAGCTACTGAGTCTGGGGGTGCTGAGTCTGGAGCTGCTGAGCCTGGAGGTGCTGAGTCTGGAGCTGCTGAGCCTGGGGGTGCTACGTCTGGAGCTGCTGTGCCTGGGGGTGCTGAGTCTGGAGCTGCTGAGCCTGGGGTTTCTCCTGCTGCTGCGTCTCGCCGGGAGCCCCTCTCTCCACAGGAGCTGCGCGAGTGGTTTGCTCGCCGCTGGAGGAGTGCTGCTGGAGCTGGAGCTTCGTCGACCGTCGAGGGTGCTGGTGCTGCCGGTCCCGGAGCTGCTGGGCCTGCGGGTCCTACTGGAGCTGGAGCTGCTGAGGGTGTTGGTGCTGAGACTACTGCTGTCTGTCCTGGCGGTGGTTCTGCTGCTGGTGCTGCTGGAGGTCCTGCCGCTGGAGGTGTTGGTGGCGCTGGTGCTGTCGCTGAGGGTGCTGGTGCTGTCCCTGCTGAGTCTGGAGCTGCCGCGCGGCCTCGGCCGTACTTCGTTCCGCTCCTACAGCAGGTTCTTGGTCTTTCTCCTTCGGTAGAGTGTCCACAGCCTGTCCAGTCGCAGTCACTGTTGGAGCCTTCCTCTCCTCTGCCTGCTCCCTCTCCTTACACTGGTCCTACTGGAGGTCTTGCAGAGCGTCGTGAGCCTGCGTCTCGTCCCGCGTCGCCTGTTCGTGCTGCTCGCGCTAGTGGTCGCGGCTCGCGTCAGCGTCCTCCTCCTGTCCCTGGCACGCACCGGATGTCTCTGCGTCCGTCCACTGCTCCTCTGCGTGCCCCTTTGCCTTCTCCTCCTGAGTCCTCTCTTCCTGCTCTTGCCGACCCTGAGTCGGACTCTCTTCGTGCTGCCAGTCCTACTGTCACGCGTCTGCTTGCTACTGTCGTCGCTGACCCCTCTTTTGAGTCCACTGCTGCGTCTGCTCTTGTCGCTGAGCTCGTCGACTTTGCTGCTCGCTGTCGTCTAGACTACGCTGCTAGTCTTGTTGCTGAGTCTGCGTCTGTCTGTCCTCCGTCCGTCGGGGGTGAGTGTGCTCTTAGCACGGACGTCCTAGAGGACAGGCAGGAGGAGTTACAGTGTCTGGCTGCTGCTTCACCTCATCTCGCGTCTGTACTGCTTGCTCCTGAGGGAGACCCGGATGCACTAGACATCCCGACTCCGCGCTCTTACGCGGAGGCCGTAGAGGGTCCCTACTCCTCTCAGTGGCAGGCAGCTATGGATGCAGAGATGGCTTCCTGGAAGTCCACAGGCACCTACGTTGACGCAGTTCCCCCTCCTGGGGCGAACATCATCAGTGGCATGTGGATCTTCCGGGTGAAGCGGCCGCCGGGCTCTCCACCTGTCTTCAAGGCGCGGTACGTTGCTCGTGGCTTCAGTCAGCGGCAGGGAGTTGACTACTTTCAGACCTTCTCTCCCACCCCGAAGATGACCACTCTTCGGGTGCTGCTGCACATAGCCGCTCAGCGCGACTACGAGCTTCACTCTCTCGACTTCAGCACTGCGTTCCTGCAGGGTAGCCTGCACGAGGAGATCTGGCTGCGCCGTCCACCTGGCTTCACTGGGACTTTCCCTCCTGGCACCCAGTGGAGCCTCCGACGGCCAGTCTACGGTCTCCGCCAGGCACCGCGTGAGTGGCACGACACACTGAGGACTACGCTTGCGGCTCTTGGGTTTGCTCCGTCTACTGCTGACCCGTCGCTGTTTCTGCGCACCGACACTTCACTGCCGCCGTTCTACATCCTCGTGTACGTCGACGACTTGGTCTTTGCCACAGCGGACACTGCTGGACTCGCCTACGTGAAGTCCGAGCTGCTGAAGAGACACACGTGCACAGACCTGGGTGAACTGCGCAGCTACCTAAGCTTGCAGATCACTCGGGACAGAGCACGCCGCACCATCACCTTGACTCAGTCACACATGGTGCAGCAGGTCCTTCAGCGCTTCGGCTTCACGTACTCCTCGCCTCAGGCCACTCCTCTGTCTACTCGCCACTCGCTCTCAGCTCTGCCTTCGGATGAGTCCGTAGAGTCGAGTGGCCCGTACCCAGAGCTTGTTGGCTGCCTCATGTACCTGATGACCTGCACTCGACCTGACCTTGCATACCCTCTGAGCATTCTTGCACGCTATGTTGCTCCTGGGAGACACCGACCAGAGCACATGGCTGCAGCGAAGAGGGTATTGCGCTACCTGTGCAGTACGTCGGGCATGGGGCTAGTGCTTGGAGGGCGGAGTCCAGTGGTCCTTACAGGCCACGCGGACGCTTCTTGGGCTGACGACCAGGCTACGCAGCGGTCGTCACAGGGTTACACCTTCAGTCTTGGTTCCGGCTCTGTCTCGTGGCGGTCTACTCGTTCGTCTTCGGTTCGCAGCTCCAGTTGTGAGGCTGAGATCTACGCCGGGGCCATGGCTGCACAGGAGCTTCGCTGGCTCACCTACCTGCTGACTGACCTTGGAGAGCCGCCTCGTTCTCCTCCAGTGCTGTACGTAGACAACAAGGCCATGCTGGCCTTGTGTCGAGAGCAGCGCTTGGAGCACAGAACGAAGCACATTGCTCTCCGCTACTTCCTTGCTCGTGAGCTGCAGCAGCGTGGTCAGTTGCGACTTGCGTACGTGGCCTCTGAGGCCAACACTGCTGATGTGTTCACCAAGGCACTCGCGCCTTGTGACCATCAGCGCTTCTGCACCCAGCTGGGTCTTGTGCCTGTCTTGCCTCACTTGCTCTCCTCTTGACTTTACTTGTACTGTGACATATATATACCTGCTCTTGCTTGTCTAGTCTTCTATATATGTCTGTACTCTTGCTTGTGAACTGGCCTCTGGCCCTGCTCTTGTGCTCGGACTGTGTGGTGACTTTGTGATCCACCCTGAGCTTGCTTTGCTTTGCTTTGCTTGACTGGTCTTGTGACCCCTTGTTCTCCCCCACTTTGCCTATGGGGGTGTGTCAGATTACTATAGCTGATGCATGTTTGTAGGCTATAGTGGGGTAGCACATGTGGGGTACAGCTTTCTAGGGTTGTATTTGTACCCAACCCTGACTTAGTCATTTCATTCCTGTTTGCTTATTATCACACATTAGTGCAAGAAGAGGAGCTGCCGAGCGATTTTCATAAACTATTGGCAGCTGTACCACCCGAACTTCAGGCACTACTGAAACGATTCCCGGGTATCTTTTCGGATGACTTACCACAAAGGCTGCCACCTCAGCGGGCGCATGACCATAGGATCGAGTTAGAGCCGGGGGCACAGCCAACTGTACAGCGCCAGTTCAGACTGACACAGCCCGAGCTCGACGAACTAAGGAAGCAGTTAGATTATCTGTTAGAGAAGCAGTTTATCCGACCGAGCTCGTCACCGTTCGCCGCACCGATACTGTTCACACCGAAAAAAGACGGAGGGTTTCGCATGTCCATCGACTACCGAGCGCTTAACAGGGTAATAGTCAAATCACGGTACTCCATCCCCCGCGCCGACGAACTGATCGACCAGTTACGAACCGCACGGGTATTTTCGAAAATAGACTTACGGGGGGGTTACCATCAGATTCGGGTCGAACCATCGGACTGCGCCAAGACAGCATTTAGAACTAGGTACGGGTCATTCGAGTATACGGTGATGCCTTTCGGGCTGACCAACGCGCCCGCCACATTTCAAATGACCATGAACGAAGCGTTTAGACCACTTTTAGATAAATGCGTGATAGTTTACCTTGACGACATTCTCGTTTACATTCGGGACAAGCAGCAGCACTTAGTCGATCTCGAAGCAGTTTTTAAAATTTTAGCGGAACATCGGTTACTCACCAAGGGCTCCAAGTGCGAGTTTTTTCGGGACAGGCTATAATTTTTAGGACACGTTATTTCGGAGGCTGGAGTTGAAATCGACCCTAAGAAGCTGGACACTGTCAACGCGTGGCGTCCCCCGACGAACATCACGGAACTGCAGAGTTTTTTAGGGTTCGTTAATTACGTCCGTCGGTTCGTCCCCGACATGGCACGCTTAACAGCCCCACTCATAGATTTACTACGAAAGGGGGTCGTTTTTACGTGGGGGGAGAAAGAGCATGCTGCCTTCTCTGCCCTGAAAACTGTTCTCTGTTCACCACCCGTCCTACGCATCGCTGACCCACATCGCCCCTTCGAGGTTGTTACAGACGCGAGCGACATCGCCATCGGAGCCGTACTGTTACAGGACTTCGGCAACGGCCTCCAACCCATCGCCTACGAATCACGCAAACTGCATCCGCCTGAGCAAAATTACCCGATACACGACCGCGAAATGCTCGCGATCGTGCATGCATTCAAAGTGTGGCGCTGCTACTTGACCGGCGCAGACGTGACAGTACGGACAGACCATCGATCCCTACAGTACCTCCGTGCACAGCCCCACCTCAACCCACGACAGATTCGGTGGCTCGACTTCCTCGAGTCGAACTTCCATTATACGGTCACCTATAAAAAAGGAGCCTCGAATATCGCCGACGCACTGACCCGCCCCACTGCCCAGATCCATGCGATACTACTCGCCCAGACCAGTCCGCTACTGACAGGACTATTTACCCACGGATATCAAACAGACCCATTCTTCACAGGAGGAAACTCGCAGCAATTCGCAGCAGCCAAGGGAGTCTATTACGTAAAAGCTGGAACCGACCGCATGTGGGTACCAGGGTACACACTACTACGGGAATTACTGTTACAGGAGGCACACGACGGAGTTACCTCGGGACATTCCGGAGTAGAGAAAACACGGCAGCAACTGCAGCGGTACTATTACTGGCCTGAAATGTTGACCGACGTGCAACGACACGTGGCATCGTGTCCCACTTGCCAGCTCATGAAGTCAACCAGGAAGCGGCCGGCGGGACAATTACAACCAATCCCACCTCCAGAGCGTGCTTGGCAACAAGTGACGATGGACTTCGTCACGGGGTTACCAGCCGGGGCGAGTGGGAATGACGCGATCCTGGTCGTCGTCGATCGACTGACGAAAATGGCACACTTCGCAGCCTGCAAGAAAACAATCACAGCCGAGGAAACAGCCCGACTCTTCATCACCACCGTCGTTCGACTGTACGGGATACCAGCATCGATCATCAGCGACAGAGACACGAAGTTTACCAGCAATTTCTGGCGGAACCTGTGGCAGCAGTTCGGCACGCGACTACAATTCAGTTCATCGTATCACCCCGAAACCGACGGACAGACAGAACGGACAAACCAGACCATGGAGCAGCTCATTAGGGCTACGTGCGACGACCCAAACACGTGGGAGCAGCAGCTGCCACTCATCGAATTCGCATACAACAACGCGCCATCTGCCACGACCCAACATTCGCCGTTTTACCTGAATTACGGACAAGACCCCACAGTACCCATGACCCCAAATCCCGACAACCCTGTTCCACGTGCGCAACAATTTGCCGAGATTTTGCAAGCAGCACGGACCAGGGCAGCAGAATCAATCAAAAAAGTCGAACATCATCGCTAAACGCAACGCCGACCGCCACCGCAGACCTGTCACTTATCAGCCCGACGACCTCGTTTTACTCGACACTCAAAACCTCTGCCTGCCCATGACTCCAAAACTCCGCCCCCGATACTGTGGGCCATTTCGAATTAGCCACATGATCACACCTGTCACCGCGCACCTCCTCCTCCCTGCTGACTGGTACGTCAGCCCCTCGTTCCATGTCAGCTTGCTTCGCCCTTACGTACCATCCACCGGCCAACTCCCACGACGCCGACTATCCAGCATGGCACGACCACCATCCGAACCAATCATCACCCCCGACAAAATCCTGAGTCACAGAGTTCGCGACCCCCGAGGAGCCCGAAAGATCGAGTTCCTGATCCGCTGGAAAGACCGTACACCTACCGAGGACAACTGGGTTCCCCTGGACAGAATTGAAAACCACCCTGTCCTCACCGAATATCTGCGCAGCAGAAACTTCAAACATGTCCACACACTTTCGTAAGAAGGACCTCCTTAGGAAGGGGGGGGTAGTGTAAGGAAAATCCCTTTTCCTTACTTCGCATCCCTGCTCAACGCGTACATCACTGTAGCACCTCAGTCAGCACCGTTACCACTCGCGATCATCGCATCGACAATCATCCCGCCATTTTTCGCACATCGCATCCCGACCTCACGGCTCGGCTGGTAACCCGCGCTCCGGGCCTACGCCTCGACACTTTCCCAACCTCAGTCCCAGGCTCGTCGCGCGACTACCACAGACCATTACCGTTACCACTGTAGTTTCGCTATATATTCTTCTCTCACACCCTCGCTCATTGTATCCTTGCTTCGATAGTGCAATTCTCGTTCGTTCACTCAATTGCACTCGTAACATGTGTGCACAAATGCTGGTGACGAAGGTTCCTCCGCCTTATTCCCTGACGTCAGCCTCGTTCATGGGGCAAGGCAACTGGGTGCAGAGGCTGGAACGCAGCGATTGGTTAACAGCGAGGGTTCTGGGTTCCAAGTCTTGCCAGTGTTTCCCCCCCAACAGTCTTGGGCGGAAACCCAACATCCCGTCAACCACGGGATGACGCAATCAATTTACAGAAGAAGCCACCTCGAAATTACGTGTCATCTGAGGCAGGAGCCTTCGAAGACTCTGGCCTTGGGCTTTTCCCCTAATTCTTCAACGTCAGCAGAGTCGATCGACGGCTAGTGTTGCTCGATCTAGGTGCTCCATGCTCGAGTTGAGGGGCTGCGGAAAGCCAGGAAGCAAACTGCCAAAGAGATGTGACAAGAAACACAAATGTGATTCGGATCACGGAAGCCGACAGACACACACAGCTACTGTACTGGCGGAGAAAGAGGGTTTTGCGTGTACAAACTGATGCCTGATTGAGCCCCTCCCGGTTGCCTTGTGAAGTGGGCGTATAATCTGTAACGTGAATTTCGCATAAGTTTCGATAATTCGCAGCTAGCTAAAAAGGATTCGCAGCTGCTGATATAAAGGATCTGTAACCTTATCCGTTGACATTTTGACTTCAGTCTCTTCATTTTGACTTCAGTCTGTTCGTTACAATTGGTTCATAACCACACGACGCGCTTGTGCCGTGGGTGCAACAGGCTGGGGAAAAAACCTCGGGTGCAGCGTTTCCATCCGGTACAGAGCAAGTTTGCGTGAATGGGGTGAGCAAATCCGTACTGTACTGTGCACGCAAGTCAGCCAGCTCAGGCGGGCACTGTAACCGCTTGAGTGCTTCCTCTTCACGCCACATAAAACTCAACCACGTCAGCGCTCCGCAAAGCCCAAGGGCGGGGCGCAGGCAAGGCAAACCCGCCAACCTCGAAAAGCATGTGTTGCTTTCGGATCCCGCCACGTCTACCCTCACCCTCCGGAACCAACCACTTTCGCACGGCGAGTGACGCAACCAGCCCAGCACTCGAACCTTCCACGTGGTCCCTCACAACCATGCGCTGCGGTCAGTGACGCCATGTACATCCCGGAGCACACCGCGGAAACTGCTGTTACCGCACCTCATCTCTTTATATCATTGGGTTACTCTCACTTCTTGTTCCAATTGGTGAGCATAAATATACAGAACGCTCAATTTCAAGGACCAATTCCAACCCCATTCGCTTCCAACGCAGCAAAGCTAACGGAATCTTTCAGCCAACATCATCAGCTCTCCCGATCTTCGTTCCTGATAAGTAGCAACAGTGTCCGCCGTGTTCCTCAATCACTTCGCTCCTCTCTCTCCCACCACAAGTCCTTCGCCCTAAATTAGAGCAGCGGTGAAACCCGGATTATTGTTCAGTGCGCACTTGGGCGTCCCACTGGGAGCTCAGCACTTAGAGCAGACTCAGCTCCGGAGGCAGGAGGTAAAATGGCGGAGTCCCATGTTGCCAAAGAGCAGCAGCTTGCGCCGCATGTGACGGCGACCAATGCCAGCAGCACGTCGACTATGGAGGACATTCGCAAGAGGTACCGCATTGGCAAGAAGATTGGTACAGGTCGGTTCGGAACGGTCCACGAGGCGGTTGATAGGCAGACAGGTGTCCACGTGGCAGTGAAGACGATCCCTAAGGACAAATACAAATGCGCCGCGATGTCGCTCTTCCGCAAGAAGGACAAGGCGGAGGAGGAATCCACTCTCCGCCTGCTCCGCGGAGAGGCGGAAATTAGCCAGGCGATCGGCGGAAAGCACGGGAAAGGGCAGGCGCAAGGGCAGGCGGAAGGGCGGTCGAATGTGGTGGAGGTGTTATCTGTGATAGAGGGGCGGCGCCACATGTACATAGTCATGGAGCTCTGCCGCGGCGGCTCGCTCGCTAGTTACCTCGAGAAGCGGCGGCGCGGCGAGGTAACGGGCCTCGCACCTGCTGTCCCGACCGCTATCGAATCGTCTGCCGCGGATCGCGGCTACGCGGGGTACGCAGGAGGGAAGCAGATGGCGCACGAGCAGGGTGCAGAGTCGGAAGGGGAGGCGGAAGTGGAGTCTTTCGCCCACCGCCTCCGCCAATTCAGCTCCGACGATCTCTCCGCATCCTCTTCCGCGTCTGACGCGGGACGGGAGAGCGATGACGATCACGACGCAGTGACCGCGGCGAGCCGACGCGAGGCCGCAAACCACGGGATCTCCCCCGCTACATTCGCCGCTACCGTGGGTTATTCCGCCCTGGCCTTCCTCGAACGCGGCGCGTACGGCGCGGCGCGACGACAGCAGCAGGAAAGGGAGGACGAGGCGGCGTGGATGGCTTACGAAATCGCGACCGCAGTGGCATACCTACACTCGCAGGGCATCATCCATCGCGACATCAAACCCGAGAACGTGCTCATCTCGCTGCCGCCCGTTTCCTCTTCCGCCGCTACAGCTGCTACAGCCGCTACAGTTTCTACAGTCGCCAGCGCCGCTACAGATGCGCGCGATCATCGCATTTCCCAGCGCCACTCCCGGCACCGAGCCAGCTTGAGCAGAGACGGCGGGGTTTCACTGAAGAAGCGCGTGGCGCTCGTTAGTGTCACGAGCACGCTGCAGCGGTCCACATCGCGTAGAATCACCCCCGTTGCAAGCAACCCCTCGTTAGACGAGCTGTCAGGGGAAGACGAGCACCAGAAGGAGCGTCAACAGCACCACCACAAGCAGCAGCAGCAGCAGCAGCGTGTGCAGCGACAGCGGCTGGTTCTAGCTGATTTCGGATTGGCCGAGAGGGCCAAGGAGGACGGGACAGTGCGACGCGGAATGGTGGGCAGCCCCGCTTACATCTCCCCCGAGGTCGCCGGAGGATTGACCACCAGTTACCCCTCGGATATCTGGGGTATTGGCATCTGCCTCTTCCTGACGCTTTCCGGCGGGCAGTTACCCTTTTCAGGCCGCGACACGAGGGCGCTTTTGAGAAACATCCGGCGGGTGGCGCTGCCAATGGGAACGGCGGCATGGATGGGTGTGTCGAGTGAAGGGAAGGAGGTGGTGAGACAGCTGCTGGCAGCCAAGCCCAGTGACAGGCCGTCTGCTAGGGAGGTGATGGCGATGCCGTGGGTGGTGGAAGGGCGGAACAGGTGGCTGCAGAGGCACTATGGGCAAGAAGCGATATGGGGTGGGGAGTGCTGAGACCTGGTGGTGCTTATATCGAGATAAGAGAGGCTGCTGCAGTGGAGTATGCTCAGAGCCCAAGATAGATACCTGGAATAACACAATTTAGCCAATGTCAGGAGCAAATACCGTACCTAGTCAGGAGATGCATCATGCATGGGTTTTCTTTGCTTGTTGAAAAGAAGAAACTTAATTCCTTTTTGTATTAAATAATCTATACTGGAAAATAGACCTTTCATTACCATTTCATTTTACTGCTTCCTTTCTGCGCCTGCCTTTCCTTCCACAATGAAAAAGCTAAACAGCTCCCCAAAGGCCCGTCCAAACAGCAGCTCAATGGTCTCATAGGTGTTGGGCTGAAAAACCCTTAGGATCTTTGCAGGGGTGAACTCTGGGTAGAGTTGGTGTAGTAGCGGAAGCGTTAATTAAAGGGTTGTGAACCACCTTGCGCTAGTATGTGAGGGCAAAGTAAGTTGATTAAAACAGGTGGATACAGGTTTATATATGAGTACAAGGAATACGAAGAGATGCTGTTATACCGTCTCCCCCCGGATATAAGCGCCACCCTAGGATAAGCGCCTGGCGCTTCTAATTGGCATATGGTGCTTATATCCCCTCCTCGATTATAAGCGCACCCCTTGAAAAAACTTGTTTTATTATAAGCGCACGTAAACTTTAAAATTTGAAATGTGTTCAAAAAGCTGTAACGATTTTTACTTTAGCAGGCGGATATGTTGCAGAATCGGTTCCCTTCACATTCGGACCCTGCACTGGATGCGGGTCCAGTCAGCAGGACCTGTCAGGAGCTGGATGTGAGTCAGATTGGGTGTATCTCCCAGCGCGCGCGAGAATTTCACAGACGATCCCATGTAACTTCGACTCGATTGAAAAGGCAAGCACGAGACCTACAGTTTGGTGTTAAAAGATATAAAAAAATATGTATGTCATTTTATAAACGCCGGCGCTTATAAATTTACTCGATTATAAGCCCACCCCCATGAAAAAACCTGTTTTATTATTGCCCCCCATGGGGGTATATCCGGGGGGATACGGTAACTGTATTGCTGTTTTGGTTTGATACAGTGACGACTCGGGCAACTGCTCTGTAGCGAGTCAGTTGTGTGTACTTGCTATCGCGCTGTATTTGTCAGGTCAAAGGTAGCTGACCTTCGCGTAACCTCCAACAGTTACTTACAACCTCCGAGGATTGACTCGCCGGTGATTCGTTATACTTCGTTTCTTTTGTGTTTCGACACGACAGGCGCTTAGGACCGATTGTTTCCAACAATAGGAACAGAGCAGAAAGCATGCAGACAATCAGGAACACCATCTCAATACGGGTGTTACTATAGATGCTTAGTAAAGTGAAACTGTACTGCTGTAGTGTAGGCAAAGTGATCCCACATTCTTTAGAGGACAGTCAAGTCCTGGAAAGGCAACCAACCAACCAAGTGCCCCATTTCTTGCAGCTTATGGTACATGAAAATTGATAAGCTAAGCAGCTCCCTCAGTGTCCAAACATCACAACCCGATGCATGCGAACTCTAAAATGGGGAGCTGTAAAAGAATATGGTGGCAGTAACGGTACACGATCAGAAACACAAGAACAGATCGGCATTACTGGGCAATGCCAAATGGCGAAGACATTTATGAAGTTTATCCCAGGTTGCGTGGAGAGATGGGATGGGGGATGAGGAGAGGCGCGCAGTGAGACAGTTATTGAGGCGCCTACGGTATCGTGTCAGTCTATCGGCTTGGATATGGAAATTTCTACGCGCGAAGTAACGACGAGGGGTCAAAGCTTATCCCAGGGGGCATGGAGAGGGAGGGGGTGGAGGGGATGAGAAGCGGCGAGTCGGGGGAGATGCCCGCTCCCTGCCGTTGCTGCCGCTGCCGCTGCTTCTGCTGCTCCTTGCGCCGCTGCACAAAGTCAAAGAATGCCTGCACCTGCTTCGTGTACCTGCAGTAATACACACGGTGGTGGGTGGAGAGAGGTGGAAAGTGGTGGAAAGTGGTGGAAGGAGGTGAATGCATGGTGATAGGAGCGCATAAGGAGTGGCAGAAAGGGATGGAATGAGGTCACATCAATGCAGGCAGAGACAGGGAAGCAATGGCAAAGGAGATTGAGGATAAGAGAACTGAGACAAAGGGGAAAAGCAGAAGACGGGACTGAGGATAAGCGGAAGATGAGTCAAGTCGACGAATGGGTGGGAAGAATTGATATGTTGTGATTGATGCTGCTGCGAATGTAGCACGGCAGGCACAAACGCAGGGAGATCGCACATGAAAACGGCTGCTGCAGAGCCGCACGTAAAACGTGCGGGAAGGAGGGTTTGGGCTAGGGATCTCACATTTCCTTTGCGTCTTGGTCGCGAATGAGGTCGATCTGAGCGTCGCAGTCCAGCACCAACGCCGGCACCTGCACGCACCGCACACCCAGGGCATAAATGGACCTTACATTGAAGGTGCCTAAAGAAATGAGCAGCACAGCCGAGAAACGACACACTATTGGATGCATGTGCTTCTGCATGCATGTGCTTCTGCATGCATGTGCCTCAGCATGCATGTGCCTCAGCATGCATGTGCCTCAGCATGTATGTGCTTCCGCATAAAACTGCTTTGCACGAAAACCCACGGCTAGGCATAAGCTTTCTTCAACCCACCACTGGCCCTCTCACCTGCTGAATGCTCGAGTGCAGATGCTCGCCCTCAAGAGCAAACACCCGCCCCTTGATGATCTCCGGTGTATCATCCTCCTCCCCTCTCCCCCCACCTCCTCCCCCTCCCCTTCCTCCCCTTTCCTTCAACCAATCGGGCTGCACAACAGAGAATCTCGGCCTCTCCTCGGCCGACTCAACCGGCAGCAGCCACTGCTCGTGCTTGTTGTGCAGGTCAGTCAGGTAGTCCAGGGAAACCCCCGCCTCCTCGCCTCGTGCGCGCTGCTTGAGGCGTTGGTGGCAGGTGTGAGGGTTGGCGCGCAGGTAAATGAATCCGTCTGGTACGAGGCCTGGCAGTGCCGCCACCACGGGGTCGAACCATGAGTCGTATATGCTCACCTCCATGGCACTCATCCACTTGGCCTCGTGCACTGCTCTAACAAATACCTGGAGAGGGAGGGGGGGCGGGAGGAGGGAGAGGGGGGTGACGGGAAGGGGAGGGCAGTGCTGCCACCACGGGGTCGAACCATATGTCGTATATGCTCACTTCACTTCCTGTTGAAAGAAGGAGTGTTTTGAGACGTCTCAAAACGTATATGCTCACTTCACTTCCATGGCGTGCATCCATTTCGCTTCATGCACTGCCCACACAGCTTACAAGAATACACCATTTCTCACCTCCCCACCTCCCATCCACCACTATGCTGCTGAGCACCGATTGCTGCATCAGCCTGATAACCCCATACTGCTCCTCCTCATTCTGAACCCCCAAGCACTATTCAATCGCTCAACACGGATCGTTTCATCTGCCGGATGGGCCTTGAATCGACTCAGAATGCATTCCACCCCTTCCCTCTCCTCCCTCCCCCTGCTCCTGCCCCCCATTCCCCCTTCCCCCACCCCATAACCTCCCCCCCACGCACCATTCTATCGCTGAACACCGATCGCTCCATCAGAAGGATCGGCCGCACCTTGACTCAAAAACCATTCTCCCCTCCCCTCCCCCCACCACCCTCCCCATCCCATGCCCCCGATTCTCCCCCCCTCCCCACCCCCACGCACCATTCTATCGCTGAACACCGATCGCTCCATCAGCCTGATCGGCCGCACGCGCCCGGCGCTTTCGCGCTCCTGCATCATCCGCGTTACAAACACGTAGTTCTGGAACGTATAGGCGTACCGCTCCGGCTCCTCGTAAAACGCCTCCAGAATGTTGAACTTCTCCTGCCCCACGCTCTGCCAGCGCGCCACCGGCTCAGGCACCACCTCCACTAAGTCATGCAGCTTCACCGCGTCGCCTACTATTCGTTCTAAGAACGTCGTCTTCCCCACGCTTATATTCCCCTCCACGCAAAACGTGAGCCTGTTTTTGTGTCTCCCTAGGCTCCGCCCCTTCCCCGCGCCTCCCTCCGCCTCCCCCGCGCCGGCTTCCCCCGCGCCCTCCCCCGCGCCTTCCCCGTCCGCCCCCGCGTCGTCCGCGCCCGCTCCGCCGCCCTCCTCCTGCGCGACGCGCAGGCAGACGAAGTCCGTGATTCGCGCCGCGTGGTCCCGGCGGATGATGCCCACGTGGCTCTGCAGATACTCCTGCATCGCGCTCCGACCCTTGGAAGATTCCTGGAAGGCGAACTGTGAAGACGGGAAGGAAGGGGATAGCAGAAAGAGGAGGAGGCGGGGGGGTGAATATTAGGGACAGAAATAAAACGTAGTTCGGTCGTATCCCCACTCTCTCTCTCCTCCTTACCAAGAGTCCCAGCGCGACTATCTCACCTTATCTCTGTACAGTTGAGTCAGATTCGCGACTTCGCGAAACCCCCTCGCTTTAAGCTTCGCCAGGTTTCGCGGCCCTACGCCAGGCACCGTTAGAAGGTCGCTCCATACGATGCCATCGCCGTCCGACCCAAACCCTGTCAAACCTAAACCCCCGGCTCGGCGCCTCCTCACCGCCAAAACCGTCTTCCGAACCTCCTCCTTAGTTTCGGAAGCATCCCTGGAGCCAGCTTCGGCAGTAACAGTGCTAGAATCGTCCGAGAGTGCTTTTGCTGCCGGTACGACTGCCGTTTTTACAGCGTTTTGCTGTGCTTCGGAGGTTGATTCGGAGGGTGCTGCTTCGGAGGGTGTGTGGTGTCCGTCAAGTATTGTGTGCTCTACCTCCGACGCACTCTCGCGTTGGGAATGGCTGGCTCTCGCGAACTGACGGACTCGTATTGACGGCGATACACGGCGAGGAGCGAGCGAAGGGGACACGGATGACGATAACGAGGACGACAGCAACGAGGATGAGGATGCGGGTCGCGATGAGGAGAACGGTCTGCAGGAATTCGGATAGTGGGAGGAGCTGTGGAGAGACGAACTAGGGTTTGAAGGAGCCCGGGCTAGGCTCGTGGATACGAGCGCCCTGCTACCGTAGGTGGGTGTAACGGCTCTGTGACTGTAGCAACGTGTGAAAATAGAGCAAGGAGAAGCGCCGCTGCTGCTGAGGGAGTCAGTGTGGGATGAGGAGATGAGCGAGGAAGCTTGTGGTGGATTAACGCGGGTAACAGAAGATGACTGTTGAGTCGACTGAAGGATGATCGACGGTTGCGGGTGGACGAAGCGGCACGCCATAGCCGCGTCCGGGGGAGCTAGAAGCGAGGAGAGGACGCGGGTAGCGCGCTTGCTCTTACATACAGCTGCTCTCATCGGTCGGTTTAGGGACGTGGTGGTTCGAAACGCGAAACTAACGCGCATGGTTCCATGCGCGTAGTGCTAGCTGATCCTACTGCATGGTGTGAATCAACTATACTTGAACGGTTAGCGAGATGAGACGAAGGAGGTCAGAGGGTACAGAGATTCAAGGAACTTTCACCAGTTCGAGAAACTCCCGTTCTACTGGTTGCGATCACCTCGCCTAACCAGTTGCTGGTAGAAGGAATCAAACGCCTTCAAACATCATGAGACTAAGACCCTGTGGAGCTAGCAGGCGTTTGTCTGAGGTGTAGCAGCACCAGCTTCCTAAAAAAGCGTCATTTGCATTGCAACTCCTGCTCCATTTTGTGTGAGGGGCTTTTTGAGAGGGAAGCGCAACCGAGATTCCAGTGTGCTATCACCTAGGAGAGTTCCACACCTCGAAGTTGACAGACTGAACCGAAGCAGAACGCAGGGGAGCTGACCGAACCTAGGAGTATTTTTGGTTTGAAGGACGTGAGGGGAAATCAATAGGCGCGCCAGAGTGGTTCGTGGAGGTGCACATTACCGCTTGCACTAAAGCGGATGATGATTCGTTAAAGGTTTCCAAAATCTTTTATGAATCAAGAATATTAAACGGTATCTGGAAAAAGGACAGTACATGTTACAAAGAAATATCTCCTCTACATGCAAGTACCTACTATAACGTCAAGTCATTATTGCTTTAGCTCCTGCTCAGAGACTTTCGGCAAAGTATTATTGCTTATGGCTTGACCAATACGCAATTCTGCCTCATGCAATAGTAGTCATTACCATCATCAGCTAGACGCTTGCAGTACCAGAATGCAACGCAACTTATCCACACCCGTATCCTGCATGCACAGCAGGGCACAAACATATATGTGACTCAAACAACCAATGTATTTGTGAAACACCCACACGCAACGTAAGAGACATGCTGGATGAGAGACATCCACAGCACAGAGAGCAGGTTGCTGGGTTCAGAACGACGTTGCTGTCACTTCACCCTCAAAGCCATGTGGATAAACTCACCCTCCTCTGGGTATGCTCCCACTCACCCTCCTCTGGGTATGCTCCCACTTACCCTCCTCTGGTATGCTCCCACTCACCCTCCTCTGGGTATGCTCCCACTCGCCCTCCTCTTGGTATGCTCCCACTCGCCCTCCTCTTGGTATGCTCCCACTCGCCCTCCTCTGGATATTTTCCAACGGATTAACCTCCCTTCCTCTGACTCACCCACCCAAGGGATTAACCTCCCTTCCTCTGTCTCACCCACCCAAGGGATTAACCTCCCTTCCTCAGACTCACCCACCCAAGGGATTAACCTCCCTTCCTCTGACTCACCCACCCAAGGGAATAACCTCCCTTCCTCCGACTCACCTACCCAAGGGTTAACCTCCCTTCCTCTGACCCACCCACCCAAGGAGTTAACCTCCCTTCCTCTGACTCACCAACCCAAGGGACTAACCTCCCTCCCTCTGACTCACCCACCCAAGGAAATAGCCACCCATCTTCTTACTCACCCACCCAAGGGATTAACATCCCTTTTTCTGAATCACCCTCCCAAGAGATTAACCTCCCTACAGCCAACTTCCCTCACATAACCCCCTTTGCCTCCCACCCAGACACCCAAGGGGCTTCAGCCCCTTTTCCTCCCACCCAAACACCCAAGGGGCTTCAGCCCCTTTTCCTCCCACCCAGACACCCAAGGTGCTTCAGCCCCTTTTCCTCCCACCCAGACACCCAAGGGGCTTCAGCCCCTTTTCCTCCCACCCAGACACCCAAGGGGCTTCAGCCCCTTTTCCTCCCACCCACACACCCAAGGGGCTTCAGCCCCTTTTCCTCCCACCCACACACCCAAGGGGCTTCAGCCCCTTTTCCTCCCACCCACACACCCAAGGGGCTTCAGCCCCTTTTCCTCCCACCCACACACCCAAGGGGCTTCAGCCCCTTTTCCTCCCACCCACACACCCAAGGGGCTTCAGCCCCTTTTCCTCCCACCCACACACCCAAGGGGCTTCAGCCCATTTTCCTCCCACCGAGACACCCAAGGGGCTTCAGCCCCTTTTCCTCCCACCCAGACACCCAAGGGGCTTCAGCCCCTTTTCCTCCCACCCAGACACCCAAGGGGCTTCAGCCCCTTTTCCTCCCACCCAGACACCCAAGGGGCTTCAGCCCCTTTTCCTCCCACCCAGACACCCAAGGGGCTTCAGCCCCTTTTCCTCCCACCCAGACACCCAAGGGGCTTCAGCCCCTTTTCCTCCCACCCACACACCCAAGGGGCTTCAGCCCCTTTTCCTCCCACCCAGACACCCAACGGGCTTCAACCCCTTTTCCTCTCACCCACACACCCAAGGGGCTTCAGCCCATTTCCTCCCACCCACACACCCAAGGGGCTTCAGCCCCTTTTCCTGCCACCCACACACCCAAGGGGATTCAGGCCCCTTCTCTCTCACACTCAGCCAAGGGGATTCAGGCCCCTTCTCTCTCACACTCAGCCAAGGGGTTTCAGGCCCCTTCTCTCTCTCACTCACCCAAGGGGTTTCAGGCCCCCTCTCTCTCTCACTCACCCAGGCCCTCCCACCCATTACCTGCCAGCAGTAGGAGCAGCAGAAAGCCCACTTCCTTAGGAAAACAGCACCAACAGAGGCTGTGCCTTGTGGGGTGAGGTGCGGAAGTGGAAAATTGCTTCCAACCCAAGACTCAAATCCCACCCCTGACGTAGCTAGAGCTGACGCGAACCAGAGCCGCCGGCCGGTCGGCTCTGACGGTGCCCATTAAGCCTTAACGTCAGATTGGTTACTTGAGCACCGAGTGCCGTGCCGCACAGATTCCACCCACCACGCCCCGACTCACAAGTCACAACCCCAGAGGATGCTGCCCCTAAGGCAGTGAACTCCACGCTTGCTCCCATGCCCCCACCCACCCTCCCCACACTTCACCCCCATGCGTACTTACCTCTGCCTACCTTAGCCGTGCAGAGCGCCATGATGCTGAGGTTGCTGGGAAGTGGAGAGAAGGGGGGATTAGCAAAGGGAGAGACTCCTCTGTGGTCCAGGCAGGGTGCTGCTGGGAGGGAAGGGAAAAAGGAGAGAGGAGGAGGTGAGTGAGGGGGTGGACTCCACTCTCCCGCCCTGCTCCAGTGCTCCCACCTTCATCCTGCAGGGAGAAGAGGGGGGGTGAAAGAGGAGGGGATCAGCTTATCATACCTCACCTGTAACCTTACCACACCTGTTACCATACCTTACCTTGTACCATACCTCGCGCGCAGCTACATCTAGCCTAGCCAAGCCCCCCACCCCCACTGCTGCTTCTGCTGCTGCCGGTCTGCTACTCTGCTTCACCCTGCCGCTGCTGCTGCCCCTCCCCTACCCTCGGCGGCTGCCCCGCTGCTGCTCTGCTGCTGCCCCCTGCTGCCCTGCTACAGCCTTCAGTGTACCTGGAGGGAGGGGAGAGGGAGGGAGGCAGGGAAGAAAGGGAAAGCAGTGAGAATGGGGAGAAGATCAGGCGGAAGCATAAAGACAGGCAGGGAGTAGAAAACGGAAATAAGCATGGGGAGAAGACCAAGCAGCAGCATGAGTGCAAGAGGGAAAGAGGCTCACCTTGTTCCAGACGACCCAATCCCGATACTCTCCCATCCCATCACGGCCGAGTGGAGTGCTGCCCCCCTCCGCTCCCACCACTGCCACCTGCACGGCCACAGGGGAGGGGCGTGGGGGAGCGTTGGTGTTGACCCCACACCCCCCCCCCGCCACCTGCAAAGCGCACACACAGAGCTAGTCAGAGCGCGGTGGTGGAAGCAAGTTGAATGGGAAACTGTGACTTGAAATCCAGCACAAGGGAAGGGAGGAGGAGGAGCCACTGGTTGAGGCACGACTGCAAGCAACAGACCCAAGGGCACCTGAAAAAAAA
Organism: Closterium sp. NIES-65; assembly: GCA_948144175.1. Lineage (NCBI taxonomy): Eukaryota > Viridiplantae > Streptophyta > Zygnematophyceae > Desmidiales > Closteriaceae > Closterium > Closterium sp. NIES-65. The sequence continues at coordinate 1,075,074 of CANXME010000719.1, forward strand.
CCTGAGGGGTGTACCTGCACCTGAGAGGGTTACCTGCACCTGAGAGGGTTACCTGAAGTGGAGGGGTCTGTGGCATGTGAACCGCGCTCAACCAAGGGCATTGTTTCAAAGGGAAGGGCGAAAGCACAACCGGCAAACGAAATGGCAGCAAGAAGGCAAAAAGCCATGATGAGGCGGGCAAGGGTGAGGGCATGAAAGTGGGTGACTTAGCTGATAGCGTGAGGGCGAGGTCAAGACAGCTGCAGCACCACCAGCTGCCTCCCTCCGAAGCAGCCCTCCTCCAGGTGCCTCCTCCCTGCACGGCCACAGGGGAGGGGCGTGAGGGAGCGTCGGTGTTGACCCCACACCCCTCCCCGCCACCTGCAAAGCGCACACACAGAGCTACTCAGAGCGCGGTGGTGGGAGCAAGTTGAATGGGAAACTGAAACTTGAAATCCCGCACAAGGGAAGGGAGAAGGAGCCACTGGTTGAGGCACGGCTGCAAGCTACAGACCCAAGGGGCACCTGAAAAAAAACCTGAGGGGTGTACCTGCACCTGAGAGGGTTACCTGCACCTGAGAGGGTTACCTGAAGTGGACTGGTCTGTGGCATGTGAACCGCGCTCAACCAAGGGCATTGTTTCAAGAAGACTTTGCAACAGCAGATGAAACGAAAGAAACAGTATGCGGGCATGGGGGAACGGGTACTTAGCTGATTGTGTGGTGCAGGCAGAAGTGGGCGAGTGGGCAGGGTGAGGCGGGGCTTTAAGGGACGGACCTGCGAGGAAGAGGAGAAGGGAGAGAGAGATAGAGAGACAGTTAGAGGCAGGTGGGAGGCAGTGACTCTCATAAACGAGAAAACAGGCAGCAGTGTGATTGCAAAATGACGGTGCATGTGAGGCCAACCACAACCCCACAAGAGCCGCTACCAACCTCAACCTGCACCTGAACCTGAACCTGCACCTGAACCTGAACCTGAGGGGGAGTGGGCTCGAGTGGAGTGTGGTGGCAGGGGCGATACTGCAACCTCAACCGTTGATGAGGCCGGCACTGCTGCCCCGCTGCCCGCGCTCCTGCTGTCCGCCCTGGTGCTCCCCTCGCCTGCTGCTCGCCTGCTGCCCTCCCCCTGGCTTGTGACGGCCTGGCAGGGAATGGAGGGGAGGGTAGGGAGGGCGGAAAGGAAAGGCAGCCGAAAGTAAGAGGGGTTGCAATGGAGAAAAGTGTCAAACACACGTGCAACAGCAGAAACGACAGTGCATGTGACGCCGACCAAGGTTCAAAATTTCGGCGAATTTTTCAGATTTAGGGCGAATTTATCGCTATCAAAACTTTCGCCCGAAAGTTTCGGTTAATTTCGCCAAGTTCCCGAATCTCGCCTTTGCTGCGAGATTTCGGCGAAGTTTTCGACGAAATTTTCAAAACTCGCTGGTTGGAGAGGGGAACTAACAAAACGAGGACTGAGTGGGGGTCGATTGAAGATCTAGATCTGGGAAAGCCACCCTCGGCCCAACTTTGAAATTGGTTGGGTTGCGTTTTCTAGATCCAGAGCGGTAATACGCGGTTAAAGCTCGCGGCCCAAATTGTACAACTTTACTAAAGTTGCATGTTGGGAGGTGAGGGAGCAGGGTTGGCTAGTCGAGGTGTTGGGTGGGTTGAGGGCTTTGGTTTCGCCCAACTTCTCGCCAATCTCAAACACATTTCGCTGACTCAGTAGACCCCAGGGGCCACTTCGCGTTTGGTTGCATGAGTCCCATATTGCACAAATACTATCCTTGCCAGTTTCCCACCCAACCCCCTCCGCAAACACTGTTTCAATTTTGCTAGCCAATCAGCTCAGTGTTTCAAATTGACTAGCCAATCAACTTCCTTCGTACAACCCGTAACCTCAATTCGCAAAACCAGCACCTGCAAAACAACTATCAATCAACCTTACTAAGGTTGCCCAGCGCGGCCCGCAAGAGACAGAAATTGGTTGGATGCTCAAATTGTGACGACTTTGTGTTGTGAGGGTCAAATTTCGAAATTGATGAGTTAGGGTTTGTCGTTCGCAAACTCGTCAAGCTTAGTTGACAGTGCTCATACTCACCCCATAGAGTATCACCTTGCAAAATCCGTTTGAATTTCTTAAATACGCTTCTTAACTTCAGGCCGCGCCACGTCATCATGCCTTATTCGCCCTCTCCCCTATATCCATGCGTTTCAAGTGGATATTTGAGTCCCAACATAGTTTCTGGCCCTCGCCTCACCCACCCTCCCTTTTTGTGTTTTTGGGGTCCTAACAAAATTTCGCCGAAACTTTCGCAGCGAAACTTTCGCCTAGCGAAATTTTCAACCTTGACGCCGACCACAACCCCACAAGAGCCGCTACCAACCTCAACCTGCACCTGAACCTGAACCTGAACCTGAGGGGGAGTGGGCTCGAGTGGAGTGTGGTGCGATACTGCAACCTCAACCGTTGATGAGGCCGGCGCTGCTGCCCCGCTGCCCGCGCTCCTGCTGCCCGCCCTGGTGCTCCCCTCGCCTGCTGCCGCCCCCCTGGCTTGTGAAGGCCTGGCTGGGAAGGGAGGGGAGGGAGGGCAGGGCGGAAAGGAAAGGCAGCCGAAAGTAAGAGGGGTTGCAATGGAGAAAAGTGTCAAACACACGTGCAACAGTAGAAACGACAGTGCATGTGACGCCAACCACAACCCCACAAGAGCCGCTACCAACCTCAACCTGCACCTGAACCTGAACCTGAACCTGAGGGGGAGTGGGCTCGAGTGGAGTGTGGTGGCAGGGGCGATACTGCAACCTCAACCGTTGATGAGGCCGGCGCTGCTGCCCCGCTGCCCGCGCTCCTGCTGCCCGCCCTGGTGCTCCTGCTGCTCGCCTGGCAGGGAAGGGATGGGATCGCGGGGAGGGGAGGGAGGAGAGGGGAGGGTCGCGAGGAACGAGGTGAAGGCAGCGGGAGAAGTGGGTGCAAGAGTGAGATGGGGAATGGACAGTGCAGCGTGCGAGACGGCAGGAACAACAGGCAAGACAAGGGAGGGGCCACTGGTGGAGGCACATCCACAAGCCACAGACCCCCAGGGGAACCTGAGGGGGCTGTAAGGCTTTAGGGGGGCTGAACCTGTACCTGATGGGTTCACCTGCAATGGGGGGTGGGGGTCTGTTGCTTGTGAGGCGGGCCGCAACCAGTGGCGAGTATTTCAGGGAGAAACGGTGAGCAGCAACGGTGGGCAGCAAGCGAGGGAGAGTGGAGGGAGGAGAAGGCACTTAGCTGGCGGTTGAAGAAGCGCCGAGCGCTGATGCTGCTGCTGCCGCAGCTGCTGCTCACCCCCACGCCAACGGACGGACAGCCGTGCGACCATTTCGCCATGAAACGGATCGCGGACGACGACTTCACCACGCGCGGACGCGCGGACAGCGATTTCGCCGTGCGACGACGCGCAGACAGCGACTTCGCCGGGGTACATCGCGCGGACGACGATTTCGCCGTGGTACTACGCGATTTCGCCGGGGTACGTCGCGCGGACGACGATTTCGCCGAGGTACGATGCGCGGACAGCCGCCTAACTGGTCGACGTAGACGGACAACCATCTCGCAGAGCAATTGTTCACGCGCGATCGACCGGTCGTCGCGAGTTGAGGGCAATCGTCGCGATCGTCGCGAGTAAAGGGCGATCGTCGCGAGCAGAGGACCACGAGTCGGCGACGGTCGCAGTGAGCCTGCAACGCGCATGGCGACCAAGATATGCGTCAGAAGAGGATAACGGAATCAGGCATGAAGCATTAACACGCGAACCAAAAAGTCGCGAAGCTGAAATCAATGCAGCAACGCTTACATTTCGTTCGCTCGGGATATGTGCAGACGGTCGGCTTGATTCGCGGTGCGGAGAAGCTGTGTGGATGGCGCGTATGGCGTACAACTCTGCCCGCGCTGACGACTGCGGATTTTGCTGCTAATGGCGGAAACCTCGGCTGACGACGGAAGTCGCTGTTACGGCGGAAACCACGGCTGACGGCGGACATCGCTGCTACGGCGGAAACCACGGCTGACAGCGGAAATTGCTGTTATGGCGGAAACCAAGACTGACGGCGGAAATCGCTGCTATGGCGGAAACCACGGCTGACGGCGGACATCGCGGCTGACGACAGCAATCGCGGCCAACGGCAAAATTCGCGGCAAGCATAGAAATCGCTGCTGATGTCGAAGTTTGCTGCTACGACGTTGGAAACAAGCTGCTAACGGCGAGAATCGTTGCTGTTGAGATAAATGTTACCCGCGAGAACCGTTGATAGCGGCTGCATCGTTGCTGCCGATTGCAGAAATTGCTGTTCATGGCGACAATTTCTGCTTACAAAATCGCTGCTAACGCCGAGATGTTGCAACAAGAGGCCCTCTGAGCGTAAGGATTGCTAGGCTAACGACAGAAATCAGCTATGAACGCAAAATCACGCTCCATTCTTGCGCAGATGTTGGAATTTGCAGGTTGCAGTGGCGAGAGAAGCGGAAGATGGAGGAGAAAGGAAGAACAATCGAGTTCCCTGCAACTGCATCCTCACTGCCCCTGCTTTCCACGCCCTTGTGAATGTTGAAGCAGCATTGCTTGACAGAAACTCAGGTGTTGGAATCGGTTGAGATGGTTGCGGAATGGTTTCCTTATGGTGTGTGTCTGGTTATCCTGGCTTCCGCTGATGCCCAACAGGAAGGCCCTGTTCGCCACGCCTTTGCTGGGCCTTCAGAGGGATGGGCGGGGGATCTGGAATCCGCCCTGCACCTTCGAAAAGGGGTGAAATCAGGGTTTTAGGGCCGGTCAGACCGACAAAATCCTGTCGAGCCTGACGATCCCCTCCGAACCTCGGAGGGCTCGCTGTCGTGGCGAACACCCACTTTTCTGGGCCATCGAAGGGATGGGCGGGGGATCCAGAATGCGCCTGGCAGTTTCCTGTCCTGCCAGCTCGGAACCCCATCCCCTCCATCGACTCTCCCTCGTGCAGACCACCAATTTCGTAGGCGCCTAACGGGATGGCCGGGGGATTTGAGGGCAGGGTAAACGCCAACGTGTCACCAGAACCGGCCCGGAACAACAAATTTTCGCCCTCCCGAGTGATAAGACAGCTGCTTCAAGTTCACGGAACCCTAAACGCAACTGTGAAGGACCTTTTCTTTTTTCGACACTTTTTACCCGGGCTGATTTGTTTCTTTTTTTCTCTGGTTGTGGATCAGAGGCGGGAAAAAAGTCCCGCCTAAACGAAGGTGGGGGGGGAGGTGCCAGATCCCCTTGGCCCCCTTCCGGATCCCTTTGGAGAAATTTCCATTCGGGGCGAGCCCCCGGACGTAGTTCGCATCTTCCGGCGCACCTTCTGGAGCTCTCGCCCATCCCCCGCCCCTTGCCTATATCGTGGTCGTGGCGAACAGGGCCGAAGTGTTCAGAACAGCCTGAAGAATCCCAACCAATCCCGAGGTGGGACAAGCGCCCAAGGTGGAAGCAACGTAGACGTGATTTTGCGCATGTGTTTTGCCGCCAGCGCGGGTGATTTTGGAAAAACGGCGGGGTGACGAAACGCGTAGCGAAGCTCTGAACGAGCTCTCACGAAGCATTGGCGACAAAATTACTTCTCGTTTTTGTGTACTTCGAAGTATTTCGCTGGGACGATAGACCATCGCAAACGATCGTGAGTGTCGCCCCGCTCTCGTCAAGCCCAACGGTTCTGGCTATGATTCCGCGGGCTGGCGGACGTGCTCCCCAAAAGGACCTGACACACCAGTGGGTGCGCGCAGACCCTGCGGGTTTGCGGAGCGAGAACTTGGAAAGGTCGTCACGTCATCTGCTCCAACGGTTGGTTCCGAGCGGCGCAATTTGGGGAAACTGCGGAAACCCTTCATAGGCCCGATCCGACATCCAACGAATGAAATGCATATGAGCAGAATTGTTGTCACCTTTCTCTACAACATCTTTCCGTATCAGTATCAGCACACGTACAGTCAAGTCGTTACTACACTCATTGTCTTAGCTACTACAACTTAATGTTATCAGCGTGCAAGCATACGGTACTAGCAAAAGCCTGATGCACTGCACATTGACCTCTGTCAAGATGCAACACTGAACTCAAGAGAGGGATGAAGTTCTGTTTTTGGACATTGCTGATGAAAATTTTACTACTTTCATTTGTATATATATAATCCACATGTGTCCATTTGAAAATTTCAACAATTACCATTTTAATCTTGAACATGAACGTAAGAATTGTTGCATACTCTGTTCAACTTACGGTAATACAAGAAATGATAAGCATAAATGTGGCAATATTATCTTGTAAGAAGTATTGAGATCATTACCGGTCTGCTTCTTAGAATTTGAACCAGGTGTAAATATGCGAGAAAGCAGTTCTTGATTCAGGCTTTACTACTTCGCGCCACGATCTTGCCGCCAAATCTTCGCTTGGGCTGTCAGAGGAGCCGTCCCTGACACCAACAACTTCACCAAACCCAAACCAAAGACCTCCCAGCAAGTGCCTCGAACAATCCATTCACCTTCCCACCCAGCTAGTGCTCTCCTCTTACTCTTCCATACTCTCTCGGCTTATTCCTATTTTCGGCCCAGCTTTCAGTAGTCAAGACTCTTGAACTCCTGGTAGAGACTAATCCGGCTGGAGCGACTGTAGCACACGAAATTCGCGGTTGTAAATGCGCCTTCACGATTCTGCCTTGTGTGGGACCATCGACTCTTCTAGTATTGCGCTCCACCTTATTCATGAGTCGCGACTCGTGTTTTTCTAATTTCATTATGACGCCATCCTTAGGATAGAAATATAATGTCTGGCAACTAGGGTAGCAGGCTTACTAGGCGGCTGTGAAGACGCGGGTGGGATGCGCGACCTTAGTACGCTGCTCAATAGATTAGCGTTTTTCAGTATACGTTTCTAGGACGTGCGATGAATGCGGCCTCAAGCCACCTCATGGGCCAGCGATCGTAGCACCTCCTGATCTTTTTCTTCGATGCCGTTCTAAAACGCTGCTCACTTCCGTCTGTACTCGCCGATTTCTTCTGTAGTCGGCTTTCGCTGTCGTTTGCCAAGTTTGTCTGCGTTTCGCCGGGTGTCCCTGCTGTTAGTCGAGTTCGCTGTCACCTATCGCGGTGTTTCTTAGGCCTTCGACGACTTTCGGTGCCTTCGCGAAGTTCGCTCCCGGCGTTCCCCACGTTTCTCTGTCATTTGCCGAGTTCCGCAGCCGTTTGCCGACTTTTTATTACGTTCTAGACCAGGCTAGGTCGCCACGCGGCAAGTCGTAGGATCCATTTTTGCTTCTTCCTAGTCAGTTTTCTCTGCTGCTTCTGACGCTCTATCCTCTGTGCGTGTTCTTGTGCTGTTGCGAAGAGAAACTCGTGTAGCAAGGAGAAACGCGAATTGCGCGGAGAGTCAAGATTTCGATGAGAAAAGCGGTTTGCGAAGAGAAATGCGGAATGCAAGTAGAATCGCGGATTGCGCGGAGATAACGCGGATCATGCAGAGATCTCGGATAGCGCTGCCAACGCGGATGGCGCGGGCAACGCGGATGGCGCGGGCAAACGGGCTTCGAAAAGGTGCGTGTGCGTGGAACGCGAGTGGGGGCCGCGTATGGCGTAGGAGTCCGTCGCGTAGGTGTCTACACCCTCTTCTGCCGAAATCCTTCTTTGTTTGCTCTCACGCATCTGTACCCTCTTCTGCCCTCTCCTACGCGTGCGCGCTATGTGTGCGTGCAGGGAGCATTGGTGGTGCGGCAAACTGTCTTGGTCAACACGTAAGCCTGCAGGAGCAGTAGCGGCAGGAGCAGAAGCAAGACAATCAGCAGAAGGGGACAGTCCGGTAAGTTCTTGATTGAATCTATCAGGGGGTTCGATCGGTCTAGGTCGCCGCGCGGCAAGTCTTAGAATCGATTCTTGTTTCTCCCGAGTCTGTTCTCTCTGACGCTTCTAACGCACTCTCCTCTGTGCTTGTTCCTGCGCTGTGCTGTGCTGTGTTCGCTGCTCTGCCCTGTTGAGGCCCATGCACGCACGCCTCAACACCCCTGCCTGCCAACGGGTGGTTCGCCCAGCAAGAGGGTCTGCGAGTGATCTCCTTCTGGGCCATCTCACAGGCTGGCTCACAACCGCATGATGGTAAGTCGTTGGGCGGATCTATTGGGGGGAGCAGTCTTAGTCGCCGCGCGGCAAGTCTTAGAATCTGTTTTGCTTCTTTCGAGTTTGATTCCTCTGCTGCTTCTGACGCTCACTCCCCTGTGCCTGTTGCTGTGATGTGTTGCCTGAGGCCCATGCACGAGGCAACTGTCCTGCCCGCCAACGGGTGGTGCTTCCCAGGGAGGGGCTCTGCGAATGAAGGAGGAACCACCATGGCAATACGGTATGTTGTCGGGCGGGTTTATCTTGGGGGGCAGAGCAGTCTAGGTCGCCGTGCGGCAAGTCATAGAATCGCTTCATGTTTTTCCCAAGTCCTTTTTGTCTGCTGCTCCTGACGCACTCTCTTCTATGCCTGTTCCCGAGCTGTGTTGGCTGCTCTGGGTTGGGATTCGCCGTGTCTGAGGCTCAAGGATTCCGGTGCGAGTGAGGAGTGACGGTGGAAGGTGCGAGTGAGGACTGAGGACCGAGGGTCCGCCTTCTCAGAATGGTGAGTGGCTGGGCAGGTCTATATGGGTCTATCTAGGTCGCCGCGCGGCAAGTCTTACAATCAGTTCTTGTTTCTTCTGAGCCCGTTTCCGTTGCTGCTTCTGACGCACTCTCCTCTGTGCTTGTTCCGCTGCCCCCTGCACTGGGTCCTGCCAGGCGTTGGTGTTTCTCAGAGATGAGTCGCTTCAGAAGCTGGCTCACCAACAGCATGGTAAGTGATTGGGTCGACCTATTGGCAGGGGTATGGCAGTCTAGGTCGCCGTGCGGCAAGTCTTAGTTGCTGTTTTTTGTTTCTTCCGAGTCTTTTATTTGGCTACTTCTGACGCACTCTCCATTGTGCTCGTTTCTGCTCTGTGTTTGCTGCTGTGGTTTCGGTTGTGCCTCCTGCACTGAGTCCTGCCAAGCGTTGGTGTTTCTCAGAGCGGTGCTGTGGGAGGGAGGACCTGTGCTCCCCAAGTTTGGTGCGAGTGAGGAGTCGTCCCAGAAACTGCCTCAGCACGACTGGGGGGGGTTTCCCTGACTGAGACCGTACCTGAAACGCTCTGACGTGCCTCCCAACGAGGAGCCATGCAAGAGAGAACCCGCCTTCCGAGGCATCTTCAAACGGCATTTCGTTGCAACGGCAGAATGGTAAGTGGCTGACGGGTCTATAGGGGGAGTCAAGTCTTAGACTCGCTTTCCGTTTCTTCAGAGTCCGTTTTCAGTGCTGCCTCTGACGAACTCTCCTCTGCGTGCTTGTGCTCCGCTGTACTGGTTGCTCTGCTTTGGGGGTCTCCCTGTCTGAGACCAAGGGACGCGAGTGAGGAGTGAGGAGTGAGGAGAGGATGACAATCCGCCTTCTGAGTCGTCTCAGAAACTGGCTCACCACGGTTGCATGGTAAGTGGTTGGGCCGGTCTATTGGGGGGGGAAACGGAGTCTAGGTCGCCGTGTGGCAAGTCTTAGAATCGAGCTAGTTTTCTTTCAAAAATGTTTCCGCTCCTGCTTCTGACGCAGTCTCCTGTGTGCTTGTTCCTGTTCTGTGCGCTCTGGTGCGGTGTGGGTGCCTGGTGGACTGAGAGGCGTGGAATGGGCGTCACATGGACAGAACGAGTTGCTCCCAGCGGTGGTGCGTCGGAGGGACGCAGTGGCGTGGCCTGGGCGAACACTGGCATGCAGAGTGAGGGAAGGAATCTTAGGAATTGAACAGGGTGAGTGTTATCCCCCTGTACCTACCCACGCTTGCCATGTTGTGCTGTCAACTTTCTCCTTTGCCTTCCCGCTTGCCATGCTCCTCTCTGCAGGATTATGTCATGTTCCTGCTCCTTACTTTCACCTTGTTTCCACATGTCATTATATCGCATGCTCCTCGTAGAATTCCCAGATAGAGTAATCCTCCATCTCTATTCCAGTATTTCTCTTTGGCATTCGCCCTCCTCACTAACATCCCCTCCTATCTGCATCGCCTTCTGTCCTTCACAGGCCAATCGAAGGCAGCAGGAACAGCAGCAGGAGTAACAGTTGTGGTGATGTTTGGGGGGTCGGCTTAGTAGCCACGGAAGTATAGGCATACGTTCGTAATTAATTGCTTGTCCATGAGAGTGGTGGTAGGTGAACTAAGGTGAAGGGATGGTGAGGCCTGGTAAGGTACTGGTAATGTGAGGTATAAAGATGCTGAGGCATGATAAGGTATGGTACGGTAAGGTACACCCACCTCGACCAGGACAAAAGAATCACCCAACACAGGAAGCAAGCTTTGCCTAGTTAGATGCTGGTAGATATACCCAAGCAGGGAGATGGACACACAGACACATGTGAGAAAGAGACCATTCAACCATGCCCACCAGAAAAGGCGACATCCAGAAAAACACGAGCGAAGCTGCACAAAACTTCGACTGCTGCTGGTGTCAATGGTAGTGTTGCTTCTGCAGCTCAGCATCTTACAGTCCTCCTAAGCTAGGGACACCGCTTGACAGCTGGATACCTGACACCCACCCACGTTACCAGCAAGTTGCAGGCTGCGCAATCTGGTTTCTAATCATGTTCGGTTCAGTGGCTCACGAATGGTATCTAGTTAAGTGTGTTATAGTGGTCCAGATGAAGTGAAGGTCCTGATGTCCTATCTGTTGGGCTGAGATAGCCCCTTAGGATCTTTGCAAGGGATAACTCTAGGTGAAGTAGTTGTAATAGCGGAAGCGTTTAGTGAAGAATTTGAACCGACCTTGCACTGGTGTGTGAGAGCAAAGTTGATTGAATTAAACAAGCAAATACAAGGATTTATATAAGAGTACAGGGAATACGAATAGATAGGTAGATAACTGTATTGCTGTTGCGGTTCGATACAGTGCGACTCGGGCAACTGCTCTGTAACGAGTCAGTTGTGTGTCCTTAACTGTCGCGCTGTGATTGTCGAGTCAAAGGTCAGCGACCTTTGACTTTCTCGTAACCTCCAGGCGGTTACCCTAACCTCCGAGGTTGACTCGATGCTTCGATTGGGACTGCTTCGCTTGGTGCCTTGGGTTTTGATACGACAGAAGCGCACTTAGGACTTATTGTTTCCAACACTCCCCTTCGCTTCTGGAGTGTCGCTGCTGGTGACGTGGCCTTGTCCAGTCAGCATCATGCAGTATTCGAACTTCTGCTTTCCGAGTTTCTTGGTCAAGTAATCGGCTGCCATCTCGGATGTTGGGCAGTATGACAGATCGAGTTTCCCTTTTTCTATCTCGTCCTTCACGAAGAAATAGCGCAGGGCGATGTGTTTCGTCCTGTTTGCGAAGCCGTTTTTGTTGGCGATGCGAATTGCCGATTGGTTGTCGCAGAACACGGTGAAGCTGGGTAACTCGGCTAGTTTCGCTTCTTCCAGTAGTTCGCGAAGGTAAAGTCCCTCCTTGGTGGCTGAGCAGAGTGCGATATATTCTGCTTCTGCTGAAGATAGTGCGATTAACTCCTGCTTGCTTGACTGCCAGGAGATAGGACCGATAGGCTCAAGGCGGTAGACATAGCCGGTGCGTGAGCGCCTGTTGTCGGTGTCGCCGGCGTGATCGGCGTCGACGTAGCCGATTAGCTTAGTCGGTGTAGCTGCGCTCTTGTGGTAGGTTAGCCCGATCGTCGCGGTGCTGACGAAGTAGTGGAGAGCGCGATCAAGTTCCGCCAGGTGTTCAGCTTCAGGCTTCTTGAGATAGGTGGCGAGCTGACTTGCGGAGTAGGATAAGTCAGGACGGCAGGTGACGGCGGCGAATAGCAGGCATCCGAGCTTCTTCTGATAGTCGCGTATGCCGGCGGGTTTAAGTAGAGTAGATTGCCCCTTTTCGGTTCCTGACGCGTAGCGATAAGGCGTGGAGATGGCGCTTGGTGTGAGACGAAAGCGTTTCGCGATAGTGTCGGCGTACTTCTCGGCGCTTAGGTAGATTGCGTTTTCTTCCTCACGGATGTTGAGCCCGAGGTATTGCGTAACCGTAGAAGAGACCGTGAGCGTGAGGTCTTTCTGGAGCTCCCCTTCGAACCACGCGGCGATGTTGTCGGTTGACCCAATGTAGAGAAGATCGTCCACATAGACGATTAATAGGACGTAATCGCCTCCTTTTGTGAGGCGATACATGCCTTGGTCATGCGGGAGTTGTTTGAAGCCGATGCGAATGAGGCGGGCGTGTAGGTACTGCTGCCACAGTCGCGGTGCCTGCTTGATCCCATAGAGTGATTTGAGTAGTTGACACACTCGGTTGGGTTCGCCGTGGGAGCCGTGCGGGAGTTCAACGAAGATTTCTGCATCCACAGGTGCGTAGAGAAATGCGTTCGCAACGTCGATCTGTCGCAATTTCTTTTTCTTCATGGCGGCGACGGCGATGAGGATTCGGAGTGAGGTGTGGCGACTGACCGGAGCGAAGGTTTCGGTGTAATCTCTTCCGTGCTCCTGGTCGAAGCCACGTACGACCCAGCGGGCTTTGAATTTGTCGATGGTGCCATCAGCTTTCGTCTTCACACGGAAGACCCATTTTCCGGTAAGAATGTTTTTATTTTGAGTTACGCCGATGGGAACAATTTTCCAGGTGTTGCGCTCCTCCAGTGCCTTCAGCTCTTTGTCCATAGCTTCACGCCATTTCTCCCTGTGTTCCCCCCCCAGAGCCTGCTGAACCGTCGCAGGCTCCTCAGGAATGCCGGCGCCATGGACTGCGGTGACGAGACCAAGGATTTGCAGCCCAGTCTGTGAGTATCGAGGGAGTTCTGGATCCTCGGGATAAGCTGCTTCGTCTCCCGTTTCTGGGTCGGGCATGAAATTTGGCCCTACCCTTTCTGCTTCGTTGGTGTTGACTGTCACAGGTGTTATGTAACCATCGTCGGCGAAACGGTAGAAGATTTCGGCGTTGTTACTGTCGCGAGGATTATCCTCATCCATGGGCACGTCGACGGAGCAGTATGGGAGAGGTCCGGCTTCTTCTGAGGCGTTGTCGACGTTCTGTTCATCCCAGTCTGCTTCGTCCGCTGCTGACGCGAAGGCTCGGTCACCACGAAAACCACTGGTGAGGTCCCGATTCTCGTGCAAGTTGGCGAGGTATGTCTGAAGGGTGAGTCTTTCGTAGAAGATCACGTCACGTGCTGCTACTGTTTCCTTTGTGTGGACGTCGAAGATTTTCCATGCGTTGTAATTTTTCTCGATGCCGAGGTGTAGTCCCCACTGTGCCCGTTGCGAAAATCTTCCCGCTCGTGCTTCTGGGGGTCTGTACTGTACCATGCACCCGAAAACTCGTAACATTTTCGTGCTGCCCTGCTTCCCTGTCCACAGCAGATGCGGTGATGCGTTGTTCGGGAGTGACGACGACGACAACAAGTTGTGCAGCATGACAGCGTGGTCCATTGCTGCTGGCCACTGGTGGTTGGGTAGCCGCATGCCACGTAACAGTTTGCGCATGCTGTTCTGCAGGGTCCTGTTCAGTCGTTCTGCAACACCTTGCTGCTGATGTGCGTAGGGAAGGGAGAGGAGTTGCTTGATCCCCCTTTCCGCCAAGAACTGCTTGAAGCGCTGAGAGGTGTACTCGCCACCTCCGTCTGACTGGAAATTTTTCAGTTGTGTTCCGGACTCTCTCTCTGCTATCGGTAGCCAGGCGGCGAATGCTGCGAGCGCCATGTCGCGGCTGGGTAGGTTGCGATGCCAGACGTATCGAGTAGCAGCGTCGATGAAGGTGATGGTGTAGTTGTAGTTGACTTGTCCTGGTTCGCGATTGTAGAGGATGTCGCTGTAGACTTTTTCGAGTGGTGCGTACGCTGGAGCGCTCGGGTTGTGATGTGAAGCAAACGGTCGATGAGGTAAGTCAGCTTCGGGACATATAAGGCAAGTCCCTCGTGCCTTCTGGAGTTCTCTGCCATCGGGTAGAAGTAGAGAGTCTTTGTCGAGGACTCCTGCTCTTATCGTGTTATTCAAAACTGTGTTGCTTGGATGTCCTGTGCGTGCGTGCCAGATCTCTTCAGAGGCGCGGTGTCCGGGTGAACGCTGATATGCGTCGGAGTTGGAGTAAAAGCTGGCGACGAGGTTGGCGCTTCGGTGGACTTCACGCTGAGTCGGATTCAGCTGTTGCGCGAGTGTTGGTGGTGCTTCGTCGACTGTGACTGGTGTCGTTGTTCCTGCTGCTGCTGATGTTGTTGCTGCTGCCGATGTTGTTGCTGCTGTCGATGTTGTTGCTGCTGCCGATGTTGTTGTCTCTGCTTCTTGTTGAATTGTTGCTAACGCTCTTGTTCGTTCTGCTTCAGGGATAGTGTGGGAGTACCAGAAACCTCCCGGGCTGAAGTCGGGATCGAGATCCGGAGGGTGTGTCCATTCAGCAAAGTTCACAATGGCGTCGCTGTCTGCAGTGCCGAGGTCGGGAGCGAAGTCGAGGACGAAGACGTTGTTCTTCAGCACTGCTTTCCCGATGTAGAGACCGCCTCTTCCGTGGTAAAGCTTGAACTCCTGGGTCGTGCTGTCGGCTTCCAGATGAATTCCTTTCGCCATCAACTGGCTAACGCTCAGTAAGTTGTAGCCGAGTCCTTCAGCGATGAGTACCTTAGACATGTGCAGTATGACATTTGTTTCTCTTGACTGAAGCTGTACCACTCCTTGTCTTCGTGTGCGCAGGTTTTGGTTGTTGGCAACCGTGATGATCACTTCCCGTTGGAGTCGATGTTCGCGTTGTACGAAACGCCCGGACGAGCACATGTGTTGCCCGCAGCAACTGTCCAAGAACCAGGTGTCTTGGCCGGACGGTTCACTTTGAGCGATGGCGGCGTACGTTGGATTCGGCTGGAGTAGCTCACGGCGAGGTGTTCTGTTGTCAAGCTCTTCTTCCGGTGAGTAGTGTGGTGGTGATTCGGTTGTACATGAATCGGTTATCTTCGTCATGCAGTTGATTATATTTCTTGCTCCTTGTGCAGGTTGTCCAGTTGAGGTCGTTGAAGCTTGAATCGTGGTTGTCGAACTTGCTTGTGTCGAAGCAACTTGTGTGCTTGAAGGCCGCAGTTGTCGCTGTGGTGTTGTCTGTCGAGACGGGCAGTGCGAGCGTGGGTGTCCTGATGTCTTGCAGATGTGACAAAATGGAGGTACTGACTTCGGCTGCTGCTGTCGATTGTTGTAGTAGTTGTGTCGTCGCTGAGTATGGAAAGCAAACTCCGGTGCTAATGTCCTTTTCTTGTGTCTTTCTTCTTGCAGGTCCATATCCTGCTGTTCCGCGTGAATTTCTGCGCAAAGTGCCGCTTCGGAGATCCTCCCGTGTGCTCGAAGAATTGCTTTGGTGGCGCGCCACTGAGGACCGAGGCCGCCTATGACGACTGTTACGAAGGCGTCTTCAGAGATTGACCCTCCACATCGAAGAAGCTTGTCGCGCAATTCGCGACATCGGCTGATATACGCCAACCCTTTTTCTCCTGGTTTCATTTCCACTGTTGTCAGCTGCGCCATTAACCTGCTCTGGTTTACACTGTCTGTTGCCTGGTACAGGTTCTTCAGATGGCCGTACGCGAGTTCCGCCGAGTTGCCGAAGTTCCGGTAGGAGCGAATGTTCTGCTGCTGGGTTGGTGTGATGTTTCTCAGTAGAATAGTATACGCCATCATGGATTGATACGTATACTGCTGCTTTTCATACTGTGTCCCGTTTGCTGGATACTGCAGGGATCCGTCGAAGAAGCCAAGTATCTGCGCGCCCTCCATCATCAACTCGAATTCAAAGGACCAGGTAAAGAAGTCCTTTCCGTCGAAAGGTCTTGACGTCTGTAGTTTCAGAACATGCGCGAACTGCGACTGTACTTGTAAGGCATCCATTGGTTTGTCTTGCGCAGGTGGAGGTTGAGGCAGGAAGCTGATCGACCCGCGTTCGTACGGGGCGAAGGTGGGTTGCTGCTGTTGATTCCCTCGCGCATATGACGACCCGTCAAGGCTCATGGGTGTCGCTCCGTTGTTGCTGTTGTGTGTCTGTGCAGGTCCCGACTGCTGGTGTTGCTCGTAGAAGGACATGAAGGAGAAAAATTTCTCCATCATGTTCTGGTCGAAGTCAGAAGGATGGTTCGTGGGGGTCTCGGTTGACGTTCCCCTTGGTCTTGCTGCCGTGCCTTCCTCTGTCTGCAGGCCAGAGGCTGGTGGTGGAGTAGGAGTAGTCCCCGAGGAGCCATTAGGGGAGCTCCTTTCCTTGTTTGTTGCCATGTCTTGTAATGATAAAAAAAAAGTTAGAGTTTTCCCCTGTCTGCTCTCATACCATGTTGGGCTGAGATAGCCCCTTAGGATCTTTGCAAGGGATAACTCTAGGTGAAGTAGTTGTAATAGCGGAAGCGTTTAGTGAAGAATTTGAACCGACCTTGCACTGGTGTGTGAGAGCAAAGTTGATTGAATTAAACAAGCAAATACAAGGATTTATATAAGAGTACAGGGAATACGAATAGATAGGTAGATAACTGTATTGCTGTTGCGGTTCGATACAGTGCGACTCGGGCAACTGCTCTGTAACGAGTCAGTTGTGTGTCCTTAACTGTCGCGCTGTGATTGTCGAGTCAAAGGTCAGCGACCTTTGACTTTCTCGTAACCTCCAGGCGGTTACCCTAACCTCCGAGGTTGACTCGATGCTTCGATTGGGACTGCTTCGCTTGGTGCCTTGGGTTTTGATACGACAGAAGCGCACTTAGGACTTATTGTTTCCAACACTATCTTTGTATATATCGCATTGCCTACATGTGTAGCACTTATCCTGTTCAACAGATCTGTTACGGGTGCAATGAATCGAGGTAGCGAGAATTGCACTAAGGTGTCAAACGAGTACAAAATGTGAGCGAAGGCATGAGCGAACATTTATACGCGAAACATGCAAAACGGTAACGCGGTGCGTGCGAACTTGCTAGTGCTACGCTGGAGCGAAGCTCGGGCTAGTCCCGAAGCGTAGGCCGATACGGCCATGCCAGCAGTGCGAGGTTTGGCAAAACAGTGCGCGCGAAGTCGGCGAAGTTCCGTTAGCAGTAACGGGCGAACAGTCGGCTGTTGCTGTACGCGATGTAGTCGGCTCCGTAAGGAATGCCTGAGAAAATTCCTTACACTACCCCCCCCCCTTAAGAAGCCCCCTCCGCTACGCGAGTGCGTGTATATCCCGGAATCCCCGGCTTCTCAAGTACACTTGCAGGGCAGGGTGATTTTCGATGTTGCTCAGGGGCACCCAGCTATCTTCAGTTGGCGTGCGGTCTTTCCAGCGAACGAGGAATTCAATCCTCCTGATTCCCGTGGGGTGGCGGATCCGATGGCTCAAAAATTTCTCGGGCTCGATGATCGGCTCTGATGCAGGGCGAGTCATTGATTGTGGCCGGTGACGCGGCAGTTGACTCGTGGTCGGGATGTATGGGCGAAGTAGGCTGACGTGGAACGAAGGGCTGATGTACCAGTCAATTGGCAACAGTAGGTGCGCGGTGACGGGTGTGATCATGTGACTGATTTGGAATGGTCCACAGTAGCGCGGTCGTAATTTTGGTACGTCGGGCAGTCGTAGATTTTGCGTGTCGAGTAGCACGTAATCTCCAGATTGATACGTGACGGGGCGGCGGTGGCGATCAGCGTTGCGCTTAGCGATGACGTTGGCCTTTTTTATTGCTTCGGCGGCTCTGGCGCGGGCAGCTTGCAGGATTTCGGCGAATTGTTGTGCGCGTGGCGTGGGGTTGTCCGGACTCGGCGTCATGGGCACTGTGGGGTTCTGCCCATAGTTCAGGTAGAACGGGGACTGCTGCGTCGTGGCTGATGTGGCGTTGTTGTACGCGAACTCGATCAGCGGCAGCTGCTGCTCCCAGGTCGTGGGGTCGTCGCACGTGGCACGAATCAACTGCTCCATCGTCTGATTCGTCCGCTCCGTTTGGCCGTCGGTCTCGGGGTA
Source organism: Closterium sp. NIES-65 (assembly GCA_948144175.1). Classification (NCBI taxonomy): domain Eukaryota; kingdom Viridiplantae; phylum Streptophyta; class Zygnematophyceae; order Desmidiales; family Closteriaceae; genus Closterium; species Closterium sp. NIES-65. Next base: position 1,093,015 of record CANXME010000719.1, read on the forward strand.
CGACGAACTGAACTGTAGCCTGGTCCCGAACTGCTCCCAGAGGTTCTTCCAGAAGTTGCTGGTAAACTTCGTGTCCCTGTCGCTGATAATTGCTGCTGGTATCCCGTGCAGGCGAACAACGGCTGCGATGAACAGGCGAGCGGTCTCTTCGGCTGAGATCGACTTTTTGCACGCAGCGAAGTGTGCCATCTTCGTCAACCTATCCACGACGACCATCACCGCGTCGTTACCCCCAGGGTTCGAAGGTAACCCTGTGACGAAGTCCATGGTTACTTGCTGCCAGGCGCGTTCGGGCGGTGGGATCGGCTGCAATTGACCCGCCTTCCGCTTCCTTGAACTCTTCATCACCTGACACGTCGGGCACGAGCCCACGTGCTGCTGTACGTCGGTCAACAGCTCCGGCCAGTAATAGTACCGCTGCAGTTGCTGTCGTGTTTTTTCTACCCCGAAATGTCCGGAGGTAATCCCGTCGTGTGCCTCCTGCAGCAGCAGCTCCCTCAGTAGTGAGTACGCGGGTACCCAAATGCGGTTGGTGCCTGTTTTTACGTAATAAACTCCTTTTGCTTCTGCCAGTTGCTGTGAATTTCCGGTCGTGAAAAATGGGTCGGTGCGGTATCCGTGGGTGAATAGGCCAGTTAAAAGCGGGTTGGTCTGGGCGAGTAGGATGGCGTGGAGTTGGGCGGTGGGGCGGGTGAGAGCGTCGGCGATGTTGGATGCTCCTTTTTTGTACGTGACGGTGTAGTGAAAATTGGACTCGAGATAGTCCAACCAGCGAATCTGTCGTGGGTTGAGATTCGGTTGGGCGCGAAGGTACTGTAGCGAGCGGTGGTCTGTCCGTACTGTCACGTCGGCACCAGTCAGGTAACATCGCCAAACTTTGAACGCGTGCACGATCGCTAGCATCTCGCGGTCGTGTATCGGGTAGTTACGTTCGGGCGGGTGTAACTTGCGGGACTCGTACGCGATTGGCTGGAGGCCATTCCCGAAATCCTGCAACAGTACTGCTCCCACAGCGATGTCACTTGCGTCGGTGACGAGCTCGAACGGACGGTGGGGATCTGCAATGTGAAGGACGGGCGGGGAGCACAAAATATTTTTGAGGGCCGAGAAGGCAGCTTGCTCTTTCTCCCCCCACGTGTACTCAACCCCCTTCCTCAGCAGGTCAGTCAACGGGGCAGTCAGTTTCGCCATGTCGGGGACGAACCGGCGCACGTAGTTGACGAACCCCAGGAAACTCTGCAACTCGGTCAAGTTGGTCGGCGCGTGCCAAGCCTGAATCGTCGCAATTTTCTTCGGGTCTATTTCCACTCCTGCAGCTGAAATAACATGTCCCAAAAACTCCAGGCGGTCCTGTAAAAACTCACACTTAGATGCTTTGGTCAGTAGGCGGTTCTCACTCAGGATTTTAAAAACTGCTTCGATGTCTTGTAAGTGCTGTGCTCTGTCAGGGCTGTAAATCAGTATGTCGTCCAGATAAACGATGACGCACTTATCTAAAAGCGGGCGGAATGCTTCGTTCATGGTCATTTGGAAAGTGGCGGGGGCGTTGGTCAGTCCGAATGGCATGACGGTGTATTCGAAGGATCCGTAGCGTGTTCGGAATGCGGTTTTAGGGCAGTCGGGTGGGTTGACGCGGATTTGGTGGTATCCTCCTCGGAGGTCGATTTTCGAGAAAACCCGGGCTGTGCGCAGTTGGTCGATCAGTTCGTCGGCTCGTGGGATGGGGTAACGGGATTTGATGGTAACCCTGTTCAGTGCCCTGTAGTCGATGCACATGCGAAAACCCCCGTCCTTTTTCGGTGTGAACAGTATTGGTGCGGCGAAAGGCGACGAACTAGGGCGAATGAATTCCTTTTCTAGCAGGTAATCGAGCTGCTTCCTTAGTTCGTCTAATTCGGGTTGGGTCAGTCGGAACTGTCGCTGTACTGTTGGCTGTGCCCCCGGTTCCAGTTCTATCCTGTGATCGTGCGGTCGCTGAGGTGGCAGTCCCGTCGGCAGGTCATCCGGGAAAATGTCACTGTACTGTTGTAACAGTGCCGCCAGGTCACTCGGTACGTCGGTCAGCAGTTTCTGTAAATCGCCTCCCTTGTCTGCTGCCTCGGCTTCCCGAATGTCAACCGCGTACACGTCGGCTCCGGCCGCAACAGCGCGTTTCATCGTGATCGCGTTGACACGCACCGACGAAGACTCAGGCGAGCCCCAGCGAGGTAAGGCGATGCTGTTACCGTTCACTCGCACGGTGCAGTCACCCGTCGTCCAGTCAATTCGCGGGTTGTGTCGTCGCAGCCAATCACGCCCGAGTAAAATGTCGGTTCCGTCGAGGGTCGTTGCGAGCATTCCCTGACTAAACGTGAAGTTACCCCCGCATCGAATCCGAACTCGGTCTACGCGTTCCCGTATTGCCAGCGGCGTGCCGTCTACCAGTCGTGCGTCGATCTCAGGTAAGCATCGGTCCAGTGGCAGTCGCAGTTTTCGTGCTGTAGCAGTGTTAATGAGGCTGTGGCTGGCTCCCCCGTCTACGAAGATTTTAACTAAGTCCGTCCCAATTTTCCCACTGAGCAGTATAGGGCTATCTACCGTGGTACCCTCCTTATTCGGCCGGGTGTGGTCGATTGCGTGAACCGGCACAATCACTCGGTGAGGGTCGGTTGGGTCGGGCGAGCGGCGTGACCTGTCAGTAGAGGGCCCGTCTGCTACTGACTTCCAGCGTTTCCCTGCTGCTTGGTCTGTGTCTGCTGCTCAGCTTCCCCCTTTCCCTTAGCGTTTTCCGGGCATTCGCTCTTGCGATGTCCCGGCCGATTGCACGCAAAGCAGCGCCCTTTGAACGGTGCGGCAGCGGCATTTGCGGCGACGGCGCGTATCGTGGCGCTCTCGTTCGTCCCACGAGGCCGATGTCCCCAGGTGTTGTTTCCGTAGGACCCCGGTCTCGGTCGGCGAAAGAAGTCGAGCTTCTCCGCCATAGCGAGAATTTCCTGAAACTCAGTGACGCCGCGAAGCTGGATTTCCTGAGCGATGTCCTGCTTCAGGCCGCCGATGTAGCGGTCGATGCGTTCGCTCTCATGCATGTAGCCCACCTGCTCGCATAGCGCCAGAAATCCGCTCGTGTAATCCTGGACGGAACCGAGTTGGCGCCAAGTGCGGAGCTTCTGTCGCGCCGAGATCGAGGCCGCGATTGGCTCAAATCGAGCGCGCAGACCTGCGCACCACGCGTCCCACGTGCGATACTGGGGCACCTCCACGAAATACGACGGCGCCCAGGGTCCGGTTTGTCCTTCCCGTGTCGGTAGTGTCGCGTAGTCGGTCGGCTTCGTGACGATGACGCGCCACCAGTCCATGGCGGGTCCTCGCAGCAACGACACGGCGTATCGAATCTTCGCCGGTCCTCCGAGACGTAGTTGGCGTCGAAGAAAACATTCATTGTGAATAACCACGCCTGAACGGTAGGACCACCCCGTTGACTCGGGTCAAAGCATGGCGGGCGCTGCGGTTTCAGCGGCATCGGTGACGGCAGTCCCGAATCGTGGGTTGGTGCCGAAATCGTGACGCGAGGCTGACTTGGGGCCGCAGGCGTCGCTCTGGGGTGTGTCGTGCCGTGGTCGTCGTCTCCGTCGGGGCGGACGACGCCATCGCTGGCCGCGCTCGCGGGTTGCCCCACACTCCCGTGTTGTGATGTTGAGGGTGCAGGTTGAATCGGAGTGCCAGGTGCTTGGGATTGTGCTCTCATGAGGTCATTTTGCAGTGATGAGCGTTCTGCCGTCAATGCCGCGATTTCCTCGGAGCTTTCGTGCAGTTGTCGCAGCAGATCGTTCAAACGCTCCTGCGTGAGAGTGGCGACGTCGATGTTTTCGGCCATGACGAAGGGCGTCGGCTCGTCATAGTCTAGGCGCAGTCGTGGCTGCACGCGTTTACGAGAGAACGCGAGGACAGCGGCTCCTAGGGGCTAAGGTGCGTGAGTCCCTTCGAGTGAAAAATCAAAAGTTGATTTCTTGGTGTGCGGAGATGCGCGGTCCGAAAGAAAGGGGCTCTGATAACCAAGTGTTACGGGTGCAATGAATCGAGGTAGCGAGAATTGCACTAAGGTGTCAAACGAGTACAAAATGTGAGCGAAGGCATGAGCGAACATTTATACGCGAAACATGCAAAACGGTAACGCGGTGCGTGCGAACTTGCTAGTGCTACGCTGGAGCGAAGCTCGGGCTAGTCCCGAAGCGTAGGCCGATACGGCCATGCCAGCAGTGCGAGGTTTGGCAAAACAGTGCGCGCGAAGTCGGCGAAGTTCCGTTAGCAGTAACGGGCGAACAGTCGGCTGTTGCTGTACGCGATGTAGTCGGCTCCGTAAGGAATGCCTGAGAAAATTCCTTACAAGATCTCATAGCTGACTATGGTCATAACTATGTTATACGCGATACCCTTTTTTTTCCGAGAATCAAGCTCCGTTGCACCGCGCCTCGAATTTACCGCCAATATTTGTCGCGGTTGTCAGAGGTGTCGTCTCTGACACCAGCCTTCCCTACCTCTCCCCACCGACGGCGGTTCCTAGCAATTCAAGTACCTTGTTGCTCCCTGCTTGCCATGCCAGTCACATTCTTCCAGCGATGGCTCTGTTTCTTCGTACCAAACTCTCTTACCTGAGTCCCATTGTCGCCATACCTATCGATAGTCCACCTGTCGATGGTGGAGATTGATCCGCCTGAAGCGACGCCGGTTGGAAAATACCATTTCAATTCTCCTTTTACATATGAAGAGTTAGGCGTCGCGACTCCTCTATGACTGATCCATTTTCTAGATACCAATTGCGGTCCAACGACGGAGGTACAGCCTTATTACGTAGTTCTGAGAAGCAGGGAGATTAACGACCTTAGTACGCGGTTCTAAGACGAAGGGTAGATTCACAACCTTCTTACGCGCTGGTCCGAGTTCGCAGGACGTATCACGACCTTGATCAGAATCAGCTAGCAGTCTCCACAACGCGTTTTCACAGCGTACGATGAAGTCGTAACCTTTAGGGTGCTGTCCTAACCACCATAGCGATCTTAACACGCGGTTCAGCTGATCACTCCCTGGACCTTTTCGTCGACGCCGTCCTACCATGCTGGTCATTTCCGTCTGTGCATCCGGCCTTTCATCCAGCCGAACCTTTTCGCCGTTTTCGCCTGGCGGTCGTCGGCTTTCGGTGCCGTTTGCCGAGTTCTGGCCTTTGCTGCGGTCGATTTTCGTTGCCGGTCGCCAAGTTCGTTCCTGTCATTCGCCATACTCGCTGCCATTCGCCATGTTCCGCTACCTTTTGCCGACTGTCGGTGCCGTTCGCTTAGTGTCGCAGCTTTCCGCAGCGCTGCTACCGTTCGCCGAGTATAGCAGCCTTTCGCAGCGCTGCGACCGTTCGCCGAGTCTTCGCGGAGTTTCCTGGCGTTCGTCGTCTTCCTGGCTTTCGCTGATGTGCGCCGAGTTTGTCTTCCGCCGGTATCGCCGTCTTTCGCTGTCGTTCGCGAGCTTTGCTTCGATGAAACACGCCAAGGATATAGAAGGTCGCAGAGCATTGCGACAGAGCGGTCGACCTGATAGCAGCTGTGTGTGCGCGAGCAGTGACGCAGATCTACTCCAGCAGCAGCGGGTAAATGCGGATTGCGAGGGGAGCAGCAGCGCGGATTCGAAAGGGTGCGTGTGCGTGGAAAGCAATTGGGGGGTCGAACCGTCTAGGTCGCCGCGCGGCAAGTCTTAGAATCATTTTTTGTTTCATTCGAGTCCGTTTCCTCGGCTGCTTCTGACGCTCTCTCATCTGTGCTAGTTCTTGTGCCGTGAATTGCGAGGAGAAATGCAGAACGCGCGGAGAACGAGGAGGGTAAGACGAACGACATCAGAGCAGCAACAAGGATACAGGGCGGCGAAAGCAGGAGGCGGAAGAGGCACTGTGTTACTGTGCAGTACGGTAAGCTCTTGACTATATCTATTGGGGGGGTGTCGAACAGTCTAGGTCGCCGCGCGGCAAGTCTTAGAATGATTTTTTTTGTTTCTTCCGAGTCCGTTTCCTCTGCTGCTTCTGACGCTCTCTCCTCTGTGCTTGTTCCTGTGCTGTTGCGAGGAGAAATGAGGAATTCTCGGATGAACGCGGATGGCGCGGAAAAACGCGCATCGAGCGGAGAAAGCGCGAACTGCGGATTGTGCGGAGAACGCGGATTGAGCGAACAATGGGTGCTATCGGCTGTGCAGCGTGGTAAGCTCTTGAACGAATCTGCTTGGGGGGTCGAACAGTCTAGGTCGCCGTGCGGCAAGTCTTAAAATCAATCTTTCTTTCAAGTCCGTTTCCTCTACTGCTGCTGACGCTCTCTCCTCTGTGCTTGTTCCTGTGCTGTGTTCGCTGCTGTGGTTGGGGTGCCTCCTTGACTGAGGCCCGTGCGTCGCGTGCCAGGGAGGTGCTCTGGCAGCAGCAATCCGCCTGCTGACGCGCCTTCTGAACTGTCTCACGAACCAGCGCATTATTGTAAGCTGTTGGGCGGAAGTATATAGGGGGGTAAAGCAGTTTAGGTCGCCGTAGGCAAGTCATAGAAATAATTTTTTGCTTATCTCAAGTCCATTTTTTCTGCTGCTTCTGACGCTCTCTCCCCTTGCTTCCTCCTGTGCTGTGTGTGCGGCTCTGGTTCCAGTGCCTGCTTCCCTGTCGCCCAAGCTTGCGTCAGCAGTCCTGCCTGCCAAAGGGTGGTGCGTCCAGTGAGGATCCACTTTTCTAGCCGTCTCAGGAACTGCCTCACCAACGGTGAGTCGCTGGGCGGATTTATCCAGGGGGGCAGAGCACTCTAGGTCTCCGTGCGGCAAGTCACAGAATCAGGCTTTGCTTCTTTTGAGTCCGTTTGTTTTGCTGCTTCTCACACTCTCTCCTCTGTGCTTGTGCCTGTGTTGTGTGTGCCTCCTCCACTGAGGCCCATGCACACCTCAATAGTCCTGCCAAGGTTGGTTCGTCTTGGGAGGGGCTCTGCAAGTGAGGATCAGCCTTTTGAGCGTCTCAGAAGCTGCCTCACCACTGCAGAACGGTAAGTCGTCGTGCGGATATATGGGGGGGGGCAGAGCAGTCTAGGTCGCCGTGCGGCAAGTCGTAGAGTCGGGCTTTGCTTTTTCCGAGTCGGCTTTCTCTGCTGCTTCTGACGCTCTCTCCTCTGTGCCTCCTGTGTTGTGTGCGCTGCTCTGGTTCCGGTGCCTCCTTGCCTGAGGCCTGTGCATGCCCCAACAGTCTTCTCTGCCATGGGTGGTGCGTCCAAGGGAGGGGCTCTGTGAGTGGGGATCCGTCTTCTCATCCGCCTCAGAAACTGCCTCACCATCACAGTATGGTAAGCCGTTGGGCGGATGTATCAGGGGGGCAGAGCAGTCTAGGTCGCCGCGCGGCAAGTCTAAGATTCGGTTTCTGCTTCGTCCGAGTCCTCTTTCTGTGCTGCTTCTGACGCTCCCCCCCCTGTGCGTGTTGCTGTGGTGTGTTGACTGAGGCCCATGCACGAGGCAGCAAGCCTTCCCCCACGGGGTGGTGCATCCCAGGGAGGGGAGGGGTTCTACGAGTGAGAGAGGATCCTCTCTCTGAATCACAAAGGCTATACGGTACGTTGTCGGCCGGGTCTATCAGGGGATCAGGGCAGTCTAGGTCGCCGTGCGGCAAGTCGTAGACCTGAACTTGATTTCTTCTGAGTCCGTTTCTGCTGCTGATTCTTACGCGCTCTCCTCTGTATTATTCTTGTGTGTTTTTCCTCTGTGCTTGTTATTCTGCTTCGGCTGTGTTCTCGGATCCGGTGCCTCCTTGACTACGGGACTCAACTCTGCTCGGCTCTGCTCTGCTCTGGCGCATGGACTTGACTCGACTGCGGGATCGATGGGTGGAGGCAGGGGAGGGATCAGCAGCGGAAATGCAGGCTATACTGGTTCCCTATGACACTGTGCAGTACGGTAAGTCGTTCGCCGAATTTATCTGGGGGGTCAAGGAGTCTAGGTTGCCGTGCCGCACGTCTTAGAACCGAGTTTTGTTTCTTTCGAGTCCGTTTCCTTTGCTGCTACTGCTGACGCATTCTCTTCGCTTCCATGCTTGCCTCCGTGCTGTGTTGGCTGCTCTGTGTTGGGGTGTCTCCCTGACTGAGACTCAGGTACGTGGTGACAGTGCGGCCCAGGAAGGTGCCAGACACAGGCTCACACAGCGGCAACATGGTAAGTGGCTGGGCCGGTCTTTTGGGCTGGAACAGAGTTTAGGTCGCCGCACGGCAAGTCTTGGAATCGCTGTTTCTTCCGAATCCGCCTTCTCTGCTGCCTATAATGCACTCTCCTTTGTGCCCGTCATTGCTGTGCTGTGTTCGGTGCTGTGGTTCCTATGCCTCCTCCCCTCAGGCCAATGGACCCATCAGTAGTGCTTCTCGGAGAGGCACTGAGCGAGGGAGGATCCGCATTCTGAGCCATCTCATCTCAGAGCATGGCTGGCTTACAATGACCGCAGGGTAAGTGCTTGGGCGGGTCTGTTGTGGGGTTGAGGGCAGTCTAGGTCGCCGTGCGGCAAGTCTTAGATTCAAGCTTTGTTTCGTCCAAGTCCGTTTCTGCTTCTGCTTCTGACGCACTCTCCTGTGTGTGTGTTCCTGTGATGTGTGCTCTGGTGCGGTGCGGGTGCCTGGTGGACTGAGAGGCGTGGAATGGGAGTCACAGGGACAGAAGGTGTTGCTCCCAGCGGTGGCGCGTCAGAGGGACGCAGTGGCGTGCTGGCGGATGGACATAACGTTGCTGCTCACTGGCGGTCAGCGGGGCGTGCTGGCAGTGCGTCCCAGGAAGGAGCCGTGCGAGTGAGGAGTGCGGGTCTGCCTTCTGAGACGTCTCAGGCACTAGCTCAACATTGGCAAGTAGTTGGCAGGTCTATTGGGGGGGCAGAGCAGTCTAGGTCGCCGCGCGGCAAGTCGTAGGGTCGAGCTTTGTTTTCCTTCGAGCCTGTTTCTTTCCTGCTTCTGACAAAATTCTCTCTGTGTGTGTTGCTGTGTTGCATTGGCTGCTCTGGCTCGGTGGTCTGCCTGACTGAGACCCAGGGACACATCGACAGTGCGTCCCAGAGAGATGTTGTGCGGTTTAGGAGTGAGGATCCGCCTGCTCAGCTGTCTCAGTCGTTTGCTCACCACAGCAGTATGGTAAGTAATTCGAGCGGATTCATTGGGGGGGCAGAGCAGTCTAGGTCGCCGTGTGGCAAGTCACTGAAGCGAGCTTGTTTTTCCATCGAGTCTGTTTCTCTGCAGCTTCCGACGCACTCTCCCCTGTGCTGTTTCCTGTGGTGTCTGCTCTGGTGCTGGTGAGTATCCTCTGCTTGCTATAGCGACCTGCATTGCACTCCCACATACCACTAACCCTCATCCGAGTAGGTGACTGGGTGAGGGGAGCGATGCAAAGATACAGCAATTATCTGGATTCTCAGCAAGTCACCAAGCGTGTTTTGCAGAGGAAGAAATTCTCTTAGATGTTCGTGCCGCTGGGTAAACCCCACTCTCCTCCATCGCTTAATTGGTCTTCTTCTGGCTTATATTTCCCTGCTTTTGTTCATCGCTGCCTTAGTGCTTGCTGTAGTGTTTCCTCCCCTCCCTCCGTCCCAGCCCCTTTATTTCCTTTTTCACTTGCTGCACCCAACCCCCTTCGTGCCCTTCTACAACCTGTGGCATTTCAGCATGTGGAGAGGAGAGCATGTGGGATTACAGCTGCATTGTCGCTTCCATTCCTATCCTCCAATGTTTCAGTCAAACCTTATTTGCTTCTGAATGTTTTGCCTCTGCCATTCTCTCTGCGTATTCGAGCTCTTCCCTCCCAATTTATGCTCCTTGATTCTGCTTTACTCCCCTACTCCCCCCCAATCACGCAACAGGCATGGTTGTAGCAACGCCATCAACGTGCAGGCAGGAAGGGAGGAGGGGAGGAAGGAAGGAGAAAATGAGGGAAGGAGCAGAGGAGGACAGGAGGAAACGGGTAAAGCAGCGAAGGACAGAGGGAGGATGAAAGGCTTGCTTGGAAACGAACAGGGTGAGTAACATCGCCCTCGCTGCACCCACCCACTTATGAGTAACATTGCCATGCTATATTGTTCACTAAGTCCCTGCCCTCGTGCCTTCAAACCGCACTTGTGCCATTCAGCTCACTTGTTTCCAGGCTATTCGCTCCTAAACTCACCAGTTTCACAAGTGCAATGTTTCCTTTTCCCCAGAACAGTCTCTTCTCCTCTGAGTCGTGTTTCTCATACTGTATCTCTTGCCCCTCGTATTCTTTCCAGGTAGAGTATTCTTATCCTCTCAGCATCACCTTCTGGCCCAGGTCAACAATAGCCATCTGGAACAGCACCAGCAGGCATGGCAGTAGCAGTGGTGTATGCATAGCAGCAGTAGAATCAGCAAAACTAGTGGTAGGGAGGCATGGCAAGATATGGTAGGGCAAGGTATTTTAGAGTAGTGTGAGGTATGCTGAAGCATGACAAGGTATGGTAAGGTGCACCCACCCAACGAAGCCAGAACAAAAGAATCACCCAAGAAAGTGAGAAGCCATGTCTAGTCAAACACAGAGCTGTGGCGTATCAAGAAGACACACGCGCCAAAGCAAAGAAAGAGCCCAATTAGGGAGACAGCCACCACTCCCGACCAGGGAAGCAGGACATGTGCGACCAAGACCCAACCAGGAAAACAGCATACATGTACGCTCGTACAGCATCACCCAACAGACACAGGTGTTCATGCAGCATAACCCAGCGGACAGGTGTTCAGACAGCATAACCCAGCAGTCACAGGTGTTCATACACCACTACACAGGATGCACAGATGTTTGTACAGCATCACCCAGGAGATACAGATGGTCATGCAGCATTGCCCAAGAGACATGCTCATACAGCATCACCCCAGACACAGGTGCTAGCAGAGCATCGACCAACAGTCGCAGGTGCTGCTAGAGCATCCACCTACGCACAGAAATGGTACGGCAAGCCATGCCCCATGAGATTGACTCGGACAAGCCAGGTGACTGTTCTGCCTGCAATGAATATTAAGTTCTCTTGACTTTCCAGGTTCACTACCGGTAAGTCAATGGGTAGCTGCTGCTAGCTATGCATATTCTAGTTCAAGTGTTATTGTTGTCATAGAATAGACTGTACGGGTGTACTGTCAATTCTGAAGATTCAGATGAACATCCCGTTTCAGAGCTGTTCCCCTCGAACATGTCGACGGAGGCATGATCGATGCGCGACACGAAGACCTCGAGAATTTGTTGAATCAGCTCCGACGTTTTTCTGAAGTTCGAAATGCCCGCTGAAGTGCCACCATCACAATCAACCGCATCCATGAAGCAGGAGACTGTCAACAGAAACCAAAGCGCTGCACTGAGGCCCGTGTGGCGTCTCTGATCACTAGAGTTCCGTCGGACAAATTGGTGTAAGCAGTGTAATGGCTGAGGGTCTGTGGCGAGGTCCGAGCGCTGATCAGGATGTTAGATTTTCGGACAAAGACACGAAGCTCCTGAAGACACAGCGATTCTCAAAAATATTTGATAAACCTGTAAGCTGGATCCTTTATCTTGCAAAGCGGCGTAGTATGGGCTTGTTCGTCACCTGATAGATCGTTTTTTTGCAGGTGGATATGAAGAAAGTGAAGAAGGAATTAATATACCCGTGGATTGCTAGAAGAGTGACAGAGCTCCTTGGAGTTGAAGATGAGGTTCTAATCAATTTCATTTTTAGTCTACTCCAAGACGAGGTGAGCTTTATTTGCGCGGAAAGCTTTTCTTCACGAAATGTGTTTCTAATATTGCGATGTGTGCTCTACTACAGATTATGAAATGCGATCGGGCCGTGCTTTGTTTGGTGAAACACACCTTATGCTATATTTCACGTTTCATTATGGCAGGTGGATCCCAAACGCATGCAGATACAGCTGACAGGGTTCCTGGAGAATCACACGACTACTTTCATGAAGGAATTGTGGAAAATCCTCCGTAACGCTCATCACAATGAGCACGGGATTCCGCAGAAACTTCTGGACGAATTCGCCGAGGAGAATGGATTAATTGTAAGGCTGTGATGTTTCTTTGCTCTAGCAGATAATCTGTGCATTTTACTGCAACTTACGATTTCTTCTACTCTTCCATTCAGCCCACTGAGGTAGGAGATGCGAGAAAAAAGGCATTGGAAGCTGCTGCACGGCTCTCGTCAGATATCCTTGAGGAGTCTCAAAAGGAACGCGGGACGAAAGAAGACCACGAGGTTCCGACGATCGACGGAGATGCAGAATTGCAAAGAAGCAACCGAAGCAATCACTTCCACGCACAAGACGAAGACTGGAAAAGGTATTTTTTCCCAGTCATCATTCATCACAATCCTCCCGCACAGTGGCCAATTATGCTGACTCTCTACTGTGCTTTCTGTATTTTCAGGAAGCGCTCTCACAGTGCAGTTGAGCGACGAGATTTCAATGCGCACAAGCGTAGAAGGTTCTCCAACCATCATGGAAATCGTTACAATCACGGCGATCGATTTCCACTCAATAATACCCTTCGATTTGGTCGATCTTCTGACTCTCACCAACAGCCTCAATGGCATCGCAACTTACGACGTAATAGCTGCAACCCACGACAATCATGGTCGTCGGGGAAAGCATACAAGAGGGAGGGAGCTGCAAGGTCCTTCCGAGGCAACAACTCTAACCGGACCGCCAGCATGACATCATACCCACCTGGATTCAACTGCTCGCGGAATGGGACTGATTCACTGGCTGAACTGAGTGTCAACATTGAACGGCAAAAGACTTACCCTCCTGGATTTGAGAAAAAAATCAACTCTGAGCTCCACGACATACAAGATACACAGCAGCCCCAATCACCACCCCCGGGATTTCACTGTCGTCGAGAATGGCGTTCTCATATCCAACTAAGGTAAGGAGCGACCTGTTCAATGCATTATGTCTCAATTCAGGCTGGGATTTCTTGCTGATGTTCTCTCCTCTTTGCTTCCAGGAGTTTCAAGAGGCCTTCCTCTCCTCAATTCAGCCGGAAGAGCCAGCCTGAGGCGCGTCTGGTTTTTGAAGGGCCATGCGACGAAGCTAAGCTCGCAGGACAGCCTCGGAGCACTGAGAATACTGCTGTAGCTACTCGTGTCACTGCTCAGGTTGAAAACCATCAGTGTGCTGCTGCGGCACATCCTGCTGGTGGATCTTTGCAGGACATTGGAGGTGCAACTGCACAAGTTGCTGTTGACGGTGGAAGGTTTGTTGGTGCTATATCTCGAGATGCTTGCAGTCCTCCACAAGCCTCTACTAAAGCCTTGGCTGCAGGAGCATGTGGAGTAGAAGATACATCTCATGGACAGGACAAGTTCTACAAAAGCCCGGACCAGCAAGACTCGAGTCGCCAGGTTGAAGACATGGACATTTCATCTGAGGACGAGTCGTGTGTGAAAAAGAGCATGATGGATTCAGCCGGCTCTGCAGGAGAGTGCGAGGGCATGGAGACAAGGGACGAAAGGAAGGCAAGGAAGATGGAGAGGCGGCGCCTCAAGGAAGAGAAGAGGGCTCGGAAGGAGGAGAGGCGGAAGAGGCGGGAGGAGAAGCGGCAACGAAAGGCAGAGAAGCAGGCTGCCAGGGAGGCGAGCAAGAAGGCGGAGAGCGGTGGAGATCATCCAGATGACTGGGTGCCCCTCCCAATCATGGAACCAGAAGCAATGAAGCAAGATGCGGAGATTCAAATATGTTCCCAGGAGTTTGAGGAGAGAGACAGAAGGTGGCTCGACACTGTGCTCCTGGATGGACCTGCTGACATTTCACAAACTGAGGATCCTGATTGGGTTTCCATGCCGAAGTTGGCAGCAGCAGGCAAGACAGTGATGGAATCTCAGGAGTATCACAAGACAATTACTGGAGATGAACAGAGGAAAGCAGACCTGGAGAGGGATTTGAGGATGAAGGTGATGCATTCTTTCCAAGCAAGGCGCCTGACAGTTGGAGATGCTGGTTGCCAGTAGACAGTGGAGTGGACACAATACCGTATGCTATGCCAGACAAGATCCCCAAGGTCTACCTAGATAGCTCAGTGGAGTGGCCAGGCCACATTCATCGTGCTTCAGTTTCTAGGACTAGTTTCAGCTGATTCAGAAGTTTGATTAGCGTATTCTTTATTGATCTTAACAATTCCCAAATGCTCATGACTACACCCTCGCTCTCACAGGAGCTCTTTCGACAAATGTGGGAGAGGAAGTGCTATACATTCCTGGACGTTGCACAAATAATGCTCATACCGTCAGTGATATCAGACAAGGGGCTCAGACATGGAGAACCCTAACGGATGGAAAATGTGCAGAGCAAATTGGAGTGGAGACATTGCTTAGTCGAACAGGCTGAAACCCATATCCTGCACATCGTAAAAGAGGGGTAAGGCACATGGAACCAAAATTGGTATAAGGAGAAACGCAACGGGTTGTAGGGAGCTAATGAATCACTGCTGAAAGCCTGCGCGAATGTTAGACGACCTGTTACGTCATCTTCTCAAAGTAAATAACCATCAACTGCTCCCTCTACTGTAAGACTGCTCGGATCCATATACCACCAGCTTCCAACTCTCGTGAAAAAACCGCCTGTCGCCGAGCAAGTTGCAATGTTGTGGTTCTGCTAGGGCTACGCAGAGAGACAGCCTTCAGTAGGTCTTCAAGTTCAACTAAACCCCCTCCTGATTATAAGTTCCCAGCAACCAGCTGTGCACGTCGCTGTCTCGCTCTATCTAAATCGGCCACGCTTCTCGGCGATAACTACGACTACGCGTTTCGGAAGAAGGAAAAAGGCACGGGGTTTGAAGGTAAAGGGACGATAGCATCCAGCATATGGAAAGTAGAAAAACGGGAGGGGCGGGGGACGACGTGGAGAAGGTTAAGCAAACAAAAGAGCATTGTAGATGAAACGAAAGGTACGTACGTCGTCGGACTCTTCCTTCTCCTCTTCCTTCTTCTCCTCCTTCTTCTCCTCAGCGGGGGCAGCAGCAGCGGCACCGCCACCGCCTGAAGCGGCAACGGCGACGCCGCCACCGCTGGGCACCGCGGCGAACTTCTCTCGGCCGGCCGCGATGACCTCGTTAATGTCCTTGCCCTCCAGCTGCTTCAGCAGCAGGTCTATCCTGTCATCATCGGCCTCAGCGCCGACTGCGGGATCACGGGAACAATAGAATGGCGGGGCCACGACGGAAGTGGCGGAAGGGGGGTGTGGCGAGGAAGGAGAAGGAAGTGGGCGAATTAGGGTTATGGACTTGCGAATAACTAAGGATCCGACGATCAAAGCTTCCGCCAGATTATTCCTCATAAACTTCAGACTTCTCGTGTATCAAACAATTGTATGTAAAACGTGTCAGCTCTAAACCCTAAAGCGCGTTGCTAGGACGGGAGGGTGGAGGGTTAGCGAGCACATGCCTGACGAAAGAATGCCCTTGATATCGGCAGCGGCGGGGCTCGCGTTGCCTCCGAGAAGCGCGAGGAGGTAAGCGGCGACAACCTTCATTGTGGCTGTTCGGGTGGAGTCGTGCTCGTGCGACTAAGGGAGGAGTAGGAGCGGTGGGTGAAGGCAGAAAGGAGGGCGAAAGGATCACAGTTATGCTGCTATTGGGGCTTTGAGGGAGGGCGCAGGGAGGAGGAGAAAGGAAGAAACGCGAGGGACGGGAGGGGAAGACGGGGGCAATAGGTCTGCGCTGTTGGGGGGGAATGGGGAAAGTGTGTTCAGTGCGAGCTCGGACTTCCCAGCTTGGCGGAAGAAGTTACAGCTGTGGGGGGGCAAGTTCTGCTTTCTTGGGGTGGTTCGGGGAGGGGGGAAGTTTGCTGACGTGGTGAGCCACAGCTGTACCCTATAGTGAGTGTGATCCAACGAGCACTGCCTACGATCTCGTTGCTGATGCTCTCCTGGTAGGCAGCTAATTTTCCTGGATACGTAGGAAGTGTATTGTACTTCTCGTGTAACGAAACTTTCCGAAACGAATCATCCAAAAGTTGCGTGCTTTCTCGATTTTTTCAGGCTGCTTGCTTGGGCCTATCCCAGTCTGCATGTAGAGTGAACCACTGGAAGGTTCAAGCATGGTGCAAAAGGATAGAGGAAGGTCTCGTGCGGTATAAGGAAAGAAATAGCGATCTAGGCCAAGCCTCATGTGTTATCCTCTTGCAACCAAGATATTCCCTAGGTTGCTCTTCCCTAGTAGCTGCTGGTAGGGTTTCTTGCTGCTCTCGCCAGCGCGCCATCTCCTTGCCTTGCGTGAACATGGCGCCATCCGGATCAGTCTGTCGCCTAGACGCAGGATAAAGGGCGTTGCGATAAGATTCTCTCGCGGCCTAGTTTTAGCGTCGGCCTTTTCTTTTACCAGATCTGCGATTGAATCGGGGTTACGTCTTTTTCCGAGACACGAGATCGGTGACCCAGCTTATCTTTGCAATTTCTTTCTCGTTACATTCCTTTTCTTTTAGCCGTCATCCGTTTAGTTAGACGTTTATAGGTCGTCGTCTTTCCAAAATTATCGTCGCTTTCACTTCAAGGAGCCATGGCGGGCCGCTACCCTTATTCCGGTCCGGGAAGCAGCAACCAGCAGCAGCAGCATGCGTTACCTCCGAATTCCGAAGCCGCGTTGGAGGAGAAGGCGAGGAAATGGCAGCAGCTGAACCAGAAGCGGTACGCGGAGAAGCGGCGGTTTGGGTACGTGGAGCATCAGAAGGAGGACATGCCGCCGGAGCACGTGCGCAAGATCGTGCGCGATCACGGCGACATGAGCTCGCGCAAGTTCCGCCGCGATAAGCGCGTGTACCTCGGCGCGCTCAAGTTCGTGCCGCATGCGGTGCTGAAGCTTCTGGAGAACATGCCGATGCCCTGGGAGCAGGTGGGCTTGCTTTTCTC
Source organism: Closterium sp. NIES-65 (assembly GCA_948144175.1). Classification (NCBI taxonomy): domain Eukaryota; kingdom Viridiplantae; phylum Streptophyta; class Zygnematophyceae; order Desmidiales; family Closteriaceae; genus Closterium; species Closterium sp. NIES-65. The sequence continues at coordinate 1,109,889 of CANXME010000719.1, forward strand.
GTTCTTTATCTGTTTCTACGTTCAAAATTCCGTAATTTATTTCTTCGTTCTTCTTTGCACTATTTTCAGGATGTGTAGATACCATCTCCAACTTGCTTCCCGTATCTTTAATTTTGAATTTGATTCCTCCCTTCTTTTTATTTTTCCGTCGCTCAGTCTTCCGTCGTTTTCCCGTCTGATCGATTTCATCCATCGATCTGGTCACTGCCTTCTGACGAATTCCTTCTTTCTTCTGTCTCCAGTTCCGTTTGCCGTGCCATCCCGCTAATTTCCTCTGCTGCCTTCGTTTCTCTGTTCCCTCTCATCCCGTCCGTTCCTCAGGTGCGGCACGTGAAGGTGCTGTACCACATCACGGGCGCCATCACGTTCGTGAACGAGACGCCGCTGGTGATTCCGTCCGTGTACATGGCGCAGTGGGGCACCATGTGGATCATGATGCGCCGCGAGAAGCGCGATCGCCGCCACTTCAAGCGCATGCGCTTCCCGCCCTTCGACGACGAAGAGCCGCCGTTGGATTATGCCGAGAACGTGCTCCACGTGGATCCTCTCGATGCCGTCCAATTGGAGCTCGACGAGGAGGAGGACTCGGCGGTCTACGATTGGTTCTACGACTCCAAGCCGCTTGTCAACACGCGACTGGTCAACGGACCGAGCTACCGCAAGTGGGAGCTGAGCGTCCCGATCCAGGCAACTCTCTTCCGCCTAGCGGGTCAGCTTCTATCGGATCTGATCGATGAGAACTACTTCTACCTCTTCGATCTCAACTCTTTCTTCACGGCCAAGGCGCTCAACATGTGCATTCCGGGCGGGCCCAAGTTCGAGCCGCTGTTCCGCGAGAAGCCCGAGGCGGAGGAGGACTGGAACGAGTTCAACGACATCGGCAAGCTCATCATCCGCACGCCCATCCGCACCGAGTACAGGATTGCGTTCCCGTGGCTCTACAACAGCCGCCCGCGCAAGGTCGCCGTGCAGGCCTACCACACGCCGCAGGTGAGCGCGCCGTTGAGAGGCCGGGGTTGGGGTTGGGACAGCGGCTGGGGCTGGGGCTGGGGTTGGGGCTGGGGTTGCGGCTGGGGTTGAGGGGGACATGGGTTGGGGGAGGGTGGTGGGTGCGGGTGAGAGGCGGCAGGGTGAGGGTGGGCTGGGTGCGAGAGGGAAGCGGATGAATGAGAGCTTTTTCGAGCCTTAGCTGCTGCTGCTGCCGCTTCTGATGGTGAATTAACTTGCTCTTGTTGCACTCTTGCCCATCTCGTGGCGTTCCCCTTCCCACACCTCCTGTCTCCACTTACAAACCCTTTCGTTTGGTTGCTTTCTCTCACTTGCCCCTCTTAACCTGCCCATGTGTTTACGTCCCCCCTCCTGCCCCCCGTTCTCCCCCCTCGTTCCACCTCCCTTCTCCTTCCCCGCCCTTTCGTCTCCCCTCCCACCCTTCCTTTCGCCCCCCTTTCCCCTCTCCCCGCCTTTCCTCTCTCCCCCCTTTCCTCTCCCCCACGCCCTTTCCCCCCACCCCTCCTCTCACTCCCCTTTTCACAACCCCCCTTTCCTCTCCCCCATCCTTTCCTCTCCTCCCCTTCCTCTTCCTCCCCACACCCTCCCTACCAGGTGATGTACATCAAGTCCAAAGACCCGGACTTTCCAGCCTTGTACCACTAACCCTACCCATGTCTTATCTCCTCCCCACCCGCCCCTTCCCCCCCTTCCTCTTCCCCCGCCTTCCCACTCTTCCCCCCCCCCCCCCCCCCCCCCAGGTCATGTACATCAAGTCAGAAGACCCGGACCTGCCCGCCTTCTACTACGACCCGCTCATCCACCCCATCCCGCACTACCGATCCGAGTCCCGAGCCTCGCGCGCAGCCCTGGAAGAGGAGCTGGAGGAGGAGGAGTGGACACTTCCTGAGGGCGTCGAGCCGCTCCTCTCCTCCACACCTCTCTACACCGACGCCACAGCAGCCGGCATCGCGCTGCTCTGGGCGCCGTACCCCTTCAACCGGCGGTCGGGGCGGACCAGGAGAGCAGAGGATATCCCGCTGGTGGCGGGGTGGTTCAAGGAGCACTGCCCTCCCAACCACCCGGTGAAGGTGCGCGTGAGCTACCAGAAGCTGTTGAAGCTGTGGGTGCTTAACGAGTTGCACAAGCGGCCGCCCAAGTCGCACAAGAAGAGGGATCTGTTTCGTGCGCTGAAGCAGACCAAGTTCTTCCAGTCCACGGAGTTGGACTGGGTGGAGGCCGGTTTGCAGGTGTGCCGGCAGGGGCACAACATGCTCAACCTGCTGATACACCGCAAGAGCCTGCACTACCTGCATTTGGATTACAACTTTAATCTCAAGCCTGTGAAGACACTCACCACCAAGGAGCGCAAGAAGTCCCGATTCGGCAACGCTTTCCATTTATGTCGGGAGATTCTGCGGCTGACGAAGCTGGTGGTGGACGCGCACGTGCAGTACCGGCTGGGAAACGTGGACGCGTTTCAACTGGCCGACGGGTTGCAGTACATCTTCTCCCACGTGGGGCAGCTGACCGGCATGTACCGGTACAAGTACCGGCTCATGCGGCAGGTGCGCATGTGCAAGGACCTGAAGCACCTCATCTACTACCGCTTCAACACGGGCCCGGTGGGGAAGGGGCCGGGGTGTGGGTTCTGGGCGCCGGTGTGGCGCGTGTGGCTGTTCTTCCTCCGCGGGATCGTGCCCCTGCTGGAGCGGTGGCTGGGGAATCTCCTCGCGAGGCAGTTCGAGGGGCGCGCGAGCAAGGGCGTGGCGAAGACGCTGACGAAGCAGCGCGTGGAGAGCCACTACGACCTGGAGCTGCGGGCCGCTGTGATGCACGACATTCTCGACATGATGCCCGAGGGCGTCAAGCAGAACAAGTCGCGCACCATCCTGCAGCACCTGTCGGAGGCGTGGCGGTGCTGGAAGGCCAACATCCCCTGGAAGGTGCCCGGGCTGCCGGCGCCCATCGAGAGCATGATCCTGCGGTACGTGAAGATGAAGGCGGACTGGTGGACCAACGTGGCGCATTACAACCGGGAGCGCATCCGCCGCGGGGCGACGGTGGACAAGACGGTGTCGCGGAAGAACCTGGGGCGGCTGACGCGGCTGTGGCTCAAGGCGGAGCAGGAGCGGCAGCACAACTACCTCAAGGACGGCCCGTACCTGTCCCCGGAGGAAGCTGTCGCGATCTACACCACCACGGTGCACTGGCTGGAGAGCCGCAAGTTCCAGCCCATCCCGTTCCCGCCGCTGTCGTACAAGCACGACACGAAGCTGCTGATTCTCGCGCTGGAGCGGCTCAAGGAGCCGTACAGCGCGAGCGTGCGGCTGAACCAGCAGCAGCGCGAGGAGCTGGGGCTCATCGAGCAGGCCTACGACAACCCGCACGAGGCGCTCTCCCGCATCAAGCGCCATCTGCTCACGCAGCGCGCCTTCAAGGAGGTTGGCATCGCGTTCTTCGACCTCTACACGCACCTGGTCCCTGTGTACGACATCGAGCCTCTGGAGAAGATCACAGACGCGTACCTGGATAACTACCTGTGGTACGAGGCGGATAAGAGGCGGCTGTTTCCCAACTGGGTGAAGCCGGCTGACACGGAGCCGCCGCCGCTGCTGGTGTACAAGTGGTGCCAGGGGATCAACAACCTGCACGACGTGTGGGAGACGGAGGACGGGCAGTGCGTCGTGTTGCTGCAGTCGCGGTTTGAAAAGCTGTTCGAGAAGGTGGATCTGACGCTGCTGAACCGGCTGCTGCGGCTGATCTGCGATCACAACCTGGCGGATTACATGACGGCCAAGAACAACGTGGTGCTGTCCTTCAAGGACATGTCTCACACCAACACGTACGGGCTGGTGCGCGGGCTGCAGTTTGCGTCCTTCATCACGCAGTACTACGGGCTTGTGCTCGACCTGCTGCTGCTCGGTCTCACCCGCGCGAGCGAGATCGCCGGCCCGCCGCAGCTGCCGAACGAGTTCCTCACCTTCCGGGAGGTGAAGACGGAGACGCGGCACCCGATCCGGCTGTACTCGCGGTACATCGACCGGTTCCACATGCTCTTCGTCTTCACACACGAAGAGGCGCGTGATCTGATTCAGCGCTACCTGACGGAGCATCCGGACCCGAACAACGAGAACATGGTCGGATACAACAACAAGAAGTGCTGGCCGAGAGACGCCCGTATGCGCCTCATGAAGCATGACGTGAATCTGGGAAGGGCGACCTTCTGGGAGGTGAAGAACCGGCTGCCGCGGAGCCTGACGACGCTGGAGTGGGAGGAGAGCTTCGTGTCGGTGTACTCCAAGGACAACCCGAACCTGCTGTTTAGTATGTCCGGGTTCGAGGTGCGGATCCTCCCGCACGTGCGCATGTCGGCGGGGGAGACGTTCGGGCAGAAGGACGGCGTGTGGGCGCTGCAGAACGAGGCCACCAAGGAGCGCACCGCCCAAGCGTTCCTCCGTGTTGATGACGAGCATCTCAAACTCTTCGAAACCCGCGTGCGGCAGATCCTCATGTCGTCTGGATCCACGACCTTCACAAAGATCGCCAACAAGTGGAACACGGCGCTGATCGGCCTGATGACCTACTTCCGAGAGGCCACCGTGCACACCGAGGAGCTCCTGGACCTGCTTGTCAAGTGTGAGACCAAGATCCAGACGCGCGTCAAGATCGGGCTCAACTCCAAGATGCCGTCGCGGTTCCCTCCCGTGGTGTTCTACTCGCCCAAGGAGCTAGGCGGGCTGGGCATGCTGTCCATGGGCCACATCCTGATTCCGCAGAGCGACCGGCTCTACAGCAAGCAGACGGACATCGGCGTCACGCATTTCCGCGCGGGGATGAGTCACGAGGAGGGCGCGTTGATCCCGAGTCTGTACCGGTATATCCAGCCGTGGGAGAGCGAGTTTGTGGACAGCCAGCGCGTGTGGGCGGAGTATGCGCTGAAGAGGAGCGAGGCGCAGGCGCAGAACAGACGGCTGACTCTGGAGGATCTGGAGGACTCGTGGGACCGGGGGATTCCGAGGATCAACACGCTGTTTCAGAAGGACCGGCACACGCTGGCGTATGACAAGGGGTGGCGCGTGCGCACTGGGTTCCAGCAGTACCAGTTCCCGAAGCAAAACCCCTTCTGGTGGACGCACCAGCGGCACGACGGGAAGCTGTGGAACCTCAACAACTACCGGACGGATGTCATTCAGGCTCTGGGCGGAGTGGAGGGTATTCTGGAGCACACCCTGTTTAAAGGCACCTACTTCCCCACGTGGGAGGGGCTGTTCTGGGAAAAAGCGTCCGGGTTCGAGGAATCAATGAAGTACAAGAAGCTGACGAACGCGCAGCGGTCCGGGCTGAACCAGATCCCGAACAGGCGGTTTGCGCTGTGGTGGTCGCCGACCATCAACCGGGCGAACGTGTACGTGGGGTTCCAGGTGCAGCTGGACCTGACGGGCATCTTCATGCACGGCAAGATCCCCACGCTCAAGATCTCGCTCATCCAGATCTTCCGCGCGCATCTGTGGCAGAAGGTTCATGAAAGTGTGGTGATGGACATCTGCCAGGTGAGGCTTGGAGGCGGGAGGGGGGGGAAGGGGGGTAGGTGGCAGGTTAGGGTGGTGGGTTATTCTGTTACGTGGGAGGTAAGTTGCATTGGCTCGTGTGGCAGAAGGTGCACGAGAGCGTTGTCATAAACATCTGCCAGGTGAGGCGGTGGGTCTGAAGGGGCTGGGGGGCTGAAAGGGCTGGGGGGCTGAAAGGGCTGGCTGGGGGGCTGAAGGGGCTGGCTGGGGGCCTGAAGGGATGTCTTCCATGCCAGGTGAGGGTGAAAGGGAAGGGGCATTTACCACGTGGGATCTAAGATGAGCAATTCTGAAACGTGTAACATGTGTAACAGTGACATCTCTCAAGCTGGTTTTTTTTCAAGCTGCTGTCCTGTCCTTGCGCATTCTCGTCTGCACATATCCAACTCCTTCCCACCCCCTCCGACCCCTTTCTACCTCCTCCGCCTTGTGTGTTCGTGTTTCCCATCCCAGGTGCTGGACCAGGAGCTCGATGCACTGGAGATCGAGACTGTGCAGAAGGAGACGATTCATCCGCGCAAGTCGTACAAGATGAACTCCTCATGTGCCGACGTGCTGCTCTTCGCGGCCTACAAGTGGCCGGTCTCCAAGCCCTCCCTGGTCGCTGACTCCAAGGACGCCTTTGACCAGAAGGCCACGGACAAGTTCTGGATCGACGTGCAGCTGCGGTGGGGCGACTATGACTCTCACGACATCGAGCGCTACACCAGAGCCAAGTTCCTGGACTACACGACGGATAACATGAGCCTTTACCCGTCGCCTGCTGGCGTGATGATCGGGATTGACCTCGCGTACAACCTGTGGTCGATCTATGGCAACTGGATCCCCGGCATGAAGCCGCTGCTGGCACAGGTGAGGGTTGGAAGAGAGTGAGAGAGGGGGGATGGGACGGAGAGGGGGTTGAAGGGACAGAAGGGGATTGGGACAGAGTGTGTGTGAGAATGGGCAGAGGCATTGGGCGGGGATGTTTTTTGCTGTGCCAAGACCCTCTCCTGTTTTGATCCCCTACTCCTTCCGTCGCTGTGTGTTGGTCATCCTTACATTACCTCACTCTTCAGGAGCACGGTTACAGGTACCTGTTGCTGTGTCAGTCTCTGCCTTCACCACCTCATTGATCTGTCCTCCCTCGCGCACCCCAATCCTCCCCTCCTTCCCTAACCCACCTGCCCTCCCCCCCCTCCGCTTCTCACAGGCGATGGCAAAGATCATGAAGGCCAACCCAGCTCTCTACGTGCTGCGCGAGCGCATCCGCAAGGGCCTGCAGCTCTACTCCTCCGAGCCCACCGAACCCTACCTGTCGTCGCAGAACTACGGCGAGCTGTTCTCTAACCAGATCATCTGGTTCGTGGACGACACGAACGTGTACCGCGTGACCATCCACAAGACGTTCGAGGGCAACCTGACCACGAAGCCCATCAACGGCGCCATCTTCATCTTCAACCCGCGCACCGGCCAGCTCTTCCTCAAGATCATCCACACGTCCGTGTGGGCCGGGCAGAAGCGGCTCGGGCAGCTGGCGAAATGGAAGACGGCGGAGGAAGTCGCGGCACTGATTCGGTCTCTGCCGGTTGAAGAGCAGCCACGGCAGATCATTGTGACGAGGAAGGGCATGCTGGATCCCCTCGAGGTGCATCTGCTGGATTTCCCCAACATTGTCATCAAGGGGTCCGAGCTGCAGCTGCCCTTCCAGGCGTGCCTCAAGATTGAGAAGTTTGGGGATCTCATTCTCAAGGCGACCGAGCCTCAGATGCTGCTGTTCAACATCTACGACGACTGGCTGCGCTCCATCTCCTCCTACACCGCCTTCTCTCGCCTGATTCTCATCCTGAGGGCTCTCCACGTGAACAACGAGAAGGCCCGCATGCTGCTGCGCCCAGACAAGAGCGTGGTCACCCAGGCGCACCACGTGTGGCCCACGCTGACTGATGAACAGTGGATTCGCTGCGAGGTGGCGCTGAAAGATTTGATTCTCGCGGATTACGCCAAGAAGAGCTCGGTGAACGTGTCCGCGCTGACGCAGTCGGAGATCCGGGATATTATTCTCGGCGCGGAGATCGCGCCGCCGTCCATCCAGCGGCAGCAGATCGCGGAGATCGAGAAGCAGGCCAAGGAGGGCGGCGCGGGCGGCGCACAGCTGACGGCGGTTACCACGCGCAGCACGAACAAGCACGGAGACGAGCTCATCGTGACCACCACCTCGCCCTACGAGCAAGCCGCCTTTGCCTCCAAGACCGACTGGCGAGTGCGAGCCATCTCAGCAGGGAATCTCCATCTGCGCGTGGGTCACATCTATGTGGCCTCCGACGACCTCCGGGAGACCGGGTTCACCTACATTCTCCCGAAGAACCTTCTCAAGCGGTTTGTGTGCATCTCGGATCTGCGGACGCAGGTGGCGGCGTACATGTATGGGGTGAGCCCGCCAGACAACCCCCAGGTGAAGGAGATCCGGTGCATGGTGCTGGTGCCGCAGTGGGGGACCCACCAGCAGGTGTACCTCCCCCAGCAGCTGCCTGAGCACGAGTATCTCAAGGACTTGGAGCCGCTGGGGTGGGTGCATACGCAGCCGAGCGAGGCCCCGCAGCTGAACCCCCAGGATGTGACGCAGCACGCCCGGCTGCTGGAGGGGAATCGGTCGTGGGATGGGGACCGGTGCATCGTGGTCACGTGCTCGTTCACTCCCGGGTCGTGTTCGCTTGCCGCGTACAAGCTGACTCCGGCTGGGTACGAGTGGGGAAGGCAGAACAAGGACGTGTCGGGGAGCGCGCCGCAGGGGTATTTACCGACGCACTACGAGCGCTGCCAGATGCTGCTGTCTGATCGCTTCCTCGGGTTCTTCATGGTACCAGACTCAGGCGTGTGGAACTACAACTTCATGGGTGTGAAACACTCGCCTGGGATGCGGTACCGGCTGTCTCTGGCGCCCCCCAGGGAGTTTTACCATGAGGCGCACCGGCCCACGCATTTCCTGGAGTTTAGTCATCTGGATGTTGCGGCGGCGGCGGCTGCGGCGGCTGAGGGTGCTGGGGCGAAGGCGGCGGCGGGGAGTGGGAAGGCAGCGGCTGGGGAAGGGGAAGAAGCGGACAGGGAGGATGTGTTCACTTGAGGGGTGGGAGGATGGGTGGTGGTGGGTGTTGGGTCCAATGAAACGGCAGCAGCTGAGATGTTGGAGGAATGGGTTGAGAGGGAGAGAGGAGTTGGGAGCAGAGGCAGTGATGGTGAGTTGAAGGGAGAGGGGGAAAGAAGGGGGAAGATGGGAGAGAAGGGAGAGAGATTTGGCCATGCATTGTGCTTCTGCGGGTTGTGTCTGTCTGGTGCATACAGATGGATGGTGGTTGAGGGTGGGTAAGGGTGGTGTGGTGGGTGGGGCTGGTAGCTGCGAGCTACTGCTGGGATAGGGTGGTGTGTGTGTTTTCTCTGCCTGTCACTCTTCTCATCGCCTATTTTTGCAGGCAGCCCAACGCACTTCACTCCCATCTGCGTTGCTGTGCTCTACTTGGTTTGGGGGGGGGGGGGGGGGCGTGACTTGTTGCTGCCATGCCATGGCAGTAAATTTGGGTCACTGAAATTGATTCTTGCTTTGTTGTTAAGCTGACTTCCTTGATTAGTGACTCCATTGATTTTACCAGTGCTTGTAAAGCTGTTTAACATCATGGTGGTTAAAGCTGACTAGCTGAGCCTCTAGTGGAGCATTGGAACTAAAATTTGTCATGAAATCAGTCTGCATCAGCAATTGCTGTTGTGGAATAGAAGTCCCGTGGCATGGCAGCATGGGGCATGGGCGGGCACTGTTGCCGTTTGATTGGGATGGCTCAGCAGACGTTGCCTAGCAGGAGAATTTGCTCTTGGCCCATCTCCTGTAGCATCTGGTGAAGTACAGCTTCCTGCATGACACTGCAGCACAAGTAAACGGTGAGCTTTGTGCGAGATGTGGTAGCAGCAGGGACAGCAGGGACCTCTCATCTGGAGGGTTACCGTACCTGCGTTCTCCACCCCCTCGCTGCTCCCGTCCCCATCATCACCATCATATACAGGCACACACACCTTCCCCCCCTTACATGCACACGCCCTCTTAGCAATTGTGCATTTGCCACCTGGCCTCTGAGCGGATAAGGTGGGACAGGTGGCAGTACTCCCTCCAACCAAGCAGTTGTGGCTGACATCGCAGTCGATGAGGTGGCGGGCAGCAAGCAGCTTGCCCGAGAGAAAGTTATGGTGGATTTGGAGCGACTTGAGTGTGGGGGAGAGGGCGGGGATGGGTCCTGTCAGCTGATTGGCGTAGAGGGATCTGTGACACGAGACAGGGGAAGACAGAAGAGGATGAGAGGAGAATACATGGGGATTCTGGATGTACTTGACGACTGTTGGGGGGGGGGGAGGGATGGAGACTGGAGAAATAGTGAGATGTATAGAGCACGAGAAGGGCTCAATAGGATGAGGAGCTTACAGGAACTCGATGGAGTCAGACTGGGTGAGGTACTGTGGTATGGGGCCATAGAGCGAGTTGACAGACAGGTCCCTGAGAAGACATTCGGAACAGAACACGTGGGCGGTGGATTGAATAGTGCATGCATGCACGGAATGGCTTGGTCAGCCTCTACGGAGTGAATGTCAAAGGTGCAGATGGGTGGCAAGAGCAGGTAAGGGGGGGAGAGGAACTGACAGGTATTTGAGGCGGGGCAGGCATTTGACAACACGGGCGAAGGAGGAGAGCTTGGCGTTCAGCTGGAAGGCGTTGAACGAGCTGGGCAGTAGGAGGCAGATGGTCAGTAGGTTACGATGCGTATGTGTGTGAGAGTGCTTACGGGTGACACTTATTGTACTTTAATGAATGCCAAATCAACACAGAAAATCGTCCAGCAAGATGAATGTGATACAGATGGATGCGCATTGGTGACGTACAGAAGTGTAACGGTTGTGAGTTTAGCGAGGGCTATTGGTAGTTGAGAGAAGCTCCCTCCAATCTCCCCGTCTGGAATCACTGGCGCTCTGTTTGGGATGTGATTGTAACGAAGGCGATGGCAGCAATCATGTTATAAGACAGCCCTAAAATAATCATGTTTACCCAAAATGCTTCAAACAAATTGTTCACTCACATGGATATGGGAAACCCATAGTCATCGCAGATCACCCCTCTGAACCCCGTCCCCATGCCATCATCTGAGCATAATCGCCCTTGGGCCCAGTTTAACCCCGGAGGCAAGGCTAGCTCCCGTGCCACATCATGCATCGCTGCGACTGAAATGGTTAAATGAAACAACTCGAGGGAAAACAGTATGAAAATGAGTTTTATGTACACATAAGTGATTGCATATTTCGTATGAAAAACTGTAGGTTCGAGAGCGTGGGAAAGTGTCTCAGAGGGTCAGGATTCGGTAATGGATTGCTGAAACGGAGTGCAGCGGGTATGGCGAGAAATGGCCAATCTTGATGTTCAATTGGTGGTTTGAGGAGGTGTAATGGGCTACCTATGCTTCCATTGAATGGAATATCCCTTGCTGACGCGACAGCTAGAGAAGATAGTAAGAGGAATGCCCAGACAGTCCGATAAGCTAAGAGGAGCAAATGAACCATCTTCCCCGTTAGACTCAGCTCCTGGGGGAGTTAGAACCTACTTGACAAGCCTTGCTAGTGAATGCTAGAACAGGCAATTCTTCTATCAGTAGCGGCGGAAATCACCTGGATCTTATGGATGCTGTTGCAAGTTCCGTATCCCTATTATCCTCCACTAGGAAGTGAAATTTCAGTGGTGCTTTTCGGGGGGGGGGTGGAAGTGCTTGTTGCAGGGCTGGAGGGTTGAAACTTGAAAGTGGCCCCTCCCTATCCGACCAGTTCAATGTCGCATTTTGCATTTCAGGAATGCGAAAAGCGAGTCGCTCGCAATGCGCTTCGTCACAATCCGCAGAGGCTTTCTGATGCCACATCAGCAATACTCGCCATTGAGTCGCTCATATTCCATCATCTACCCGTCCCTAACCCATTGTGTTCTTACTGAACCAGCAGCATACGAAACGAGCCAATTCCGAAACCCGTGTTAAACCCCTGATTCCCACCCCACCAAGAACCGCAGAACAGGAACGTGACACCCACGCAATCCTAGCGCATACCTGGGCAAGATTCGCAAACCCTACTGTTGAACCCAAGGACCCCTTCCAGACCCTCCTAGACCCCTCCTAAAGACCCCAGCACGGTGGGTTGCGTGTGCTCGCAATCCACCATTACTGGTACTTTCGGACAGACATGCCTGACGATTCCTGTGACATTATGCCTCGACATTGTCGTATTGCGAGTAGTTTCCCTCGTGGCAAGTCAGTGCGACTCGTGAGAGTCACGCAACGAGTCTTGGCTCAACACCTTATGTTGCGAGTATATATGTCTTCGGGCGTCCCGTATCGTGTCTCGTGTTCAGTCTGTGATTAAGAGCGCACGATCAGTGATCAGTGTTCGGCTTTCGCGCCCGTTTAAGCGTTTCGTTGGCAGTCCACCTTCAAGGCTACCTGCAAGTTCTCCGAAGCATTTTTGTGCTAGGCGAAAAATCTCAACCGTCGGCTTAGTGCATCAACGGTCGCCGACTGCAAGAAAGTCTATATCTTCATCTCGGATATCCTCGTGAAGCCATGGGAATGATGGGTCCGGAGAGCAGGAGCCATTCAGGATTCAAGCAGGGTCCCCGCGGGCGGGAGAGCCGCAGTCAGGCGGAGAAGATGAAGAAGCAGGAGAAGGAGAGCAAGACGCAACCCGAGGAGAAGGTTGACGGGATTGAAGACGGGAAGAATGACCCGAAGGGTGATGGGAAGAGCGACGCGAAGTGTGAAGGGAGGGCGGGCACGAGAGGAGGAAAGGTGAACAGGATTCGGCAGGAGGCGCTAGAGCGCGAGAGGGAAGCGCGCGAGGAGAGGGAGGCGGCACGGAAGCAGCAGGCGTGGAGCAAGGAGGACATGAGATTTGCGCGTGAAGAGGCAGCCGTGAGGCGGAACGTTGCTCGGAGTAAACGACAAGCGGCCAAGGTATGGGGCTGTGAGGTGTGATGCGATACATGGGGCGGGGCTGTGAGGTGTGATGCGATACATGGGGCGGGGCTGTGAGGTGTGATGCGAGACACGGGGCGGGGCTGTGGGGGTGTGGTGCGATACATGGGGCGGGGCTGTGGGGGTGTGGTGCGATACATGGGGCGGGGCTGTGGGGGTGTGGTGCGATACATGGGGCGGGGCTGTGGGGGTGTGGTGCGATACATGGGGCGGGGCTGTGGGGGTGTGGTGCGATACATGGGGCGGGGCTGTGGGGGTGTGGTGCGATACATGGGGCAGCACCGTCGCCGTTTACCCGTGGACCGCGGAGGGAGGAGCATGGCTCTGTACACGCGATGCAGCACAGCATTACACGCCATTCAGCACAGCATTACACGCCATTCAGCACAGCATTACACGGGTGCCATATTAATCGCACCCCTCTCACATGCCTCCACCCCTCGTTCTCCCTGCCTCCCTTCCCATCGCTTCTTGCGCTACGCCCCGGCTTGCCATGTCTGTGTGTCCAGGAGAGGCGCAACAGCCTTCTGGATGATTGAGCAGCAGCAGCGTTCCCATGGTGACTCCTCCAAGTCGAGTCCACAGCTACGCATCGGCCCTGGGTGTGTGTCAGGGGAATCGGAATGGCCTTGTACCGTAGATGGGTGAGCAGCAGCGCTATCATCGTGACTTCTCAAAGTTGCCTCAAAAGCTACGCCTTGGCCGTGAGCGCGTGTAGGGGGGGAGGCGGATAGCCTTGTAAGTGATGGAGTAGCAGCAAGCTGGCTGTGTGGTACAGCAAAGAATGCCATGCCCAGTTCATGAAGATCATTCCTCAGTGGAGAAGGGCTCTGCTCTGCTGCAGCGCGTGGTGCAAGGCAGATAGAAGTGGTGGAGTGGGGTGCAAGGTACAGTGGTGGATGTGACAAGGCTCTGTGATCCCCCCCACAATCTTGTAGCTGATGATTGTAAAAGTTGAGGCTGAGTTGAGCTTTGCTAATGCAGTGGCAGTTAGCTGAAGCACTGGCCACATCAGCAGTATGGCCAGCCTTGGGGCTGTATGCAGTTAGTTTACAAGTTGTGTTCCATCTCGTGTTGTGTTGTGAGTGGTTTTTCCTTTACAACACTGCTGTTCAAATCAAAACATTTTACTCTCATATGGTACATTGCTTAACCCAACTGCAGCAGCAGTATGGGCAAAAAAGCTAACAACCAAGCACAAAATAGAGCCTTGATCAGTCAAAAACTACCGCACCTCACACGGGCAAAAACTAGAACCACAGGGGGGGGGAAACTTGACCTACATCTGCTTAACGAGTTGACTTTCAGCAGCACCCCTCTTAGAGCCTGAGCTCCAGGTCAACCGTTGCCAGTTCACAAGCAGCGTGCTTGTCTTGAGCAAGAGCAGCATGCTCACTTACCCCGGGCTCATTCAAAGTAGTTGGAGCAGCAGGAGCAGCAGCGGCAGCGGCAGAATCCATTCCCTGCAGGCATGCACTCTGAAGCCCCATGACCACCGCCTCCAGCGATCTCAGATCCTCCTCCTCCCGAGCAATGTTGGAATGCGCTGTTCTTCCCATGGAAGCTTCCATGAACGCTTCAAGTTGAGCCAGCCCGTCCTTGGCTGCCAGAGCAGCAGCCGCCTTGCTTGCTTTCTTCTCCTGCTGCACCTCTAACTGCTTCAGCACATGCTGCTGCTGCTGCTGCTGCTGCACCTGTAACTGCTCCTGCTGCTTCCGCCACGTGTCCTTCACAGATCGCCCCCACGACCGCTTGCCAGCACTGCTGATAGCCGGAGCCTCCGCGGCGCATGCAGGCGAGGCGAGCGAATCGCTGTCCTCCAACCAGAGGCTGTCGAAAAGCTGCCGGCGGTCCGCGCGCAGGGCAGACTGATGGGGGCGCTGGGTTCCGTGAAGCGTAGAGGCGGAGAGCTGCTGAGCCATGGCTGTCACTGCAGCACTTGCTGCTCCCAGTGCTCCAGCTTCTCCCAATGCTCCCTTCACTCCTGCCACTCCGCCTGCATCCGTTGTGCCAGCTACGCCAGCAGCACCGGACGGGTGAGACGATTTCAGGGTGTGAAAGTGTGAGGGTGACGGATCGGCCTGTTGAAGCTGAAGCAGTTGCTGCATCAGCGCCTGCGGTTGCTGACTCCGTAACATTGGGTGGGCTTTTATTGAGTCCGGTTGTGACGAGGAAAACTTCAACGCTTGGGTGAGCGCGTGAAGGTTGGGAGCCGAGCAGGTGGATGGGAAGCCTCCAAACCTTGTCATGCCATTACCGCCATTAACTCCCTCCAAACCAGCTCCACCACCCCACACCCCTCTAGCCACCAGTCCCGTGCCTCTGCTGATGCTCCCAATCTCGTCGCTTACGGTGGGCGACTGCGACTGGGTTGTTACAGAAGTTACCGGACTGGTGTTCGCGGATCCCCACATCGCTTTGAGTCGCAAACTCCCTGGGCGACGGCGGGATGTGAAACTGCTGGAATGTCGCAGAGGCGAGCCCCTCGCGTCGATTGGACGCTTCGTAGCGCCGATCACGCCGCCTGTCGCGGAGCGGGGTTCGTCGAAATTCTCAAGACTCATCAACGCGTGTTGCGCTGAGAGTAGCTGCTGATGTGGATGTTGATGCTCGTCATGCAGGTGTGACGTAGACGCTGCTGAGCTGGCAAGTGACAACAGCGAGCGCCGCCGTTTGATAGGCTGAGGCTGACAGGAGGCTCCGTAGCCGCCGCATCCGGATCCAGCATGTGGTGCCGCAGACGCCACTGCGTGGTTCACGCAGCTGCGCGACGCGCCGCAGGACACGCCGTGGCGACCGCCACAGGCGGCGCCGCAGCAGGATGTTCTGGAAGATTGTGAGCAGTCGACGCCGCAGGATTGGTGAGGCGAGAGCATAGATTCGGAGCACCGGCGCTTCGCCCATGATCGTATGGGGCGTTGCGCGCGGCACGCGCGTGCGACGCCGTGATAGTCACACACGGTTCCGCGACAGACCGTCGTCGGAACGCCGTGCGATCTGAGAGCGGCATGATTGGCGTGCGACGCGCAAGCATGACTCATGATCGCATGCTGATGCAACGACGATGATGCGATGGAGGCGAAGGAGGGAAGCGAAACGACCGAAGGATCCTTCGCGGTGAGGCCGGCGACGGCCATTTTCATCGCCACATGCTCTAAATCCATCGTGCGGCTGATCCCGCTTCTTCGGAATAAGTACAGCTGAAGGCCTAAAATGCGACTTTTGAGATTTCTGAAAAGCTAACACTAGCTCAGAAAAAAAGTTATGGCGATGAGAAGCGGTATATGGTGAGTTGTGGCGCCACCTTCTTCGATGCTATCAGCGCTGCTCCTGAAGAAGAGAAACTACGTTTCACCTCTGAGGGACTCTACAATTGATCAGCGTTACAGATATACGGAGCTGTTTGACGCGTGACTTGCAGCATTTATCGGACGATGCGAACGAGCACAGGCGTTGAACAGAAGTGGAGAGCGTTTTGCGCTGACTGTAGGAACGGAGTGAAGAGCCTTGTACTGTACTGTAATACTCGAATGTAGGCTACATGTAGGGCGCGGTGGAGCTCAAGCTCGAATGTTTCACGCGCGGATTTCGCGGGGGCAAGACTGTGAGAGCGGCGTGAGGGAGCGGGTTTCTGAAATGACGATGATTAATGCTCGACATTAAATGCGACTCATTGCTCCTCCGTATCACTCCTCCCAATCAAACACGGTGCGGCAGCGTTGTGACCACA
The DNA here is from genome assembly GCA_948144175.1 of Closterium sp. NIES-65. Classification (NCBI taxonomy): domain Eukaryota; kingdom Viridiplantae; phylum Streptophyta; class Zygnematophyceae; order Desmidiales; family Closteriaceae; genus Closterium; species Closterium sp. NIES-65. The sequence continues at coordinate 1,126,202 of CANXME010000719.1, forward strand.
AGCTAGGTGATACGCTCCAAAAACGTGCGCCCTGCGCGCCAAACAGAAGCTGTAGAACAAGGACGCTTGAACAAGTAGGGGGCAAGCAAATGGAAAGAGGTCTAGTTGCACTGGCACGCGTGGGCCTGCGCAAGCCGAAGTCTGTATGCTGCCGCGCTGTCTCAGCTCGCACAGTGATGGCTATGCAACTGCCGTTTTCTCTGTTGCTTGCACGATGGCTTGCAAGATGACGGGACTGATCGGCTAGTAGTGGGACCGAAGTGATGAGCGATGCCCAATGCTCAGCGCGCTCATTTACAGTACAACCGGTCGGTCACACACTTGGAGAGGAAGGGAAGGGAAGGCGGGGGAGGTTGGTGGTGCAGTGAAATTTGACATGCCAACGACGACCGAACCGCGGAATGCAATCGAAGAAAAATTACCCGAAGCGCAGGTACAATGTGACGGTCATGGAACTTGGTGACGTGGAAAGGTCAGCGATTTTGTGGCGGAGATCGCTCGGAAGGTCCATTATTGAAATCTTTACTGCTGTTCTTGTTGGTGCTCCCATGAACGACTCCACGATGATTGGGCCATGTAGTTTCAAGTATCGGCCAAGGAGGATTCAGTTGTTCTTTTCCACTCTCGCTTGCAATTCAGGAGAATGGGTAAATGATGCAACTGTAAATCCTGAAACTGGAACCTCACAGAGGTTGTGTTGTAAAACTAGGGTTAACCAAGGCAGCTTTGCTACTGCAGCTGACTGCTGGAACAAGTATGATTGCACATTTCTTTTTAGGCCAGGAGGAACTTAGGTGGGGTTTCCCATAAATATTTTCAATATGGACATGTCACAAACAAAAAAACATACAGAATTTTGGGAGCGAATCAGAGTGCGCGATGGTGGTTGGCTGGAAGGATCTGGTTCTTGTTGTGAAGCCTCGTCCATCCATGGCAGCATTTCAGTTCCCATCATACACCGGATGCCCATTTCAGTCCCGAGCCCCATCTTACTCTGTGCTCCTCTTTCGAGCATGCCCATTATACGGGGAGAATGGGACTGTATCTGGGTAGCCCAGCGTGTCTTGTCTGGGAAACTCGATTAACCTATTCGAGGTCAAGAATATCTTAGCTTTGTCGTGGGCTAGTAACGCGCAGGCCGTTGGCTATGAATGTCGACCACTGGGCGTATGCAGTGGCAGCGGACCTGTTCCGAGTGGGCGTTTGAGTGAGCATTAGGGTGTACCGAGTCATTCAATCGACGTGGCAGAGAGGAGGCTGCTACCGTTGTTGCGTCCATGTCATCAACCCGAGGTGGCCCCTTGCTAGCCGTTAGACGGCTCACACACGCGCTGGTAACTCTTCCCAGATTAAAAGGTCATGTGAGAGACGCCGATTGGAGCCACCTGGCTCAAGCCTGTCCATCCACAGACATACACTCTACACAACTGATGGTGTACAAACGGTGCTGAGAATAGATTTCGCAGAGTGCGATATTGAGGCTTGTAAGGAATTTTCTCGGCATTCCTTACGGAGCCGACTACATCGCGTACAGCAACAGCCGATTGTTCGCCCGTTACTGCTAACGGAACTTCGCCGACTTCGCGCGCACTGTTTTACCAAACCTCGCACGGCTGGCATGGCCGTATCGGCCTACGCTTCGGGACTAGCCCGAGCCTCGCTCCAGCGTAGCACTAGCAAGCTCGCACGCACCGCGTTACCGTTTTGCATGTTTCGCGTATAAATGTTCGCTCATGCCTTCGCTCACATTTTGTACTCGTTTGACACCTTAGTGCAATTCTCGCTACCTCGATTCATTGCACCCGTAACACTTGGTATCAGAGCCCCTTTCTTTCGAACCGCGCATCTCCGCACACCAGGAAATCAACTTTTGATTTTTCACTCGAAGGGACTCACGCACCTTAGCCCTTAGGAGCCGCTGTCCTCGCGTTCTCTCGTAAACGCGTGCAGCCACGACTGCGCCTAGACTAAGACGAGCCGACGCCCTTCGTCATGGCCGAAAACATCGACGTCACCACTCTCACGCAGGAGCGTTTGAACGATCTGCTGCGACAACTGCACGAAAGCTCCGAGGAAATCGCGGCATTGACGGCAGAACGCTCATCACTGCAAAATGACCTCCTGAGAGCACAATCTCAAGCACCTGGCACTCCGATTCAACCCGCACCCTCAACATCACAACACGGGAGTGTGGGGCAACCCGCGAGCGCGGCCAGTGATGGCGTCGTCCGCCCCGACGGAGACGACGACCACGGCACGACACACCCCAGAGCGACGCCTGCGGCCCCAAGTCAGCCTCGCGTCACGATTTCGGCACCAACCCACGATTCGGGACTGCCGTCACCGATGCCGCTGAAGCCGCAGCGCCCGCCATGCTTTGACCCGAGTCAACGGGGTGGTCCTACCGTTCAGGCGTGGTTATTCACAATGAATGTTTTCTTCGACGCCAACTACGTCTCGGAGGACTCGGCGAAGATTCGATACGCCGTGTCGTTGCTGCGAGGACCCGCCATGGACTGGTGGCGCGTCATCGTCACGAAGCCGACCGACTACGCGACACTACCGATACGGGAAGGAAAAACCGGACCCTGGGCGCCGTCGTATTTCGTGGAGGTGCCCCAGTATCGCACGTGGGACGCGTGGTGCGCAGGTCTGCGCGCTCGATTCGAGCCAATCGCGGCCTCGATCTCGGTGCGACAGAAGCTCCGCACTTGGCGCCAACTCGGTTCCGTCCAGGATTACACGAGCGGATTTCTGGCGCTATGCGAGCAGGTGGGCTACATGCATGAGAGCGAACGCATCGACCGCTACATCGGCGGCCTGAAGCAGGACATCGCTCAGGAAATCCAGCTTCGCGGCGTCACTGAGTTTCAGGAAATTCTCGCTATGGCGGAGAAGCTCGACTTCTTTCGCCAACCGAGACCGGGGTCCTACGGAAACAACACCTGGGGACATCGGCCTCGTGGGACGAACGAGAGCGCCACGATACGCGCCGTCGCCGCAAATGCCGCTGCCGCACCGTTCAAAGGGCGCTGCTTTGCGTGCAATCGGCCGGGACATCGCAAGAGCGAATGCCCGGAAAACGCTAAGGGAAAGGGGGAAGCTGAGCAGCAGACACAGACCAAGCAGCAGGGAAACGCTGGAAGTCAGTAGCAGACGGGCCCTCTACTGACAGGTCACGCCGCTCGCCCGACCCAACCGACCCTCACCGAGTGATTGTGCCGGTTCACGCAATCGACCACACCCGGCCGAATAAGGAGGGTACCACGGTAGATAGCCCTATACTGCTCAGTGGGAAAATTGGGACGGACTTAGTTAAAATCTTCGTAGACGGGGGAGCCAGCCACAGCCTCATTAACACTGCCACAGCACGCAAACTGCGACTGCCACTGGACCGATGCTTACCTGAGATCGACGCACGACTGGTAGACGGCACGCCGCTGGCAATACGGGAACGCGTAGACCGAGTTCGGATTCGATGCGGGGGTAACTTCACGTTTAGTCAGGAAATGCTCGCAACGACCCTCGACGGAACCGACATTTTACTCGGGCGTGATTGGCTGCGACGACACAATCCGCGAATTGACTGGACGACGGGTGACTGCACCGTGCGAGTAAACGGTAACAACATCGCCTTACCTCGCTGGGGCTCGCCTGAGTCTTCGTCGGTGCGTGTCAACGCGATCACGATGAAACGCGCTGTTGCGGCCGGAGCTGACGTGTACGCGGTTGACATTCGGGAAGCCGAGGCAGCAGACAAGGGGGGCGATTTACAGAAACTGCTGACCGTCGTACCGAGTGACCTGGCGGCACTGTTAAAACAGTACAGTGACATTTTCCCGGATGACTTACTGACGGGACTGCCACCTCAGCGACCGCACGATCACAGGATAGAACTGGAACCGGGGGCACAGCCGACAGTACAGCGACAGTTCCGACTGACCCAACCCGAACTAGACGAACTAAGGAAGCAGCTCGATTACCTGCTCGAAAAGGAATTCATTCGCCCTAGTTCGTCGCCCTTCGCCGCACCAATACTGTTCACACCGAAAAAGGACGGGGGTTTTCGCATGTGCATCGACTACAGGGCACTGAACAGGGTTACCATCAAATCCCGTTACCCCATCCCACGAGCCGACGAACTGATCGACCAACTGCGCACAGCCCGGGTTTTCTCGAAAATCGACCTCCGAGGAGGCTACCACCAAATCCGCGTCAACCCACCCGACTGCCCTAAAACCGCATTCCGAACACGCTACGGATCCTTCGAATACACCGTCATGCCATTCGGACTGACCAACGCCCCCGCCACTTTCCAAATGACCATGAACGAAGCATTCCGCCCGCTTTTAGATAAGTGCGTCATCGTTTATCTGGACGACATACTGATTTACAGCCCTGACAGAGCACAGCACTTACAAGACATCGAAGCAGTTTTTAAAATCCTGAGTGAGAACCGCCTACTGACCAAAGCATCTAAGTGTGAGTTTTTACAGGACCGCCTGGAGTTTTTGGGACATGTTATTTCAGCTGCTGGAGTGGAAATAGACCCGAAGAAAATTGCGACGATTCAGGCTTGGCACGCGCCGACCAACTTGACCGAGTTGCAGAGTTTCCTGGGGTTCGTCAACTACGTGCGCCGGTTCGTCCCCGACATGGCGAAGCTGACTGCCCCGTTGACTGACCTGCTGAGGAAGGGGGTTGAGTACACGTGGGGGGAGAAAGAGCAAGCTGCCTTCTCGGCCCTCAAAAATATTTTGTGCTCCCCGCCCGTCCTTCACATTGCAGATCCCCACCGTCCGTTCGAGCTCGTCACCGACGCAAGTGACATCGCTGTGGGAGCAGTACTGTTGCAGGATTTCGGGGACGGCCTCCAGCCAATCGCGTACGAGTCCCGCAAGTTACACCCGCCCGAACGTAACTACCCGATACACGACCGCGAGATGCTAGCGATCGTGCACGCGTTCAAAGTTTGGCGATGTTACCTGACTGGCGCCGACGTGACAGTACGGACAGACCACCGCTCGCTACAGTATCTTCGCGCCCAACCGAATCTCAACCCACGACAGATTCGCTGGTTGGACTATCTCGAGTCCAATTTTCACTACACCGTTACGTACAAAAAGGGTGCATCCAACATCGCCGACGCTCTCACCCGCCCCACCGCCCAACTCCATGCCATCCTACTCGCCCAGACCAACCCGCTTTTAACTGGCCTATTCACCCACGGATACCGCACCGACCCATTTTTCACGACCGGAAATTCACAGCAACTGGTAGAAGCAAGAGGAGTCTATTACGTAAAAACAGGCACCAACCGCATATGGGTACCCGCGTACTCACTACTGAGGGAGCTGCTACTACAGGAGGCACACGACGGGATTACCTCGGGACATTTCGGGGTAGAAAAAACGCGACACCAACTGCAGCGGTACTATTACTGGCCGGAGCTGTTGACCGACGTACAACAGCACGTGGGCTCGTGCCCGACGTGTCAGGTGATGAAGAGTTCAAGGAAGCGGAAGGCGGGTCAATTGCAGCCGATCCCACCGCCCGAACGCGCCTGGCAGCAAGTAACCATGGACTTCGTCACAGGGTTACCTTCGAACCCTGGGGGTAACGACGCGGTGATGGTCGTCGTGGATAGGCTGACGAAGATGGCACACTTCGCTACGTGCAAAAAGTCGATCTCAGCCGAGGAGACCGCTCGCCTGTTCATCGCAGCCGTTGTTCGCCTGCACGGGATACCAGCAGCAATTATCAGCGACAGGGACACGAAATTTACCAGCAACTTCTGGAAGAACCTCTGGGAGCAGTTCGGGACCAGGCTACAGTTCAGTTCGTCGTACCACCCCGAGACCGACGGCCAAACAGAGCGGACGAATCAGACGATGGAGCAGTTGATTCGTGCCACGTTGAACGACCCCACGACCTGGGAGCAGCAGCTGCCGCTGATCGAGTTCGCGTACAACAACGCCACATCAGCCACGACGCAGCAGTCCCCGTTCTACCTGAACTATGGGCAGAACCCCACAGTGCCCATGACGCCGAGTCCGGACAACCCAACGCCACGCGCACAACAATTCGCCGAAATCCTGCAAGCTGCCCGCGCCAGAGCCGCCGAAGCAATAAAAAAGGCCAACGTCATCGCTAAGCGCAACGTTGATCGCCACCGCCGCCCCGTCACGTATCAATCTGGAGATTACGTGCTACTCGACACGCAAAATCTGCGACTGCCCGACGTACCAAAATTACGACCACGCTACTGTGGACCATTCCAAATCAGTCACATGATCACACCCGTCACCGCACACCTACTGTTGCCAACCGACTGGTACATCAGCCCTTCGTTCCACGTCAGCCTACTTCGCCCATACATCCCGACCACAAGTCAACTGCCGCGTCACCGGCCACAATCAATGACTCGCCCTGCATCAGAGCCGATCATCGAGCCCGAAAAAATTCTGAGCCATCGGATCCGCCACCCCACGGGAATCAGGAGGATTGAATTCCTCGTTCGCTGGAAAGACCGCACGCCAACTGAAGATAGCTGGGTGCCCCTGAGCAACATCGAAAATCACCCTGCCCTGCAAGTGTACCTGAGGAGCCGGGGATTCCGCGATATACACGCACTCGCGTAGCGGAGGGGGCTTCTTGAGGGGGGGGGTAGTGTAAGGAATTTTCTCGGCATTCCTTACGGAGCCGACTACATCGCGTACAGCAACAGCCGATTTTTCGCCCGTTACTGCTAACGGAACTTCGCCGACTTCGCGCGCACTGTTTTACCAAACCTCGCACGGCTGGCATGGCCGTATCGGCCTACGCTTCGGGACTAGCCCGAGCCTCGCTCCAGCGTAGCACTAGCAAGCTCGCACGCACCGCGTTACCGTTTTGCATGTTTCGCGTATAAATGTTCGCTCATGCCTTCGCTCACATTTTGTACTCGTTTGACACCTTAGTGCAATTCTCGCTACCTCGATTCATTGCACCCGTAACAAGGCTACTTCCAATTCTGTACACCATTCCTATCAAGCATATATAGATGATTTAGCAATTTTAGATAACAAAAACAAACTCACACAGCAATATCTGGTAAGGTACAATTTATTTTAGGATTGACGCTCCTCGTCACCTACTCTCTCCCCATCCCTTCTCTCCCCCTCCCTCCTCATGAACACCCCCCTCACTCGCCGCGCCACATTGAATGCCGACAGCGCCAGCAGAAGTGCGACTCCCAGCCCTCCACGCTCTTCCACGGCGCCTGCCAGGGATGGGCGGAACGAGGGGGACGGTCCCATCCAATGCGCAGCGCTGATGGACGCATGGGCTGTAGCGCCCTGGGTGAATGCACCTCGCAGGCCACCACCTGTAGCGCCAGCTGTTTTACCTAAGTCTCCAATTTTTTCTTCTAGTGCCTTATCCGCAGCACCAGCAGCGGCCACATCAGTAAGCCCTTCCTCACATGCCACCTGCGCCACTGTAGCCACTGGCACAGGCACCCCAGCAGCAGCAGCAGCAGATGCCGCCCCCCCTCCCTCGCCCCCTGAGTGGCACTTTCTCTGAGGCAGCACCAGCAGGGGCGCCAGCCCCATGAGGCACCCGATGGTCACCCCGACAGTTGCGCCGCCCGTCTCCGCCCACCGCGCGCGGGAATCCGCAAGCTGCTTGGAGGAGAAGTTAACATCCGGCAGGAATCGGCCTGTAGCGCCCTCTATGTATTCACGGAACACCGTCCCCACTATGTCCGACACCGCGTTGCCCAGCCCCGCCGCCTGCGAACGGGGGAAGAGAAGGGAAGAGGCGGAAGGGGGGATCCTTTAGAGTCAACTCAAAAGTCACCTCGACGTACCCTCGGAAGAGCGTGCCCAGCCCCGCCGCCTCATTGCCCCCCCAGCCTCAATGCCCTCGGGGAAGTCCGACCTCACTATGTCTGCCACCGCGTGCCCAGCCCCACTGCCTTGCTGGGAGGGGTAGAGTGCTGACTTTTGAGTCGACTTAAAAGTCAGCACTATGTCTGCCACCGCGTGCCCAGCCCCACTGCCTTGCTGGGAGGGGTAGAGTGCTGACTTTTGAGTCGACTTAAAAGTCAGCACTATGTCTGCCACCGCGTGCCCAGCCCCACTGCCTTGCTGGGAGGGGTAGAGTGCTGACTTTTGAGTCGACTTAAAAGTCAGCACTATGTCTGCCACCGCGTGCCCAGCCCCACTGCCTTGCTGGGAGGGGTGGGGCGGAGCAGCGGCGGAGAAAGGGGGAAAGAATGGAGGATAGGCAGAGAGGCGTGGTGAGGAATGGAATATCCGTTGTAATGGATGGGGATATGAGGGTGGGCTGCAGGGGGATGAATGTTGGCGTGAAAGTGGTGGTGCAGTAGGCGAGCGAGCGGGCATATGGTGGCCATCCACGAGACACCATTCACGAGACGCCATTCACGAGACGCCATTCACGAGACGCCATCCACGAAAAGGGCACAGCGCATGCATGCGTGGACGCACCATGAGAGTGGAGATGCCAAAGGCAGCGATGAGCGAGTGTGGTAAAAAACGGGAGCAATGTACGAAGAGAGGCAACTCTAAGAGGGGCACAGGGCATGCGAGGGCGCACCATGAGAGTGGAGATGCCAAAGGCAGCGATGAGCGAGTGTGGTAAAAAACGGGAGCAATGTACGAAGAGAGGCAACTCTAAGAGGGGCACAGGGCATGCGAGGGCGCACCATGAGAGTGGATATCTTTTGAGGCGCCTCAAAAGAGAGGCAACTCTAAGAGGGGCACAGGGCATGCGAGGGCGCACCATGAGAGTGGATATCTTTTGAGGCGCCTCAAAAGAGAGGCAACTCTAAGAGGGGCACAGGGCATGCGAGGGCGCACCATGAGAGTGGAGATGCCAAAGGCTGCGCCCAGCGTGCCTTCAATGATGTCTCCAGCGATGAGCATGATGGTGTTGTCTGCCATGCCATGCCATGCCATGCCATGCCATGCCATGCCATGCGGGGCAGGGACACAGTGAGGCACATTCCAAAAGTGAGGCACGATCAAACGGTGGGGTTCCAGACGATAAGGAGACAAAAAGAAAACTTCAAGTAGGTAGCATTTGCGAATGCTAGACCCCTGTGAGGTGCACATTTCAACGTGAGCCATGATCGGCATTGTTTGCTGCCCAAAAAGCCATACTGCATTTCACCACATCTTACCAATCTCCACCCAGCACCCTGCGCCCTCTCCATGCCGCCCTGCTATTGACCCACAATTGCTCTTCACGCATGATATACCTCACTATATGCCCCAGCCCCTCTTCTCCCCCACCGCTTTCGCCTGCTCCTCTCCCACCCATACCTACTTCTGGTTTCCCCTCTTTCCCCTTACTCCCCGCTGCTCTCGCTTCTTCGCCCACCCACCCCACCTCGCCTCCGTCCCCTCCCCTTCCTTCCCCTCCCCATCTATTCACCTCCCCCTCTCCTCGTCTCTCCCCCTCCCCATCCCTTTCCCTGCCCCACGCCTCTCACCTGTCACGCCGAACCCGATGTTGCCTGCAGTATGGGGGAGGGAAGGAGGGGAGGAAGAGGAGGAAGAATGGGGAGAGGAGAAGGGAGGTGGAGGTGAGAGGGTGAAGGGAGAGAGGCGCGGACTCAAGCCCTCACACGGTTCCTTCAGAACGTGATTCATTCAAACCCCGTCGGAAGTAAACACGGTGAACCATGCTCTGCTATGTGGCTACGCTGTTGGAAAAACAAATAGAAAATTTGAACGAGCTTCGCCCTCTATCCATTCAACAACCTATAGCTGTTTCCGAGCACACCTATAGCGGAGCAAGTGGCGGGTCGCACCTATAGCAGAGCGCGTGGCGAGCAGGCCGAGCTGGTGCAGGTTGAGCGGGCGGTCGGCGGCCGCCATCTTGGCGTTCTGCGCCTCGACGTACGTCGCGAACTCGCGCGCGTCCAGCACGCCGTCGTGGTTCACGTCCGCCGCCTGAAACTCCTGCGCCGCGTCGTGCCTCTCCGTCGCTGCATGCGAAAGGGAGGGAGCGGGAATGAGACCAGATGCGAGAATGGGATGAGGGGTTATGGGGGATGGAGAGCACGCGGGCACGAATAGGACGACGAGACGGACTGAGGTCGCGAAGGACAGCGGGACAGACGCGTGGGTGTCGACAGACGACACGAGAGGATTGCAGCGACGGGAAAAAGAACACGCACATCCCGGAAATAGCGCCGTCAGAAGCGCCGCGCGCCCGGCGGTATCGAGCTGGCGGACGAGCTCCCCCGCCGCGGCCTCGCCGAGCCGCAAGTTCGCGCCGCCGCTTCCATTGCCGACACTCCCCGAGGGTGACGTGGCGACAGAGAGCAGCCGTGCCACCTCAGCAAGCTGCTCTTCGTGCTCGGGCTCCAGCAGCTCCACAGATGTCGCGCCGCCTTCGCCGCCGCTCGGCGCGCTGCTGCTGGTTTCGTTCGACGCGCGGAGAATGAGTGAGCGGCGAGGGCGGTGTGGGAATCGGCCCGCCGGTCTTTCGAATCTGGGTGAAAATGTGGAAAAACGTCCATTGGGGACTACTTTAATTGCTTGTACGGCTAGGCTTTGACTTAGCGCGGTAGCCATGGTCGGCGAGGAATATACTCAGCAGAACCTAGCGTATGTTCAGAAAAAATATATGTAATAATCTAGAGCAAACCAGGCAAACCTCCTAGCTCCGTATTCTTCGGCGTGTTTTAGTCCAGGGAAAAGCCGAGGTGGGTGTGATGAAGGGCTAGACCGTTGTTCAGGAGGAAATGACAGAGCGCCATGTTTTCAAATTTCCAATTCCAATGGGCAGTGGTTTTGACAGCGCATTGCTCTGCGCTCGCGTCCAATACCTTGGGGCATATTCTCTCTCAGTTTCCCCTTTTAAGTCCACAAATACAAGTTGTTTTTAGGTTACGGGGTATTGAAAATGTATTGGTCGAGTCCATGGCAAACGCTCAGCTCGGGACCAAAAAAATATAACCCTCATGGATGGTATGCCACGAAGAGAGCATCAACCCTAAACACCATGAGGCAAGGTGTTCAGGGTTGATGCCTCCCAAATGGCTTGTCATCAGAGTGGGTTTTAGTTTTCCCACTGGTCTCTATACTGAGCCCAGGTAAACTTAATATTTGCCCTTCTATACGTTTGGTCATGAAAAACGGGAAACAGCAATATAAACTGACCGCGGGAATTGGGCGCGAACGCGGTGGGAGTCGCTGTCAAAGCCACTGCCGAAAGGAATCGAAAACGCGCAAACACGGCGGTCCGTCATTTCCTCGTTGTTCAGTCAGTGCCAGCTGCAAATGTTCGGGCGGAGCTTCTCGCGCTTGAGGTAGCGGGGGCTCAGGGGGGCTTGGTGGGACTTGGTGGGGCTTGGCGGAGGAATCATGGGCTGGGGGCGTGTAGAGAAGCGAGGTTTGGTGAGAGGCGCCTGTACCTACGAAGCGATGATTGGTGTAGACTAGGTTCGGGGAATCACTGAGCTTCGGAAGAAAGGCCTGAATTTTTCCCATACGAAAGTGATGACTTTCTGACTGGACATCTTGGGAAGCCAGCGTCGATCAAGACGAAAACCAGCGTGGCTGGGTCGTGTCAAATTTGTCGTTTACACGCGTGGGGACCTGAAAACACGTCCTGACTCCTTGTTGGCGCAAAAATATCGGGCTCGAGCCCAAAAAGGCGGCACAGATCCTCCAATCGCAGCAGAATCCTGAACTTTCTAAATGAGGGAATGCTTGCGGAAAGAAAGTCAACCCGTTCCCAACTAATGAGCAACGTCGCACGAGCGTAGGTTCCCTATTTCCGCGGTACACCTCACCCGTTCGCATCCCCCATGTACCAGCTCGCACGCTTTGCATCGCACGTGCAGCTCAAATTCAACCCAAACGGAGAGAACCAAACGCGCGCCTCGATTTCAAATCTTCGTTCACACCGCAGAGCCCCAGACCAGATTTGCGCAATCACAGGTCCGCAGCCCAGAAGCATTCGTCCGCGCAGCTTGCAGTCTTCCCCAACGACGAGGAGGAACGAAATTGAACGCAACTTTTGCGCGTGTGGTCGAGGATCAGCAATATGGCTCATACCGTCGGATGACAGTAGTATACAGAGTATCATATTGCACCTCTACTTAGAATAACAAGTTTGATAGACATACGGCACTAAGAACTCCACGTTGGAAACAACTTATTTTTGCCCAAAGAGACGATTCACTGGCGATTGCTGCACCATAAGCAATCGCTCCTTGGCGCATCCCTTCAAGAGAACAGACAGCATGGCAGCCACGACCGCGACGTTAGGGCCTATCGCCGCAGCGAAACGCGGCGTAACACATCGACCAGCGCCGCCACGGGCGACTTCTTCTCAAAGATCACGGCTGGCGCCCCTAGATCGAATTTCCCCCTCCGCTCCGGTTTTGCGGCGAACCATTTCTCGTTCAAAAGTCTCGCGAGGCGGCCCGCAGACTCCACGGCCGCACCGAGCCGGATTTAACGTGTCGGCGGCATTCGCGGGAACGTCGGCAGATTCTGCGGGAGCGCCTTTGTTGGAGCAGCCGGACCAGCGGGCGGTGGTGGCGGACGTCGCGCGGCTCTTATCGAAGCCGCGAAGCTACGACTTTCGCGAACACCATCACCACGAGCAGCACAGTAAAGAAGCGCACCATAACGAAGATGAGGAGCGCGCGGCTGCAGCGAGCGTGAAGGAGGGGACGACGATCGGCGAGGTGGCGGCGATCGAGCTCGTGCGACAGCTGAGCCCGCAGGGGCGCGAAGTGCTGCTCACAGCGCTCTTCCCGGGAGGTACGCGAATGCCTTTCGAGTCGACATTACTAGATTGTCCCCGCGAAATACGCGAACGTCGGAAACTCGAGAGCAGAAGAGCAAGTTGGAGCACGCGGAGGCGCATCACGACGGAGTAATCAGCACCAGCAGTCGGTGCCAGCGGTAGAATCTTCAACGTGCTCCTTCAACTCAGACGTTCACTCGGTTGTGTCCGTGTGCGTGACTGTGTGCGCGCAGCGAACAGCGCGGAGGCGGAGGAGGAGTTTGAGCACGCGGACGCGCATCACGACGGGGTGATCAGCGAGGGCGAGTTCGAGCAGTACGTGGGCGAGCAGCAGGCCAAGATCGACGCGCTGCACCGCCCGCTCGACTTCCCGCAGCTCGCGCTGCTCGCCAAGAAGGAGGCGCTCGGTGCGTGTGTGGTCGTATGTGTGGTAGGCATGCGAATGGTACTGAATGCTAGCGCGCGGTGGTGAGCGGTGGTGAGCGGTGGTGAGTTGTGGTGAGAGCAGCAAGCCAAGAACTGTGCGCTGCACGCGCTTGACTTCCCACAGCTCGCGCTGCTCGGAAAGAAGGAGGCGCTTGGTGCGTGTGTGATATTGCGTGTGGAGACAGACATGCGAGTTTGATGAGAGGTGTTATGACAAGCAAATGAGTTCTCCTACCGTGGCTCATTAATTTGTCCCCTTCTCTCCCCTCCGCTTCCCCGTCGTTCCCCTCTCGTTTCTCCCTCCATTTATCTCTCCCCTCCCCCACCCCTCCCCCCTTTCCCCCTCACCCTCCCCCCACTCCCCCCTTCCCCCGGCATGTTGGACTCTACGCGCCGCTGCGCGCAGGCAACTTGGGCTTCGGACTCACAAGTAAGCGCTCTGGGGGGGACGGGTGGGATAGAGATACAGGGGGAGGAGAAAGTGGGAGGTGGTGGGAGACTCGGCAAGCGGGCTAGGTCACGGATGGATCGGTTTTAGTATGAACAGATCAGGTGACTAGGACTGCTGGTTTTCTGGATGCTTGTGAGGTAACGGTAATCGCCACTTGACAATAAACTGGTTGTGAGACGTCTCATAACCAATTTATAATGACGTGGCTTATCCCACAAATGGACAGCCTAGAGCAGTCGTCACGTTCAGAAGAATGGTGTTTTAGGTAGCCCCCAGCTTCTCCTGCAGCGTATCTCTCTCACTTACTCTGGCATGCTCACCCACTCCCCTCTCACCCCTTCTTCCCCACTTTCCCCGCCTCCACTCCCCTTCCCAATTCCCCGGTCACATCCTCTATTCATGGGTTCTTTATTCTTTCGCAGAGAACACGGTGATGATTATATCAGGCGACTTTATAGCGAGTACGCTTGGAGCCACCTTCGGGTTTTCTACGCTCATGGTAAGCCTTGGAAAGGGGATGCAGGCAGAGCAGTCAGCCCTCCCATTGAGTCAGCTGGGGTCCGCTGAAAGTCATAATGCCCTACAGTCCCTCTTTAGCTGCTTTCCAACTACCCTTGTACAGTCACATCAGCTCCTTCGGTTGGGAACCCGAACCAGCCTTTGCCAACCCTCGTATGCCTTTGATAAGCCTCAAGCGTGCCTCCCCTTTCTCCCACCCCCATCAGGCGGCGGGTCTGGGCAATGCAGTGGCGGACGTGATAGGCACGTGGTCACGGGGAGCCATAGAATCATCCTCCTCCAAGCTGCTGCCCGGCTCCACCTTCTCCTCGCACCAGCTCGAGCACCCCAAAGCCCAGCTCTTCGCCACTGTCGGCGCCGTTTTGGGAGTCACTGTGGGCGGCTTGATGGGTCTCTCTCCGCTGTTTTTCCTGCCGGCTCGTGGGGGTGGAGGGGAAGGCGGGCACGGTGCAGGTCCGGCGGTGACTGCAGGCGTGGCGGCTGCTTCGGCGGCTGCTTCGGCGATGAAGGTTGCTGCGCCGCTTGCGACTATTGCGTCGGCGGATGGGGTTGAGGAGGTCGCGTCAGGTCATGCTACAGCTGGTGCTACTGGAATCACTGGCGCTACAGCTGGTGCTACAACTGGTGCTACATGTGGTGGCGTGGGGGGAGCTTTCACCCGGGGAGCCACAGCCCATGCGTCCATCAGTGCAGCGCATTGGATGGGGCCGTCCCCCTCATTCCGTCCACCACTGGCAGGCGCCGTGGAAGAGCGTGGAGGGCTGGGAGTCGCACTGCTGCTGGCGCTGTCGGCATTCAATGTGGCGCGGCGAGTGAGGGGGGTGTTCATGAGGAGGGAGGGGGAGAGAAAAGGGGCGGGGGAAATGAAATAGCAGCATAAATATCTCGAATGAAGGACCATATTTACTATACGGATTTTAATATGCTTGGGCTGCCTTTTTTTGGTGCAGTTTTATGTTATATAGTCTGGTTCATTTTGGTCCATGCTACTCTTTCAAAACATCCATAAGGCACTTGTAGCGCTCACCGGTGCTTCTGCTAAGGAGGATTTACATCTCTACACAGCAGCTCTGTCGGTTTGGCGGCGCCACGCTGGCTTCGCATGAATATCGCATCTCCCCTTTTCCAGGGGGCTGATTGTCCCAGCCGAACCAATGAAGGTTAGGTAATTAGCGACCGGGTGAGAGCTTGCCGCAGCAAGAGTTTTGTTCGTCGATCACAGCTGCTATTTTTGTATGCCGTCAGATCAACCGTGGATCGAACGCGTGAACACCCTGCAATGTTACTGTACATATGCTTTCTATCTCGAGCAGCGGGCTAATTGTTGGTTGGACAGCTGTCATCAGGACGTGCACAATGTGTACAGTAATGCCTCTTCGTTTTTCCAGAGGCTAGACGTGTGTGCGCGCCCCTTTCACCCCCGCCTGCCCTGCAAGATCCCGCCTGTCTTGTTCCCCCTTTCGGTTTTGTTGGTTTGAATTGAAGCCCCGCAAGCTTGAGGTTCGCCGCCCTTGTCAAGACCAGGCGACAGCTGTCCCCCCACCCCACCCCCTCCCGTAAAAATCCAACTCCCTTTCCCCCCCTTCCCCCCATTCCCCCCCTTCCCCCCCCCCCCCACCCACCCACCCTCCTGTCGGCCATGTTGTATTTGCGTGCATTGCAGCTGTGCTTGGTTGCGCTGGGGAGCACGTACACACGCAATTTACTGCACTTTTCCTTCAGCAGAGCCGCCATTTTTCAGCTGCTTTTTGCACGTGGCGGACTTGGGCCACCCCACATTATTTATCAACCACCGTTGCTTACAAAGAAACATGTCCAGCAACATTATATAGGCTCCTAGTGACTCAATTCACGTTGACTTTGGCGGGGTCTGCGCATGTCTTGGAGTCGCCTGAAAAACCGCTGAAAAAAACATAAACCTCGCCAGACAGAGCGATATCCCCCCAAGAAGCTACGGGCGACGAGCAGCACCAACGCATTAGCGTGGCCTCTGACGAGCCGCACTTAGCGCTTCAGTGAGAGTTACACTTGACGTGCCGCACTTAGCGAGCCATGGCGTCGCTGGAAGTGCTCGCGTACACGTTCGGCGTGCTGGCCGTGGTGCTGTTCGGCGCGGGCGCGTGCGCGTTCGCGGTGTACCGCGAGATGAAGCAGGGCGGCCCCGACACGCCCGACTTCTTCCTCACGGCTCGCAAATCGGTTCCCATGCTCACCATCGCGTGGTAAGTCAACGGTGATCGCGCCCATTGCTTGGTAAGTCAACGGTGATCGCGCCCATTGCTTGGTAAGTCAACGGTGCTCGCGCCCATTGCTTGGTAAGTCAACGGTGCTCGCGCCCATTGCTTGGTAAGTCAACGGTGCTCGCGCCCATTGCTTGGAAGTCAACGGTGCTCGCGCCCATTGCTTGGAAGTCAACGGTGCTCGCGCCCATTGCTTGGTAAGTCAACGGTGATCGCGACTATCGCGTGGTAACCCCGTTCCCATGCTCACCGTCGCGTGGCAAGACAATGGCGCTCGTGGCCACTGCGCGGCATTTGCGGAAAAGCTGCAGCGGCTCGCAGCGGCGCGCTGTGCATGCGACAGGTGAGCGCTTTGCCGGCCACGTGTCGCAGCGGGGCGCTCCTCAAACGACACGGGTTTCCCACGACCAGTGCCGGTGGCCCTGTGGTTGTGCTACTCGTTGCGCGGGCCTTCCGGACATCGCGGGAAGGTGCCATTCGCGACGCCTCCAGTCACCCTCCCGTAAACCCCGAACCCGGGAAGTGCGAAAGCCCCCCCGTCCATATACCCCCTGTTTATTTCCGTTTGCCGCTGGTGCGATGGGCGATTCTCCGTTCGCCTTAACAAACCACTCCTTTCCCCTTCCCCTTCCGCCTCGCCCCCCTCCCCTTCCCCCTTCCCCTTTCCCCTTCCCCCTCCGCGCAGGTCGTTCTACGCGGGCGCGATGGGGTCGTGGGCGCTGTTCGGGCCGCCGTCGTACTGCTTGTACGCGGGCACGCTGGGGATGATCATGTACGCGATATCAGCAGGCCTGCCTATCATCATAGTGGCGTGGTTCGGCGCGGTCATCCACCGCCTCGTGCCGTCCGTCGTCTCCATGGCGGACTATGTGCGCCGCCGCTTCGGCCTGTAAGGTTTCGGGGTTAGGGGCGCGGGGGGTTGTGGCGTGGTGGGGTTCGGTATGCGGGGTTTAGGGGTTCGGTCATCCACCGTCTCGTGCCGTTCGTCGTATCCATGGCGGACTATGTACGCCACCGCTTAGGCCTGTGAGTCGTCGGGTGGGGGGGTGTCTGGGTTTGCAATGTTCGGAGTTGAGGGGTTTGTGCTGTGGCAAGCGAGTAGCCGCCTCGTGCCCTTACATTCCCTCTCATGAGTCCCCATGGCATGGCCCGCCGCTTCTGCATGTGGCTCTGAGGGGTTGGGTCTACCCCTCACATTCCCTTGTGCTCAATGCTTCCCATTACCGCTCAATGCTTCCCATTACCGCTCAATGCTTCCCATTACCTCCTGTCATCGTTCCTTTCCATCTCCCCTCCACTTTCCCGTCCTTGTTCCACTCTTCTCCATTGCTATCCTCCCTTCCCAGCGTCATCTCCCTGTACGTCTCCGCGCTGATGCTGTTCAACATGGGAGTGGCCATCACAGCGGAGTACACGGCCGTAGGAAGTCTCTTCACTCACACCATTGCCCCCTTGGCCCCATCCCCCCTCCTCCCCTTCTTCCCAGCGTCATCTCCCTCTACGTCTCAGCCCTCATGCTGTTCAACATGGGAGTGGCCATCACAGCGGAGTACACGGCCGTGGGCAGTCTCTTCACGGACATCATCGGCTCCAAGAGCCTGCCCATCATCCTCGTTATAGGCCTCGTCTCGCTCACCTACACCGCCATCGGAGGGCTCTACGTGTCCATTATCACCGACCAGTGGCAGGTGCGCGGATTGTGCGGGTGGTGGGTGCGCGGATTGTGTGCGTGGGTGGGCGGTGGGTGGGTGGGTGGGAGGGGGAAAGGGGAGAGGGAGGGGTGGCTGTGTGCGTGAGTGGCTGGGTGTTGAGGCGACTCAGCACACGGAGCTATTGGAGGGCTCTATGTGTCCATTATTACCGACTGGTGGCAGGTGCGCGGATTGCTGTGCTGGTGTGTGGGTGCGTGGGTGAGTGAGTGGGTGGGTGGATGGGTGGATGGGGGGGTGCGTATCCGTGCTCATGCTTTCATATCCATCTGTGCCACGCTCTTGCCTCCTCCCTGCCCCCTCCACCTCTTTCCCTTCTCTCCCTCTCCCCACCACCAGGTGGGCATATCAGTGGTGTTCGTCCTCTTCATATTCGTCTGCAACATTGCTGACTCTACGCTCTTCCCGTCTCCACTCGTCCTTCTCCATCCTCCCTGCCCCCCCCCACCACCTCCCCCCAACACCAGGCGGGCAAATCAGTGGTGTTGGTGCTCTTCATATTCATCTGCAGCGTTGCTCACCCCACGCGCTTCCCCTCACCATTCTCCCTTCCCTCCTTGCCCCCACCACCTCCCCCCAACACCAGGCGGGCATATCAGTAGTGTTCGTGCTGGTGCTCTTCATATTCGTCTGCGCCACGTTCGACGCGCCTCTCGGCCCCTTACCGTCCGAGCCGGTGGATCTCACGTGGAGCAACGAGTATGGGCTGGCGTCCATCGCAGTCATGCCCATCTCGCTCATCTCCTCCACGCTCTTCAGCGAAGCCATGTGGCAGCGGTGAGTGCGGGCTCTCTGTGTGGGTGTCACATGGCAGCGGTGGATCACAGCACATGCACCTCGCTGTCAGGCACTACAGCCTCGCCTCCATACAGACTCGCGTCCATAGCAGTCATGCCCATCTCGCTCATCTCCTCCACGCTCTTCAGCGAAGCCATGTGGCAGCGGTGAGTGTGGGCTCTCTGTGTGGGTGTCACATGGCAGCGGTGAGGGATCTGCTTCACTTTTCAAGCCTCTTGTTCACATCTCACTGACTTCACATCTCACCGACTTCACATCTCACTGACTTCACATCTCACTGACTTCACATCTCACTGACTTCACATCTCACTGACTTCACATCTCACTGACTTCACATCTCACTGACTTCACATCTCACTGACTTCACTTCACATCTCACTGACTTCACATCTCACTGACTTCACATCTCACTGACTTCACATCTCACTGACTTCACATCTCACTGACTTCACATCTCACTGACTTCACATCTCACTGACTTCACATCTCACTGACTTCACATCTCACTGACTTCACATCTCACTGACTTCACATCTCACTGACTTCACATCTCACTGACTTCACATCTCACTGACTTCACATCTCACTGACTTCACATCTCACTGACTTCACATCTCACTGACTTCACATCTCACTGACTTCACATCTCACTGACTTCACATCTCACTGACTTCACATCTCACTGACTTCACATCTCACTGACTTCACATCTCACTGACTTCACATCTCACTGACTTCACATCTCACTGACTTCACATCTCACTGACTTCACATCTCACTGACTTCACATCTCACTGACTTCACATCTCACTGACTTCACATCTCACTGACTTCACATCTCACTGACTTCACATCTCACTGACTTCACATCTCACTGACTTCACATCTCACTGACTTCACATCTCACTGACTTCACATCTCACTGACTTCACATCTCACTGACTTCACATCTCACTGACTTCACATCTCACTGACTTCACATCTCACTGACTTCACATCTCACTGACTTCACATCTCACTGACTTCACATCTCACTGACTTCACATCTCACTGACTTCACATCTCACTGACTTCACATCTCACTGACTTCACATCTCACTGACTTCACATCTCACTGACTTCACATCTCACTGACTTCACATCTCACTGACTTCACATCTCACTGACTTCACATCTCACTGACTTCACATCTCACTGACTTCACATCTCACTGACTTCACATCTCACTGACTTCACATCTCACTGACTTCACATCTCACTGACTTCACATCTCACTGACTTCACATCTCACTGACTTCACATCTCACTGACTTCACATCTCACTGACTTCACATCTCACTGACTTCACATCTCACTGACTTCACATCTCACTGACTTCACATCTCACTGACTTCACATCTCACTGACTTCACATCTCACTGACTTCACATCTCACTGACTTCACATCTCACTGACTTCACATCTCACTGACTTCACATCTCACTGACTTCACATCTCACTGACTTCACATCTCACTGACTTCACATCTCACTGACTTCACATCTCACTGAATTCACATCTCACGGACTTCACATCTCACTGACTTCACATCTCACTGACTTCACATCTCACTGACTTCACATCTCACTGACTTCACATCTCACTGACTTCACATCTCACTGACTTCACATCTCACTGACTTCACATCTCACTGACTTCACATCTCACTGACTTCACATCTCACTGACTTCACATCTCACTGACTTCACATCTCACTGACTTCACATCTCACTGACTTCACATCTCACTGACTTCACATCTCACTGACTTCACATCTCACTGACTTCACATCTCACTGACTTCACGTCTTGACATCTCAAAAGTCGGTGAGACGTGAAGTGTGCTTGGTCACATCACATCCACCTCCCTGTCAGGAGGCAGCCGTCAATGTTCTTTGTCAGACAGTCCAGGCTGCCCTCCGTCATCTCTCTCTTCTCACCTCTCTCCGTCATCTCTCTCTTCTCACCTCCCTCCGTCATCTCTCTCTTCTCACCTCCCTCCGTCATCTCTCTCTTCTCACCTCCCTCCGTCATCTCTCTCTTCTCACCTCCCTCCGTCATCTCTCTCTTCTCACCTCCCTCCGTCATCTCTCTCTTCTCACCTCCCTCCGTCATCTCTCTCTTCTCACCTCCCTCCATCATCTCTCTCTTCTCACCTCCCTCCGTCATCTCTCTCTTCTCACCTCCCTCCATCATCTCTCTCTTCTCACCTCCCTCCGTCATCTCTCTCTTCTCACCTCCCTCCATCATCTCTCTCTTCTCACCTCCCTCCGTCATCTCTCTCTTCTCACCTCCCTCCGTCCAGGCTGCCCTAGTGAGGCCATGACTGTGACTCTACTGAATTCCAGGTGTTGTCTCTCTACTGAGAGGGAGCCCTCTATCCCCTTCCCAACACACCAGCTGCGGGGCGTCAGCCAGTCGCAAGGCACTGCTGGGGGAAGCAGCATAGCCATAGCATAGCCATAGCATAGCCATAGCATAGCCATAGCATAGCATAGCCATAGCATAGCCATAGCATAGCATAGCCATAGCCATAGCATAGCCATAGCATAGCCATAGCATAGCCGTAGCATAGCCATAGCATAGCCATAGCATAGCCATAGCATAGCCATAGCATAGCCATAGCATAGCCATAGCATAGCCATAGCATAGCCTTAGCATAGCCATAGCATAGCCTTAGCATAGCCATAGCATAGCCATAGCATAGCTATGCTGCTGCCGCTCCTCCCTGCCCCCCCTTCGCCCAACCCACCCTCCCCAGAACACCAGGTGCTGGGCGTCAGTGAGTCGCCAGGCGCTGCTGGGGGGAGCAGAGAGTTTTCTCCAGACCACCTACTAAGCCTGCTGGCCCACACCTGCCCTTCTGCCCCCCCCTCCCCTGCTCGTCGCACCAGCTGCTGGGCGTCATCGAGCCGCAAGGCGCTGCTGGGGGGAGCAGCGCTGGCGTCAGTGGCCGTCACCATTGTCGTCTTCCTCTTCGGCTTCGGCGGTATGCTCTCCCCCTCCTTGCTCTCCCCGTTGCTCTCCCCCTCCTTGCTCTCCTGCTCTCCGCTTGTCCTCGCTTGCTGTTGCCTTGCCCACCCCTTGCTCTCCTGCACTCCGATTCCCTTCTCAAACCATCAATCTTCTAGACTAAAGGCTTACTGGCCGTGTGGGGCCGTGTGGCAGCCCAACGGGGATGGACGTTCCTCAACGCCACACGGGCCCACATGGGTAGGATGGGTGGTTGACCCATGTCTGCCTCCTTTATCCCTGGTGCCCTTGCTCCCATCCCCGCGTTTTCCCCGTTCTCCTCATCAACCACTCTACCACACCCCTGCCTTCCCCTTACAACCCCACCAACAGGCCTACTGGCGGTGTGGGGAGGCGTGTGGCAGCCCAGCGAGGGCTTCACCAACACCACCACCATTTCCTTCCCTTTCTTCAACCACTCCACACCCCTGCATCCCCCCTCCGGCCCCTCCACCCCATACACCAGGTTTACTCGCCGTTTGGGGTGGGGTGTGGCAGCCGAACGAGGATTTCACCAACACCAACACCATCCTCTTCTCTCTCTTCAACGACACCACGTGGATCCTGGTCATCACCACCGTGCTCGCCGTCGTCATGTCCGAGTCCGCAGTCGACTCGCTGCAGAACGCCATTGCCGACACGCTCACCACCACCTTCCTCGCAATCATCGACTTCTTCCTCTCCGTCTCCTCCGACGCAGTACAGGCTGCAGTGGCAAAGACAGCCTTCATGTCAGTATTCGAAGCCAAGGGCATCTGGGCGGTGCGGGCCATCGTGCTTCTCTTCAACATCCCTCCGCTCGTCGTGGCCCTCAAGGGATACAACGTTCTCCAGCTCTTCCTGCTAGCCAACCTCCTCACCACCACATCAGTCATCCCCGTGATGGCGGGTGTGATCCCCGGGAAATGGTCCCGCTGGGTCGTCACGCCGTTCTCCGTGGGCTTTGGCTGCCTGTCTGGGATCGCTTCTCTCTTCATCTGGACGCAAATCTACTCGGTGATAAACGACATGTCGTACAGCGATTCGCTCTACCAGGTGTTCCTATTCGCGTACGACTACCCGCCGTTCCTAATGGCTCTCGGGTTTTCATTCTATGGGATGCTGGTGGGTGCGGGGTTGGAAGCTGTGCTGAGGATGGCGCTCAAGCTGGAGTACCCCGAGTTTGATCTGGGTGCGGAAGAGTTGCCTGTGGTGCAGGGCGGTGAGATGGTGGATGCAGGGATGGAGAAGGTGGGCATGAGTGATGTTGGTGCGCCTATAATGTCTTATTGATGGGATGCTAAGCATGGGTTGTGATTGCAGTGGTCACTGTTAAATGTAGCGGGCTTGGGGGTTTTGTGTTTTGCCCATACTCGTTCCCCTGGGAGAACCTTTGGATTCAAACAGTGCAGTTCTTTGCAAAGTACCGTAGTGGTGATGCAGGGAGAAAATCTGCACAGTTGTGGTGATGCAGGGAGAAAATCTGCACAGTTTTGATGATGCAGGGAGAATACCTGCACAGTTGTGATGTCTGCACAAGCATTGGGGCACAACACAAGACACAGCTCAGGGGGAATGACCACTTGTTGGCATTGCTCTGCACCCTTCCGGCAAGCTTCAAATGTAATTTCACCTACAGAACACCCACCAGATCAAACTAAAACAACCGAGAACACATTAAATAATCCCTTTGCATTGCATTACACCCCCTTACCACCGCACTAGATCCATTCATTTTCACGTAAAGGTTCTGTTTGAAGCACATGGACTCCCTAGTACACCGGTTCCGGCCACCCACTGTGTGCTGACTTGCATGCAGCACCAGCTCCCATCGCCCTCTCTCTGAGCGCACAGCACAACTCAACAATCACTTCGACCGCGCTTGCCGTGCCATGCCTTATCTCCAACCTCTCAGTTTTCCCACTCGTGTTCCCTTGGATAGAATGGAGTGAAGCTCTAGTGTAGAAGTAGGGGAAGATCTCTCCGCCCTCCCACTCATGCTGCTCTCCTTCAACCCTGTTTCCCCTCTGCTCTTGCTTCTTCTGCCACGCCCCCTGCTCTTTACCCATAGCCAAAGCCCCCCACCACCCAACACATGCGCTGCCCCTGGAAGGGCTTGGTGAAGCTTTGACCTCCACCGCCCTCTCCACCCTCCTCCGTCCGTCCCCTCTTCCCCCTCCTCCCTCCCTCCTTCCCTCTCCCCCATCATAACCTCTCCCCCCCCCACCCCCCCTTCCCCCTCCTCCCTCCCTCCTTCCCTCTCCCCCATCATAACCTCTCCCCCCCCCACCCCCCCTTCCCCCGTTCTTGCGTCGTCACACGTCATCACTGCACCGCGCATCCGCACACGTCATCCTCGTCGGACGCGTCGTATCTGCGTCGCCTGGGCGGCAGGCGAATATCCTCCCACTCCACGTCGCTGCGCGCAATGCAAGGCGAAGCGGAGTTGGGGGGATGGGGGTAAGGGAGGGGAGAGAGATAGGGGAGGGAGATGGGGGAGAGAAGGGGCAGAGGTTGGTGGAGGGAAGGGCGGAAGAGAATGGGGGCCTATTGACTTCCCGCCTCACGTCGCTGCGCAATGCAGGGTGGGCCGTTGACAGGGGAGGGTGAGATGGGGGGGCGGGGGAGGGAAGGGCGGCAGGTTGTAAAAGGAGGGCGAAGAAGCTTGGCTTCTTGCTATTCTCTCAGGAGTAAGGGGAGGGGAGGGAATAGTGGGACCCGTGGGGGAGCCAGGGGGATGGAGAGTGGGTGGATGTGAATGAGCGGGAAAGGGCCCAGTGTCGCACATGGTCGCACATTGTCTCACGTGGTCGCATAGCACGTGGATTGTTACAGCATTGGGCGACGCACCTTCGCTCAAATTCACGAACATCGACGAGCGACCCGCCGTCTTCTTCGTCGCACCACCGAACCCGCTGTCCCTTGCTGTTGGGCGACTTGCTGGGCGACTCTCTCGCACGCGCTGGCGACACCGGCGGGAACCTGTACGGACCGAAAGGCCACGTGGCGCGGAAGGGTATGTCGTCTTCGAGAGTCAACGCAGGTTTGAACGAGTCAGCGTCGTTTTGTTGAGCCAGCGCGCCGCTCGGCGGTTCGGCAGCCAATGCGCTGCCTTCTTCGGAAAAATTGGAAGTTTCGAACGAATCTTCGCTCCCAAAGGACGAGAATCCACTGCACGAATCGTCGCTGCTTGACGATTCGTCGTCGCTTGACAGGTCGTCGCTGTCGCACGATCGCTCGCTATCGCACGAGCTCTTACTGTCGCATGAAGAGCGCGCCGTACCACAGTGCGCGTCCTCTCCCTCCCATACATCCCCGTTGCCCGATGTCTCGATAGAATCGCGCGTCGTCTGTTTACACGTGACGATCTCATCACCCGCTGCAGTAAGTTTCGTAGTATTTTCTCGATACGAATCACTGACGGCAGGAAGGTAAGTTCCTCGTTGATACTCATCGAATAGCTGCGTCTCAGGCGGTACCAGAGCTTCACATTCGCTCTCCTCCGTACCGCAGGATCCTTGCCGAATCGACGGCGGCGAGGCCTCGGCGAGCTCTTGCGAGAAATCTCGCAGCTGAAGGGAAGGCTTGGCACGAGGCTGAGTGGATAACCAGAGGCTGTAGCTCAGGATAGGAACGGCGAGAGTCAGGGGGGGAGATAAAGGGGAAGTGCTGTGCAGGTCGACTTCGGAAGAGTCGAGTCCAGCAAGGGCCATGGCTGCGGTCTGTTGACTGTTGGCCGTTGTACGAGGCGCAATATAAAGAGTTGCTGCCAGATTTGGCGTTCTATGGCTTATCACACGTCGTGTTCACTAGTCCTCCCGACCATTTTTTTAGAAAGAGCAGCTCATGGAGTTCGAGCAGGAGATTGGCGTGACAAGGGAGTTGAGTCGAGTTGAGAGAAGCAGAGCAGGCGCCAACTGCGGCGCTTTTCGCTTTTCTACCAACAATGGTGGCGACTTCCTCGACCTGCTCCGTATCGACCCCAAATAATGCCCAACCATGAAGCTCACACCGCGTTGGCTGCAACTAGTTGCATGCGACTATCGCCGCACCAGCGCGCTACAAGGGGCAAGCTTGGAAAAAAAAAACATTGAATTTCTGTGTGCTCCGTGTGGCGAGGCGATAATCGTCCGCCCTAACCGACCAGTGGAAGAAATTCTGGGCTCCGGATAGGCTCGGTAAGGGCAATTGACGGTGCGCGCTCGAAACCGAACCTTCATCAACGCCATTCCATACCACACCTCAAGGTACGGATAGTTTGCCCTGTTTGTTGGGAATTTGGAACGTGTTAGTTCGTGTCCGTAGGATCGACATGTCAAGTAAGAGCGTGTCAAACCAAAGCGCATTCAAATTAGAGTGTCAAGCACTGTAATGGAAGTGTCAAGTCGAGGCGCAGGTACGAACATCAGCGACGCAATTTCATTGGTTTGAGAATTTGTCATGGCTAGATCTGCTAGGCAACGAACAATTCAAAAGACATATTGTGTGCTGATTGGGCAGCATCTGGTCGTGAGATAGGTACTTGCGACAATCTTCTCTCGTTTGTAGGTTTGTCTGTGCCAATTTCAAAAGTGCTCGACGATTTATATTGGCTGGCAACCTGCAATTTCTTGACACTCTACTAACAGTTGGCAGAGTGTCAAAATGCCAAGTTGACACTGCCCACTTTGACATGTCGTTCCTACGGACACGACCTTGCACAAAGACAAAACTCCAACTTCGTATTGAAGGTGCAACCCAATTGGGCCAAAAAGGTTTGTCAATCGGAAAAGTGTAGTGTGTCTGTCTTCCCGCGATATCATTTTGCAGATGGTTTGGTGTAGAATGGCAGGTTTGGAGCAGGTGGAGGGAATGAAGGCCGCGCGACTTGGTGGAGACTACAAGCTGCAATTCTAATTGCAATTCATACATCACACGTCGGGCACAATAAAGTTTGAGGAGCGAAGAATATGCGGGTCTACTCCCAGCCATCCGACACTGGTCAAGGAGTTGAGCGCGTGCCAAACGCGATACGCCTGGAAGTTACCGCATCGGCTCTGTAAATTGACTGCTTGTACGCGCTAGGGCTAACATCAGCACCAGAGCGTAAAATATGTTTTTACCACGGACAGGGGTTGTATAGTACTCATGAGTGGCAACATTGTGATGCATAGACATCCATTATCTGCGCAATTTAATGGAGCTGCGGAAATGCCTAATAAATAGAAGCCCTTTTGGCAACATGAGATGACATCATCGATTATAAAGATGCAAAGACCGGCCAATGGGATCATGCGGGTAGACGTCCCTCAAGCTCTCCTCCGCATCCAGCCATACCCATTGATCCTCAGGCACCCCACTTACACAAAAATCACTACACCTATCCAGATTATCATCTCCCATTTCCTCCATACCGCTCCCATCAATACCCAAAACCTCCAACAACGCACTAGCCCCTCTCTCCCCAGCAGCCTTCGCCAGCTCACTCCACGACGCCCCCGCTTCATCTACACTCCGCTCCACTTTACAAGCCCCAGAAACAGTCGAATTCGCCCACTGGGAACTAACCCTGGCGCGGCCGCCGCGGCACGGCGTGGGGGCAACCACAGCAGCGGGGTTCTCGAGGGCACGGGAGGAGTATTTGGCGAGGAGTACCGCCCAGAAGTGCACGCGCGAGTGCCATGTGCAGACGAGCGCTGCAAGCTCGTTGGCGTTGCGTACCATGGTGCGGACAGCAGCATCGTTGCGCTGCATCCACTCTATCACACTGAATAGGTCCCGGAAACTGGGAGGAGGGGGAGGGGGGGAGGGGAAAGGTTAGAGAGTTATTCCATGTGCTGTGAGCTCGTTGGCATTGCACACCATCTGCCTTAGGGAGAGTGTTTGCTGCTAGCAGCAGCACTCCCGTGTCAGCAACAGCAGGCCCATGTCACCCACACATGCCTCTGTGCACATAGGTGCATGCACCCCACTCACCTGTGCACCACGGGCACATGAGAGCAGCAGCAGCAGGTCAAAAAGCCTCTGTGCACATAGGTGCATGCACCCCACTCACGGGGCAGCAGCAGCAGGTCAAAAAGCTCCATGCAGCATGAGAGGATGGAACTCCATACACACACCATGCGCACCGCACAGCATCCTACTCCACTCACCCGTGCAGCACGGGCGCATGGTGCACGCCCGACAACAGCAGCGAGTCAAGAAGATCCATGCAGCATGGCAGCATGGAAGCCCATTCACCATGTGCACCACACATGCATGACGCTCACCACATTATCGCACCTCACATAATCACACCCCATATAATCGCACCCCACATAATCGCACCCCACATTATCACACTCCACCCCACTGACCTGTGCCCCACGGGTGCATAGTGCACGCCTGGCAGCAGCAGCGGGTCAGAGAACTCCGTGTAGCCTGACGCGTGGCGGATGACGGCCTGCGGGCCACTCAGAGCGCGACACATGTCACGCGTGCCGATCTGCTCGTCCACCACCAGCACGTACTTGTAGTCTCTTCTCCCTGCCACGTCATCCAGTTCCTCTGCCAGCACCACACCTTGCCTGGGAAGGGGGGGAAGAGAATATCAGCAATGTGAAAGAAGTGAAATCTTGAATCTCAGATTGTGACTTCTTTTCATGTGGTTTTCTATTTGACTATCAATTTCTTGTCCAACACGAGCACGTACTTGTACCCCCTCAATTCTCTCTGCGACGTCATCCACCTCCTCTGCCAGCACCACACCATGCCTGTGGCTATGGGAGGGGGGTAAGGGAAGCGGGCAGGAGATGGGGCAAGACTACCTTACACTGACACGAGACGTCCCAAGGGAACGTTCTTTCCCCATTAAGACCCTCCCTCTCCTGACCCCCCCCCACCGCCCCTCCGTCCAACCCCCTCCCCACCTGAGCAGCAGCTTCTTGGTGTCAACGCCGTCCTTCTCGCCCCACATGGTGAGGCGCGCATCCAGCAGGTCGGGCCGGGCATTGGACATCCCCTCCCCATCACTCTCTCCCTTTCTCTCCCACACCACCCCCCAACAGCCGCCCACCTGAGCAGCAGCTTCTTGGCGTCAACGCCGTCCTTCTCGCCCCACATGGTGAGGCGTGCGTCCAGCAGGTCGGGCCGGGCGTCTGACATGCGGTGCAGGCGCACTCTCAGGCTCGTGGCCCAGTTGGCCTCCTTTAGCACCAGCTCCAACGCCCTCCCCCTCCACTCTGCCTTGCTCTGCCGCTGCTCATGGGGAGGAGGGGGGGGGGGACAGGCAGGGGGACAGGCACGGGGGACAGGCAGGGGATGAGAAGCGGCAGCATCGGACATGCGGTGGAGGCGCACTCGCAGGCTGCTGGCCCAGTTGGCCTCCTTCAACACCAGCTCCAACGCCCTGCCCCTCCACTCCGCCTTGCTCTTGCGCTGCTTAGAGGGGATAAGAAAGAGAGAGAGGCAGGGGGGACATACAGGGGCTGAGGAGAACAAGGCACGTCTGACAAGCGCTGCAGGCGGTGCAGGTGCACTCTCAGGCTGCTGGCCCAGTTGGCCTCTTTTCATACCAGCTCCAACGCCCTGCCCTGCCATACCGCCTTGCTCTGCCGCTGGTCATGCAGGGGGAGGGAGAACGGGGGAAACGATGCAGATGGGAAACATGTGGGAGGAAAATCAAGCCGCAACACGTTCCTGCTTTACGTCAGGTTTGACGTGCAGGTTTGAGGTCAGGTTTGAGGTCAGGTTTGAGGTGCAGGTTTGAGGTGCAGGTTTGACGTGCAGGTTTGACGTGCAGGTTTGACGTGTAGGTTTGAGGTGCAGGTTTGACGTGCAGGTTTGATGTGCAGGTTTGAGGTGCAGGTTTGACAACTACCATCCATACCACTCTCAATCTCCCACACGCACTCACCCGCTCCCATATCGGCAACGGCTCCAACCCCTGCCGCTCCTGCCGTGCCTCTCCTACTTGCCCCGCGCGGGGCGAGTAGGAGGGCTGGTACGCGAGGTCAAGGGGGTCGGGGAAGAGAATGTCCGTCACGCCGGGCGTCCACTGGGAGCTCAGCACTGCAAAGCCCGAACGACCCGATGAGAGTGAATTGTCGTAGCTGTGTGGGTCGTCACACGCGTTCAAATAGAGCTCTGCCCGCAGGGCTGGGGCAATAGGAGAGGCGAGGGAAGGAAAGGGAAAGATGGGGAAGAGGCAGTGGGAGAGGGGAGGGGGTTAGTCGAGGAACAAAGGTGAGTTGTCGTAGCTGTGCGGGTCGTCACACGCGTTGAGATAGAGCTCTGCTCGCAGGGAAGGAAAGGGGGCGTGAGGGGGGAGAGGGGGGCGAAGAGGGGGGAGGGAGAGACAAGGGGAAGGGCAGTTCGAGGGGATATAAAACAAAAGAGAGTTATCAAACGCCACTCACAAGAAGGCAAAAAGGAAACAGTCATGAGCACACTAATACCAAGGACTCACTCTGCAGCTCAAACGTGACCACGGCTTCATGAATCATCTTCACCGCCAGGTTGATTCTCAGAAGCTTCCTCTCGTCTTCCAGGAAAGAGCCATAGCGGAAGAACACCCGCCCTTCCACCACTCGCACCTGCGCCACACAGGTCATTAGCTGGGGGGTGATGGGACGGGATGGGGAGGGGGAGGGTGAAAGGGGAGTGGGGGGGAAAAGAAATAGAGGTGGGGAGGGAGGGGGGCAATGGAATGGAGAGGGCGAAGGTGCAGTGCAGCTTGCGGTTGGTGGTGGTAGTGCATGGTGCAGCAGGGTAAGGTAACTGGCAGAGGTGCGCACCTTGGGGTTGGTGGCGATGGCCTTGAGTGCAGCCGCCTTGAGATGTTAGAGTAGACTCTAAAGTCACATGGTGTAGGGTAACTTGTAGATGTAGCACACATACACATTGGGGTTAAAGACAGTGCATGGCATCACTCAAAGCAGCCCACCTTGGGGTTGGTGGCGATGGCCTTCAGTGCTGCCGCCTTGAAACATTGAGTCGAATGACGGGTGACATGGTGCAGGCTAGCGTGCAAGTGCAGAGACGACTCAAAACTCAGTGCACGGTGCAGGGTGACTTGCAGAGCAGCGCACCTTGGGGTTGGTGGCGATTGCCTTGAGTGCAGCCGCCTTGATTTGTTTGAGTCGAGTTACAAGTCGCAAGGTGCAGGCTAACGTGCAACTGCAGAGTCGACTCAAAACTCAGTGCAGTGAGCAGGGCAACGCATAGCACCTTGGGGTTGGTGGCGATGGCTTTGAGTGCTGCCGCCTTGATGAGGCCTGTCTTCCCCAGCCCGTCCGTGATACCCTGTGGACATGCAACGCAGAGCACATATGGAAAACCATGCACTCATGCACCCACCCATACATGCAACCATACATGTCAGTGACCTCCAGTCAGTGACCTCCAGTCAGTGACCTCCAGTCAGTGACCTCCAGTCCGTGACCTCCAGTCAGTGAGCTCCAGTCAATGAGCTCCAGTCAGTGAGCTCCAGTCAGTGACCTCCAGTCAGTGACCTCCATTCAGTGACCTCCAGTCAGTGACCTCCAGTCAGTGACCTCCAGTCAGTGACCTCCAGTCAGTGACCTCCAGTCAGTGACCTCCAGTCAGTGACCTCCAGTCAGTGACCTCCAGTCAATGAGCTCCAGTCAGTGACCTCCAGTCAGTGAGCTCCAGTCAGTGACCTCCAGTCAGTGACCTCCATTCAGTGACCTCCAGTCAGTCCAGTCAGTGACCTCCAGTCAGTGACCTCCAGTCAGTGACCTCCAGTCAGTGACCTCCAGTCAGTGACCTCCAGTCAGTGAGCTCCAGTCAGTGACCTCCAGTCAGTGAGCTCCAGTCAGTGACCTCTAGTCAGTGACCTCCACAGTCAGTGACCTCCAGTCAGTGACCTCCATTCAGTGACCTCCAGTCAGTGAGCTCCAGTCAGTGACCTCTAGTCAGTGACCTCCAGTCAGTGACCTCCAGTCAGTGACCTCCAGTCAGGGACCTCCAGTCAGTGACCTCCAGTAAGTGACCTCCAGTCAGTGACCTCCAGTCAGTGACCTCCAGTCAGTGACCTCCAGTCAGTGACCTCCAGTCAGTGACCTCCAGTCAGTGACCTCCAGTCAGTGAGCTCCAGTCAATGAGCTCCAGTCAGTGAGCTCCAGTCAGTGACCTCCAGTCAGTGACCTCCATTCAGTGACCTCCAGTCAGTGAGCTCCAGTCAGTGAGCTCCAGTCAGTGACCTCCATTCAGTGAGCTCCAGTCAGTGAGCTCCAGTCAGTGACCTCCAGTCAGTGACCTCCAGTCAGTGACCTCCAGTCAGTGACCTCCAGTCAGTGACCTCCAGTCAGTGACCTCCAGTCAGTGAGCTCCAGTCAATGAGCTCCAGTCAGTGACCTCCGGTCAGTGACCTCCAGTCAGTGACCTCCAGTCAGTGACCTCCATTCAGTGACCTCCAGTCAGTGACCTCCAGTCAGTGACCTCCAGTCAGTGACCTCCAGTCAGTGACCTCCAGTCAGTGACCTCCAGTCAGTGACCTCCAGTCAGTGACCTCCAGTCAGTGACCTCCAGTCAGTGACCTCTAGTCAGTGACCTCCACAGTCAGTGACCTCCAGTCGGTGACCTCCATTCAGTGACCTCCAGTCAGTGACCTCCAGTCAGTGACCTACAGTCAGGGACCTCCAGTCAGTGACCTCCAGTCAGTGAGCTCCAGTCAGTGAGCTCCAGTCAGTGAGCTCCAGTCAGTGACCTCCAGTCAGTGACCTCCAGTCAGTGACCTCCATTCAGTGACCTCCAGTCAGTGAGCTCCAGTCAGTGACCTCTAGTCAGTGACCTCCAGTCAGTGACCTCCAGTCAGTGACCTCCAGTCAGTGACCTCCAGTCAGTGACCTCCAGTCAGTGACCTCCAGTCAGTGACCTCCAGTCAGTGACCTCCAGTCAGTGAGCTCCAGTCAGTGAGCTCCAGTCAATGAGCTCCAGTCAGTGACCTCCAGTCAGTGAGCTCCAGTCAGTGACCTCCAGTCAGTGACCTCCATTCAGTGACCTCCAGTCAGTGACCTCCAGTCAGTGACCTCCAGTCAGTGACCTCCAGTCAGTGACCTCCAGTCAGTGAGCTCCAGTCAGTGAGCTCCAGTCAATGAGTTCCAGTCAGTGACCTCCAGTCAGTGACCTCCAGTCAGTGACCTCCAGTCAGTGACCTCCAGTCAGTGAGCTCCAGTCAGTGACCTCCAGTCAGTGAGCTCCAGTCAGTGAGCTCCAGTCAGTGACCTCCAGTCAGTGAGCTCCAGTCAGTGAGCTCCAGTCAGTGACCTCCAGTCAGTGAGCTCCAGTCAGTGAGCTCCAGTCAGTGACCTCCAGTCAGTGACCTCCAGTCAGTGAGCTCCAGTCAGTGAGCTCCAGTCAGTGAGCTCCAGTCAGTGAGCTCCAGTCAGTGAGCTCCAGTCAGTGGCCTCCAGTCAGTGACCTCCAGTCAGTGACCTCCAGTCAGTGACCTCCAGTCAGTGGGCTCCAGTCAGTGGGCTCCAGTCAGTGAGCTCCAGTCAGTGAGCTCCAGTCAGTGAGCTCCAGTCAGTGAGCTCCAGTCAGTGAGCTCCAGTCAGTGAGCTCCAGTCAGTGAGCTCCAGTCAGTGAGCTCCAGTCAGTGAGCTCCAGTCAGTGAGCTCCAGTCAGTGAGCTACAGTCAGTGAGCTCCAGTCAGTGAGCTCCAGTCAGTGAGCTCCAGTCGATGAGCTCCAGTCAGTGACCTCCAGTCGATGAGCTCCAGTCGATGAGCTCCAGTCAGTGACCTCCAGTCAGTGACCTCCAGTCAGTGACCTCCAGTCAGTGACCTCCAGTCAGTGACCTCCAGTCAGTGACCTCCAGTCAGTGACCTCCAGTCACTGACCTCCAGTCAGTGAGCTCCAGTCAGTGAGCTCCAGTCAGTGAGCTCCAGTCAGTGACCTCCAGTCAGAGACCTCCAGTCAGTGACCTCCAGTCAGTGACCTCCAGTCAGTGACCTCCAGTCAGTGACCTCCAGTCAGTGGGCTCCAGTCAGTGAGCTCCAGTCAGTGACCTCCAGTCAGTGGGCTCCAGTCAGTGACCTCCAGTCAGTGACCTCCAGTCAGTGACCTCCAGTCAGTGACCTCCAGTCAGTGACCTCCAGTCAGTGACCTCCAGTCAGTGAGCTCCAGTCAGTGAGCTCCAGTCGGTGAGCTTGTTTCTCCCTCTCACAGAGACACCCATAACCCCTCCCTTCAGAATCACACCCTCCTCCACCCTTTCCCACTCCCCACAATAAGACCCCTCTTACCCCAATCTCCCCTCCCCCCTCTTCCCTCTTCCCTTAACCCCCTTCCCCACTCCACCCGACCCGGCCACACCTCTATTCTCGCCCACGGCGCCAGGAACCGCTCGGCCAATCGCGCGAAGGCAAGTGTCACGGGGTCACTGGTGCTGAAGGCGCCCGTGGTGAGCAACCCCTCCACCACCACAGCCCACGGCACCTTCCCGTCGTCCTCCCCCTCACGAGCCGCCACCATCTTCCCCATCGCTTGCAGCCTCCTGCCCGAAAAAAACATCGGCCCTGCATTCTGCCCGCCGCTGGAACCTTCCCCGCTTCCCGAGCCTCCGCTTCCTCCCGAACCTGCGCCTCCGCCGAGCCTGCTAGGCCCGGTGTCCCCTAGCAGCACCCCTGTGCCTGCGCCCAAGCCTGAGGTGAAATCGAGGCCCGCGGCGGCGGCAGCGGCGGCGACGGCGGCATCGGTAGAGTCAGCGGTATCGTTTAACCAAGGGCCTTCTAACACTCCTCTGGCGTTTAGGTAAACGGCGAAGTCGCAACCCGCGGGCTCGACTAGTCTGCTGGCCAGATAAGGCGCGGGGAACCAGAAGAACCTAGTGGCGATCAATACGAAGACCGCGCATGACGCGATCACCACGTGGGGTCGCTCCCGCGCGATGCCATCTAGGAGGCCGGCTGCGCCGCCGCCGCCGCTTCCGCTGCTGCCGCCACGTGTGCTGAATGCGTTCGCAGCCGCTGATCTTGACGACGGAGAGTACTGGGATCGACGGCTCCCAGCTCTTGCTCGCGACGACATCGCTTCTGCGGTTAGCGAAACTCCCTCGACGTGGTAACCAGGTCAATCATGACTGCACTACAGCTGACAGCTGTCCTTCGATTCTGGTTCATGAAGATACGAACAGCATCTACTACTAGGTGGCGTGCCTCTATCGGGTCAAAGGTGGTCACTCACATTGTCAGGTCACCTCCCATTTTCGGTTCCTTATAACAGTTACTTCAGAGCGTCGGAGTCGTCGGCGTCGAATGTTACGATAGCAGCATGCACCTGGGTATTCGGAGCGCGCGCAGAAACCTTGGGATATGCCTAGGCGAGAATACTGCCCGAGGCTGATTCAAATGACCCTCCCCCTGGCCACTAGAGTAGAGCACACTGATAACTTATCAGGACGCGTTAAAAGTGCAAATATCGCTGGATCGCGAGCATAAATCGAGCCCCACAATCGAGTGGGCAGATCGATTGGCGAAACATGAAGACCGATACGTTGTAACGATCGCACCTGAGCTTTGTGGTGGATGTTCCAGGGCCGAGATTACTGCCCTGCATGCGACTCGCACCAAAAAAATATACGTCGTCCATACCCACCTGCGACACTCGCAGCCAGCAGGGCAACCACCCTGGCGATGTGATGTTTACAGATTTTGCCAAATGTGGACAATTTGGGCGACAGCGTTTCCTGGCTCTGCGAAAGTTCAGAAAGTCGCATGCATCAGAATTAATCGCGCCAGGTAGGCTCGGTTCGAGAGCATCAGTCGCATTCACACACTGTGCACAAATTCTGGAAAAAAAAAAAAAAAAACCGTACTGTAGCAAGATTACAGCACAGTAAAGAGGGTTACAGATCCGCACATCGATCGCGACCCACGATCGATCGTCTACTTTCAACGCGTCCTCAGGGACTCCCTCCCAACTCCAGTGTCGCAGGGGGCGTCATATTCTGAAGTCGGAACTGCAGTTGGGTGCGATTCAATAAGTTTCTAAAGTGGTCAAAAACGTTATCCAACGTTTAGGTTGCTCAAACTCCCGTTCCGTAAGGTGCTGTCGGTTGGTGGAGTTGCAAGATGCAGGATTTTGGCCTGGTTTATTCAGACAACAAACTGGTTGGTCGGGCAAATTTGTTACCACGATTCGCTCTCCCTCGCATGAAAATTCTGTCGCATACTAGCGTGGGGGCGAATCACAGTCTGAAAAGTAACATGTCGCCGAAAGTGTTGTTCGTTGCAGGCATTTTCAGATTTGCGCAGGCAGACAACGCAAGAGTGGGTGGGAGCACATCCTTAGTTGTCATAAGGCTCTGACCAGGTTTATTTTAGTATCCACGAGATTGTATTGGGCGATAATCCACGACTAACGAGCTTCGACGAGCGACCACCTACGAGCGACGAGCAACGACAGAGACTATCCTTGAGCAACGACGAACGCTGAGCGACGAGCAACACGCGAGACGAGCGACGAGCAGCTAGTGACGAGCGATTGGCGAACGGAGAACGACGGGCAGCAAGAGAAGAGTGAGCCGCGAAAGACGGAGCTCCTAGCGAGAGGTGGAGTAGGTAGAGTTAACTCATCAGCAGTTATTTAATTTAGTGTACAGCTTCGTCGTTTTCCTCTCTAAACGGCAACCCAGTAGGTCATCTCGCCAGCAACGGGACAGCGTCCTCATAAGATTGGCTTGAAAGAGTCGTTTCGAGGCGCCATGACTTCTACCCGGCATTTCCGCTGCCGACAGAGAAGGTGGTAACGCGATGGTCTAACTCGTGCGCCTGATTGACGACATTCGCTCTACATCACGCGCCGCTATATCTGATAGCCTTCCTGGGCGGTCCTCGCTGTTGTAGCTCAACTCGGGGAGTAGCGCCGGTTGTAGTGAACCGGTTGTCTGCATTGCTGCGCGGCTACAACTCCGAAATCCGCTGTTTTTCTGAGAAGACTATAATAGGCACTTAGCTCGGCTCCTCTTGAAGCTTCCGACAAGCGCTTATAGCATCCGGCATTCTCATGGGCTGCGTGGGGTCTACAGCGAAGGAAGATTCCCCTAAAGGTAGGATTGCGCTCTGGAATGCCATCTCTGCTTCCTCTTCCCCCACTGGGTTCTCCCATTCCCCTTCCCCGGCTCTGCTCTCCTGTCCCCCTTCCCGCGCCCTGCCCTCCCTGTGCCGTACGGTACGTTCTGGGCTGCGCCATGCGAGAGGGGGTAGAGTGTCGAATTTGCGCCTTGTGAACCCACAGCATCACACTCCCTCCTGGCTGCTTCTCCATGCGCGTGTGCGCAGGCAAGAAGGTGGTGAAGCCCAAGGCATGGAAGCACCCAACGCCGCTGTCACAGGCAGAGCTGGCGCGCATGAGGGAGGAGTTCTGGGACACAGCGCCGCACTACGGCGGCCAACGAGGTCTGATTTCCATCCTCTTCCTTGCCTCTAGCTCGTACCTATATTGCTTGCCAACTCTCGCTTTCATTTTAGGCGCCATGAGGGAGGAGTTTTGGGACACAGCTTCGCACTACGGCGGCCAACGAGGTCCGCCTCTCATCCTTGCCTCCTTGCTTCTAGCCCCGCTAGCTTTCTTCATCACTATCTCTCTCCCCTCTTCCTTTCCCACCGTCTCCCTTCCGGCCTAAATTGAAACATACACACTACTGCCATTTCCCCTCTTTTAGAGCTTCCACCTCTTTCTCCCCAACCCGTTTCTTCCACCTCCCTTTGGCCGCCCCGTGCCTGCGTGTGGCAGAGATATGGGACGCGTTGAAGGCGGCCACAGAGGGGGACAGAAGTATGGCGCAAGTGATACTCGAGTCAGCAGGGGTGGTGGTCGACGTACCAGACATGTCCGTGTGCTACGATGAGAGAGGTGCGTCATGATGGTGGGACAAGGTACTGGGTGACTGGGAGTTCAGGAGATGTGAGTGTGCTGGCTGGCAGGCTCTTGCACTACTATCTTCTCTGCAGTCTGATGATGCCCCTCTGCTTTCTTTTCTATCTTTTCTTCTCTCTGCATTGCTTCCTACTGCAGGAGCCAAGTACGAGCTACCTCACTATGTTTTGAGCGATCCCATCAACCTCATAAAGGAATCCTGAGGGTGAATCATACCAGCATTGAGAATGTACGGGTTCGAGGAGTTACGTTGTTGTGTCAACCGCTGCAATTTTTACCGTATTTGGTGTAGCGTTCTAGATCATAGCAGTACTTATCGCCGAATGATTTCTGCTGGAAGTGGGATGGGGGGTACTAGGAGATGTGGTACCCAAGGGGAAGCATGTCTGTGGGTGCAATTGGTTTCTGTAACATCCTAGTCTGCGCACCATCACCTGAAACACAGAGCAGATGAAGCCATGTGCTGGAGCCACAGCAGATGAAGCCATGGGCCGCTAGGGGCGACGCGAGGGGCCGTGAGAGGGGCCTCTACGAGAGCTCGACAGAAGGGCGGCCCACTAGGCGCGCATCGGGCAGGAGCGACTGGCACTCCGTTCAGAAAAAGTTTCCAATGGTGGGCCCAAGGAATCGTTCCCACTAGGGAACCTGCTCTATACCATGTGAAGAAATGAGGAATGAATGAACTAGCAAGCAGGTGGGTAAAAGTAGGAAAACCTAGAAGTGTTGTACCCCATATTGTCTACCCCACTACAGCCTACACAGACTAAAGCATATGAGTTTGACAGTATGCGCCGAACTTTTTTTCGCGCAAAAACCAGGCCGAAAAGGCTCTAGTAGGTGTATTTGAACATGGGCCACTCGAATGTGCAATAAAATTCAGGTTGTTGAGTGCTTTCCCCTACGCCTATAGGGATTCAAGCGCTTTCTAAGCACTTGGCGGAAAAAACGGTCGAAATCGTAGGCGCCGAACTTTCTTCGCGTAAGAATCAGGCCGAAAAAGCTCTAATAGGTGTATTTGAACATGGGCCACTTGAATCTGCAATAAAATTCAGGTTGTTGAGTGCTTTTCCCTACGCCTTTAGGGATTCACGCGCTTTCTAGGCGCTTGGCGACAGAAACAGCCGAAATCGTAGGCGCCGAACAATTATTCGCGCAAGAACCAGGCCGTAAAGGCTCTAGTAGGTTCATTTGAACAAGGGCAACTCGAATATGCAATAATATTCAGGTTGTTGAGTGCTTTTCCCTACGCCTATAGGGATTCACGCGCTTTCTAGGCACTTGGCGGCAGAAACGGCCGAGATCGTAGGCGCCGAACTATTCTTCACGCAAGAACCAGGCGGAAAGGGCTCTAGTAGGTGTATTTGAACAAGGGCCACCCAAATATGCAATAAAATTCAGGTTGTTGAGTGGTTTTCCCTACGCCTATAGGGATGCACGTGCTTTCTATGCGCTTGTCAGTAAAAACGGCCGAAACCATAGGCGCCGAACTTTTCTTCGCGCAAGAACCAGGCCGGAACGGCTCTAGTAGGGGTATTTGCACATGGGCCACTCGAATCTGCAATAAAGTTCAGGTTGTTGAGTGCTTTCCCCTACGCCTATAGAGATTCACGCGCTTTCTAGGCACTTGGCGGCAAAAACGACCAAAGTCGTAGGCGCCGAACTTTTCTTCATGTTTAGTTCGGTCATGTCTACCATCTCCCCATGGCGCCCACGTATCATTGCTGGTGTGTTGCCAAATCTTCATGGCACTCTTCTCAGCTCGAAAACCTGTCCACTCCTGCCTTCTGCTTTTCTCACCTCTCCGCCTGTTCGTCAGCAGCTTTTATCCCAAGCGAGCGCTGTGGGAGCCGCATTGGCAGCAGCAGCGCTGGTGGCAGCAACAGCAATGGAGGAGTGAGACTTAGCCAAGTGCCGCACTTTCTGTCCGGAACCAGCCGCATGGGCAGCGGTGCCAGTGGTGGCAGCAGTGCTAGTGGTGGCAGCAGTGCCAGTGGTGGCAGCGTCAGTTGCAATGTCAATGGCAGCTGCAGTGGCGGCTGCAGCAGAAAAGGAGGGGTGAGTGCAGCTTATCCTATCGCAACCAAGCTCCCTCTATTTGTTGGTTGTTCAACGCCGCTCGTGCTCTTGTCAGTCCTTACCCGTCTCCCTTCATCCTTGTCTATGTGCCTCGTTCTCTTGTCTTGCTGTATGCAGTTCATATGATCCCCTCGCCTTGCTCCCCCGTCCCTGGCCAAGATGATGGCCAGGCCAGCACACAAGGAGTTGTGAATACACCACACCTAGAGCAGCACGCTTGAAGAGAAGGCGCGGCGCGGGAGTGCGAGAGCAGCGAAGGGAGCATGGTACGTGCTAGGGGGTGCTTGCAGGGGGGGTGTGAACTGTCATAGGTTGTTGCCGCGCAGAGGCAAGAGTCGTATCTGTTGCTTGTGGGTCCACCACTTGCCACCTGCTGCTTCTAACCTTCTTTATGTGTGTCTCTCTCTCCCCCCATGTGTGTGTTTCTCTCTCCCCCCATGTCTGTCTGTCTCTCTCTCCCAATCTGTGTGTGTGCCTCATGGCCTGCGAGGCGGAGAGCACTGGCAACCATGGACGCCTCAAGTGAAGGCGTGGCGCAAGAGTGGGAGAGCAGCGGATGGAGCGTGGTATGTTTCAGGGGGTGCTTGCAGGGGGGCCATGAATCGAGTCATAGTGTGTCGCCGCGCAGAGGCAAGAGTCGTGTCTTGTTCTTGTCTTTGCCATTCGCCTCCTCTCATGCTGCTCCTAACCCTCCCTTGTTGCGATGCTTCTGTGTGTGTGTTTCTCTCTCCCCATGCGTGTGTGTGCCTCGTGTCCTGCGAGGCGGACTGGAATGGCAGCGAGTGGACGGGGGCTGTGCATGTGCGTGTGGGGGGAAGGGGGAAAGAGGATGGGGGCTGTGCATGTGTGCGCGTGCATGTGTGCATGCCTCTGAGTGTGCCTCTCAACCTTCAAGCTCCAGAATGTGGCAGATTGCTCGTGGTGTAGGAGTGGGAGAGCAACACACGAAGCATGGTACGTGCCAGGAGGTTCTTGCAGGGGGGGCATGAAGTGAGTTGCCGCGCAGAGGCAAGAGTCGTGTCCCCAGTTCCTGTTTCTGCCGCTCGCCTCCTCTCCCGTTGGTGCTAACCCTCCCTGCAGTGGGGGGTTGCGGTCCTTGTTATCGTACATTTCTCACCTAGTGCTCGCTTCTCAATAGCAATCTGACGTGAATACAATTCACAGGTAACATTTGCCGTCTTATCATCTTTTTTTCTGCAGCTTCTGAGTGGCTCCTCTTTCTCGTTCTTCCTTCCTTGTCCCATTACTGTCCCGATGGCAGCTTCTCCTTGTTGGTGGCTCTTCTATAGTGAAGTGCAAGGCGGGGTAGAGGACATGTGGGGTGCGCTGCCGCTTCCTGGTGCCGCTTAAAGGACAAGTGGGGTGGGCTGCCGCTTGCTTGTGGACCGACCACGAACAGCTTAAGAAGATGGACCACTGCTGTGCTTTGCTTTGCTTATCTGTCCTTAAGTGTGCCAAGGTTTGCTTAGGTGTGCTTAGGTTTGCATAGGTGTGTTGTGTTGTGCCGGGCTGGGATGGGCCTGCATATTGTGGAATAGGTGGGTAGGATGGGCAGGGCAGCCTTGAAGGTGCCTGGGCACAAACAAACACCCAAGCAGGTGCTGTGCCGTGCCAGGCAGCCACGCAATGGTGGAACGAACGCGCTAAACACAGAGGCAGGACACTGAAGCACGCGCTGCATGCAGCATGCATCAAGTCATGTTCCATGCATGCAACATGCAGAACAAGCTGCCACAAAGAAGTCACTAAGAGACATGCGAACAACAAATCGGACGAGTAGCCAAGTCGTACAACAGCCAACCAGTCAACAAACACTCCAGCCTATCCGCCATCCAGCTAACCAGCCTGCCTCAGCCATCCAGAAATCAACACTCCAGTCCAGCAGCCTGCCTACCCCACATCCTGGCTCAAGATTCAACAGGGTATCTGTACACTTTTTAAAAATCGATAACCGTCTATGTACAGTGTACACCCGTACTGACAACGAATCAAGTGAAAATACCTCGCTATTGCACACTCCCGCTCGCCTCGCTCTGCCATTTTGTCTGACAAATCCCTCCATTTCGTCAGTGATCGTCTCTCGTCAATCATCCTCCGAATCTCCTCTGTCCCGTGAGTTGTCCCACTGTTTCCTGTCGTCTTCAACTAACACGCAAGCCAGGCGTCGTGATCGGTGCCGTGAAGTGATCGCGAGCTCGGCGTCGCGTCAGAATCGAGGCAGCCATGGCGGCGCGGCTCGCCGTTTCAACGGCCGTCGCAGCGTCGTTTCGTCAAATTCAGTTCTTCAACGTTGTAGCGTCCTCCCATCCC
The DNA here is from genome assembly GCA_948144175.1 of Closterium sp. NIES-65. Lineage (NCBI taxonomy): Eukaryota > Viridiplantae > Streptophyta > Zygnematophyceae > Desmidiales > Closteriaceae > Closterium > Closterium sp. NIES-65. The sequence continues at coordinate 1,168,397 of CANXME010000719.1, forward strand.
GCCATCGCAGCCTGCGAGATTGCATCGTTTCGCCACGCTCTGGTTACCAATGCCTTCGCCGTGCGACCGCCGCTAGTCGCATGCGCGCTGCTCCATCGCGCCTCCCCTGCTGTCGATTCGTCTCACGGGAACTCAAATCCGATCCGTTCGACCAGCAGGCGCGGCGATTCCCGTTCTTCCGCCTGTAGAGACGAACGCGCGCTCCCCTCCGCACACGTATTCCCCGTCGCTCCAGTCTCCGTTTCCCTTCGGCCATCCCTTCTCCTAGACTCGCCTGTCAAAGAATCGACCATCCCTTTGGCCGTCGACGCCGCTCTCGGCATTCCTCAGGCCGTCATCGCGCTCCCCCTCTGCTCCGCGTCTTCCGCTTCTTCCGCCTTCCGCCGATCGCTTGCTTCCGCTTCCCCTTCGTTACCTCCTTCTACACTCCGCACATCAGCGCACCCCGCCAATTTGCTCGTCCTCCAGTTTTCTCCGTTACCACTTTTGAACCACCAACGGCCTCGCTTCTCGTCTTCCTCTCCCTACCCCCACTCTTCCGGCTCCTCCCCCTCCTCCCCCTCCTCCCCCTCCTCCCCCTCCTCCCCCTCCTCCCCCTCCTCCCCCTCCTCCGCTTCCTCCCCTTCCTCCCTCTTCGCCTGGTCTGCCACTCAAGCCGCGCTTTCCCCCTCCTCCGCTTCCGCCCGCGCCTTCTCCACGTCGTCCGCCTTCCCCCCGCCGTCGCCGCACTCGCGCGGAGCGCTCACGAGCAGATGGGCGGCGGACAGGAAGCGGAAGAAGGAAGCTTCGAAGAAGGTGCGGCTGGCGATTAACGCACTGAGGGAGCGGCAGTGGCAGGCGGAGAGAAGACGAGCGGAGCAGGAGGGGACGTGGCAGGGGCAGGAGCAAGGGCAGGGGCAGGAGCAAGGGCAGGAGCAGGGGGGGAGGACTGCGGACAGTGGCACGAGCAGCAGCGTCAGCAGTAGTGGCAGCATTAGCGGTGGCAGCAGTGGCAACGGTGATATGCGAGGGATGGTGGGTGAATGGATAGCTCGCCTTCAACAGTTGCAACACACCTCCACTTTCTCCTCCCCTTCCTCGCCCCTGCCCTCGTCACCAGCACCACCACCCCTACCACCACCTTCATCAGCAGCAGCAGGCAGCAGTGTGGGGTCGACAGTAGGAGGCGTGGAGCCACTAGTGGGACCACTTAGACCACAGAGCAGCGACGAGGTGAGGGGTGACTGTATGGCACGCACTGTATAGTCCAGTTTTCCCTACTCTGCTCTCCCTTCACCCCCCCTGCGCCTCTCACCGCGCCAGGTATCACTGGCGTTGCGTCCCATGCGCCCTGATCCCCCCCACTTTGCTTTTCCCGTTTTTCTCCTCCACTCGTCGTCCCCCCCGCCTCCCACGCCCACCAGGCGTCAGTGGCGTCGCTGCTGGCGTACCCTGTCATTGCTGCTGCTGCGCTCTCACATTCCCCGCTCTGCTCTGCCCTTCTCCCCAACTCTGCTCTCCCCTCTCCCTGCCCCCCACGCCCGCCAGGCGTCACTGGCGTCGCTGCTGGCCCGATCAGACCATGTGGTCACTCGCAGGGTGGAGGTTTGAGACGCCTCAAAGCTCTGCCTCCCCCGCTCTTCCCCTCCCCCTGCCTGTCCTCCTTGCTTCCCCTTCCCCCTGCCCCCCTCGCCCACCAGGCGTCGCTGGCGTCGCTGCTGGCACGGTCGGACCTGGTGGTCACTCGCAGGGTGGAGTGGGGCAACGTGCTGCTGGGGTACGAGCAGGTGCAGTGCGGTGCCCATGGCTCCACTGGTGCTCCCATGGAGTGAAACGTTGTCGTGCGTTGCATGCCCCCCTCTGGTTCCAATCCAACGCTCCCGTCTGCATCCTCGCCCTCCTTCCTCTTATTCTCCCTCGCCCTCCTTCCTCTCATTCTCCCTCGCCCTCCTTCCTCTCATTCTCCCTCACCCCTGCTCCTTACTCGCATGTGCCCCAGTTTCTAACTCGTCCTTTTCCTCCCATGTGTCCATGCACGCCCCGCCGATACCAACAGAGTAACCAGTATGCTATCGTGGACGCGCACACAGGCGAGGTCAGTCCCAAGTCACACACCTGCAACGTTGTCAGTATGCAACCCGCTGTGCTCCTTCGTTGCTCCAATTGTGCGTTGTTAGCACCACCTTCCCCTTCCCCCTCCCCCCCCCCCCCCCCTCTGCCTATGTGCACCCCGATTAGATCTCTATCTCTTGAGTTCCATTGTTCCCAACCCGTTTGGCACCCTGCGTGTCAGCAACACCTTACCGCTTATGCCTTTTCCTCTGTATTTCCCCGTTGCAACCCCCCCCCCCCATGGCCTCCCACCATGCGTCATGCGGCATCCCTGCAGCACGTGGGGGCTATTGTGGAGAGCAGCAACTGGCTCATGCGCCAGGTGTGAAGGGGGTGGGTGCAAGGGGGTGGGTGTAATGGGGGTGGGAGCACCGCACGCTCATACGCTGTACTGCCCGCTCATACGCTGCACCGCACGCTCATACGCTGCACCGCACGCTCATACGCTGCACCGCACGCTCATACGCTGCACCACACGCTCATACGCTGCACCACACGCTCATACGCTGCACCGCACGCTCATACGCTGCACCGCCCGCTCATACGCTGCACCGCCCGCTCATGCGCTGCACCGCACGCTCATACGCTGCACCGCCCGCTCATACGCTGCACCGCGCACTCATACGCTGCACCGCCCGCTCGTGCGCTGCACCGCCCGCTCATACGCTGCACCGCACGCTCATACGCTGCACCGCCCGCTCATACGCTGCACCGCACTCTCATACGCTGCACCACACGCTCATACGCTGCACCGCACGCTCATACGCTGCACCGCACGCTCATACGCTGCACCGCACGCTCATACGCTGCACCACACGCTCATACGCTGCACCACACGCTCATACGCTGCACCGCACGCTCATACGCTGCACCGCACGCTCATACGCTGCACCGCCCGCTCATATGCTGCACCGCACGCTCATACGCTGCACCGCCCGCTCATACGCTGCACCGCGCACTCATACGCTGCACCGCCCGCTCGTGCGCTGCACCGCCCGCTCATGCGCTGCACCGCCCGCTCATACGCTGCACCACACGCTCATACGCTGCACCGCACGCTCATACGCTGCACCACACGCTCATACGCTGCACCGCACGCTCATACGCTGCACCGCCCGCTCATACGCTGCACCGCGCGCTCATACGCTGCACCGCCCGCTCGTGCGCTGCACCGCCCGCTCATGCGCTGCACCGCCCGCTCATACCCTGCACCGCCCGCTCATGCACTGCACCGTCCGCTCATACGCTGCACCGCACGCTCATATGCTGCACCGCACGCTCATACGCTGCACCGCCCGCTCATACGCTGCACCGCACGCTCATACGCTGCACCGCCCGCTCATACGCTGCACCGCGCGCTCATACGCTGCACCGCCCGCTCGTGCGCTGCACCGCCCGCTCATGCGCTGCACCGCCCGCTCATACCCTGCACCGCCCGCTCATGCACTGCACCACCCGCTCATACGCTGCACCGCCCGCTCATACGCTGCACCGCCCGCTCATACGCTGCACCCCGCGAATACGCTGCACCGCCCGCTCATACGCTGCACCGCCCGCTCATATGCTGCACCGCCCGCTCATACGCATGCTCATATGCTGCACCGCCCGCTCATACGCTGCACCGCCCGCTCATATGCTGCACCCCGCTAATACGCTGCACCGCCCGCTCATACGCTGCACCGCCCGCTCATATGCTGCACCGCCCGCTCATACGCATGCTCATACGCTGCACCGCCCGCTCATACGCTGTCCCGCACGCTCAGACGCTGCACCGCACGCTCATACGTTGCATCGCACGCTCATACGCTGCACCGCCCGCTCATACACTGCATCGCACGCTCATACGCTGCACCGCCCGCTCATACGCTGTACCGCCCGCTCATACACTGCACCGCCCGCTCATACGCTGCACCGCACTACGCCTTCGGTTGTACTCTGTTCGTTGCCTGCTTTGTGCTTGTATCTCTCTCCACCTCTTCACATCCAGATTATTTACTCCTGGATTCACAAGCTCACTTCCCTCTTCGGCTCATCTCCTTCCTGTCCCCCACTCTCCTCTCCCCCCATGTCAGTTCCTGAGGGCGCATCGCCCCTTCACCGCGTCCATCCACGATGCACACGGCACGCTGCTGCTCACCGTGGGTATCACACTCATTCCTGAGCCCGCTCAAACTCGGTTCATGGTGTCAATCTGCTCATTTAGTCCACTCGAAGATGGCTTACTAAACGAAGCTGCTTGGGGCAGGGCTCTTGTTGTTGTGCTTATGATTCTTGCTGTCTACTGCCTGTTGAGGCGCCTCAAAGGGCGCTTGTTGTTGTGCTTACAAAGCTTGTTGTCTCCTGTCTCTCGTCCCATCACCCTTCCCCCCCTGCGCCGGCCCCCCATGCGCCCTTCTTCCCCATGCGCCCTTCTTCCCCATGCGCCCCTGTTCCCCATGCGCCCCTGTTCCCCATGCGCCCCTGTTGCGCCCCTGTTCCCATGCGCCCCTGTTCCCCATGCGCTCCTGTTCCCCATGCGCCCTTCTTCCCCATGCGCCCCCTACCATGCGCCCGTCCCCTATGTGCTGTGTCAGGTGCGGCGGCCCATGTTTTTCATCACCAGCACCATCTATGTTGATCTGCTTGCTCAGGTGAGATTTCAGGTGCATTCAGGTGGAAGCTCAGGGAATTTTGTCCCTGCCATGCCATGAGTGTCGCTGCCATGCCACGTATGCCACATGTGTCAACTTGTGCACTCTTTCTCGGTATCCCCATCCGATGTGCATGTGTGCATGTGCTTGCATGTCTTTGTGTATGTGCATGTGCTGGCATGTCTTTGTGTGTGCACATGTGCTTGCATGTCTTTGTGTGTGTGCATGTGTCCACGTGTGCCTGTGTGTGCATGCCAACTCATGCACTTATGTATGTATGTACACGTACATGCATCGCCCCTCACCATACCAGAAGGGCGTAGGGCAGGTGCACAGGCGGTGGCACCTGTGGAAGCGAGTGTACGATGCGTACCTGCAGTGAGTTCCTATGCTTGCTTCCTCTCCTTCTTACACTCACTGCTTCTCTCTGCCTGCACTCACTTCTAATGCCAGAAGGGCGTAGGGAAGATGCACAGGAGGTGGCACCTGTGGAAGCAAGTTACCTGCAGTGAGTGCTGCTTGCTTCCTCTCCTAGTGCGCCCGTTGGTCCCATTGGGATAATCGAATCCCATTGAGATAACCGAATCACAATAGGATACTCGAATCACTTCACCCATCTCCACACGTTGCTTCTTCGCTGCACTGTTTCATCACGGTGCCCGGGCGCATCATGGCTGAGCTGCAGTCCCAGGTGCGGGACTGGAGCTGCAGTCCCAGAGGTGCGGGACTGGAGCTGCAGTCCCAGGTGCGGGACTGGAGCTGCAGTCCCAGAGGTGCGGGACTGGAGCTGCAGTCCCAGGTGCGGGACTGGAGCTGCAGTCCCAGGTGCGGGACTGGAGCTGCAGTTTCAGGTGCGGGGCTGGAGCTGCAGTCCCAGGTGCGGGACTGGAGCTGCAGTCCCAGGTGCGGGACTGGAGCTGCAGTCCCAGAGGTGCGGGACTGGAGCTGCAGTCCCAGGTGCGGGACTGGAGCTGCAGTCCCAGGTGCGGGACTGGAGCTGCAGTCCCAGGTGCGGGACTGGAGCTGCAGTCCCAGAGGTGCGGGACTGGAGATGCAGTCCCAGGTGCGGGACTGGAGCTGCAGTCCCAGGTGCGGGACTGGAGCTGCAGTCCCAGGTGCGGGGCTGGAGCTGCAGTCCCAGGTGCGGGACTGGAGCTGCAGTTTCAGGTGCGGGGCTGGAGCTGCAGTCCCAGAGGTGCGGGACTGGAGATGCAGTCCCAGGTGCGGGACTGGAGCTGCAGTCCCAGGTGCGGGGCTGGAGCTGCAGTCCCAGGTGCGGGACTGGAGCTGCAGTCCCAGGTGCGGGACTGGAGCTGCAGTTTCAGGTGCGGGACTGGAGCTGCAGTTTCAGATGCGGGACTGGAGCTGCAGTTTCAGGTGCGGGAATGGAGATGCAGTCCCAGGTGCGGGACTGGAGCTGCAGTCCCAGGTGCGGGACTGGAGCTGCAGTTTCAGGTGCGGGACTGGAGCTGCAGTTTCAGATGCGGGACTGGAGCTGCAGTTTCAGGTGCGGGACTGGAGCTGCAGTCCCAGGTGCGGGACTGGAGCTGCAGTCCCAGGTGCGGGGCTGGAGCTGCAGTCCCAGAGGTGCGGGACTGGAGCTGCAGTCCCAGGTGCGGGACTGGAGCTGCAGTTTCAGGTGCGGGGCTGGAGCTGCAGTCCCAGAGGTGCGGGACTGGAGATGCAGTCCCAGGTGCGGGACTGGAGCTGCAGTCCCAGAGGTGCGGGACTGGAGCTGCAGTCCCAGGTGCGGGACTGGAGCTGCAGTCCCAGGTGCGGGGCTGGAGCTGCAGTCCCAGGTGCGGGACTGGAGCTGCAGTTTCAGGTGCGGGACTGGAGCTGCAGTTTCAGATGCGGGACTGGAGCTGCAGTTTCAGGTGCGGGAATGGAGATGCAGTCCCAGGTGCGGGACTGGAGCTGCAGTCCCAGGTGCGGGACTGGAGCTGCAGTCCCAGGTGCGGGACTGGAGCTGCAGTCCCAGGTGTGGGACTGGAGCTGCAGTCCCAGGTGCGGGACTGGAGCTGCAGTTTCAGGTGCGGGGCTGGAGCTGCAGTCCCAGAGGTGCGGGACTGGAGATGCAGTCCCAGGTGCGGGACTGGAGCTGCAGTCCCATGTGCGGGACTGGAGCTGCAGTCCCAGGTGCGGGACTGGAGATGCAGTCCCAGGTGCGGGACTGGAGCTGCAGTCCCAGGTGCGGGACTGGAGCTGCAGTCCCAGGTGCGGGACTGGAGCTGCAGTCCCAGGTGCGGGACTGGAGCTGCAGTTTCAGGTGCGGGGCTGGAGCTGCAGTCCCAGAGGTGCGGGACTGGAGCTGCAGTTTCAGGTGCGGGACTGGAGCTGCAGTCCCAGGTGCGGGACTGGAGCTGCAGTCCCAGGTGCGGGACTGGAGCTGCAGTTTCAGATGCGGGACTGGAGCTGCAGTTTCAGGTGCGGGAATGGAGATGCAGTCCCAGGTGCGGGACTGGAGCTGCAGTCCCAGGTGCGGGACTGGAGCTGCAGTCCCAGAGGTGCGGGACTGGAGCTGCAGTCCCAGGTGTGGGACTGGAGCTGCAGTCCCAGGTGCGGGACTGGAGCTGCAGTTTCAGGTGCGGGGCTGGAGCTGCAGTCCCAGAGGTGCGGGACTGGAGCTGCAGTCCCAGGTGCGGGACTGGAGCTGCAGTCCCGGGTGCGGTACTGGAGCTGCAGTCCCAGGTGCGGGACTGGAGCTGCAGTCCCAGCTTGGGAACCATGGCGTCCCCGGGCATCATGACGCGTGAGGATTGCTTCCATTGCACAGCTCCTACTTCCATTGCACAGCTCCTACTTCCATTGCACAGCTCCTACTTCCATTGCACAGCTCCTACTTCCATTGCACAGCTCCTACTTCCATTGCACAGCTCCTACTTCCATTGCACAGCTCCTACTTCCATCGCACAGCTCCTACTTCCATTGCACAGCTCCTACTTCCATCGCACAGCTCCTACTTCCATCCCTCCCTTTAAGCCAGTCGCATTAACTCCTTCCCTCCGCCACTCCACTCGTCGTTTCGTGCAGCAAGCAGCAGTTTGCGAGAGTGGTTAACCCTGGCTTTTGGTGGTGGTCCTTCGCTCTGTGCGACGCCGAGGGGCAGAGGATAGCAGAGATCACCCGCAACTGGCGGGGGTTGGGCTTTGAGGTGCGCTGGGAAGCTAGCGGGGCTTGGGATGAGGTGGGGGAGGGGATGCAGGGAAAGTTTGTGAGGTGTGTGTATGGTGGATGATGGCATGAGGGGATTGGTGAGCGTAGCACATGATGTGGTGCTTATGCTGTGCGTGAGAGGCAGCCGTTGCGGGCACCAATGCTGCAATGCGTGTCTCGTCGTTTCTGGGCATCGTGCCGGCAGGTGTGTTCACGGATTCTGGGCACCAATGTCAATGCTGCAATGAATCATCCAGTCTCTGTGTTGTTGTGGTAAACAGGTGTTCACAGATGCGGGGCAGTACGTGGTGAGATTCGGATCTGTGCGGCACTGGCAGCAGCAGCAGCGGGACAAGCGGGAGCAGCGGGAGCGGGAGGGCAGGGAGGGTGAAGAGGAGAAGGCGCAGCAGTATCATCAGCCATGGTTCTCAACAGAAGCGGACGAGGTGAGATGAGTGTCAGAAGCAGAATGGCAAGTTTCAGTGACTGATTGTGTCGAGTGCATGCCCGTTCGTCCAACCCTCTTGAGATATTTCCCTCCCACCACTGCCCTGCCTGCCCTCCCACTGCAACCGTCTGCAGGGTCCCGTGCTCTCGGTGGCGCGCCCGCTCTCGCTGCTGGAGCGGGCAGTGTGTCTGGCGCTGGCCGTTTCACTTGACAACGACTACTTCTCCCGCCACAGGTCAGTGGTCAGCACTCGCCGCAGGTCCCCTGCTCCCTGTAGCGCGCCCTCTCTCTCTGCTGGATGGAGAGAGCAGTGTGTGTGGCGCTGGCCGTCTCACTCGACAACGACTTCTCACGCCACAGGTCAGTTGTCAGTGGCCGGCACACGCCATAAGTCAGTTGTCAGAGGGCGGCACATGGCACAGGTCAGTGGGTCACTGGGCGGCACTTGCCGTGCGTTGCCTGGTATGACGGGTGCGGTTGTGCAGCATTGGGCTGGCCGTTTCATTCGACAATGACTACTTCTCTCGCCACAGGTCAGTGGTCAGTGGGCTGCACACAGCACAGGTCAGTGGGCGGCACAATCCGTGAGCTGCTTAGTATGATTGGCATTGTTGTGTGGTGGCAGCTTGTTCTATGCACCATGTTATGGCCATACATGTCGCGGTCTCTTGGGTATCTGTGTGACCACACACCAATGTGTGCTGATTCTCTATCACATGCCTTTTATTCTTGCTTGCAGCCATTCAGGTGGGATGTTTTCCTTCTTGCCTTTCATCGGCGGTGATGACGCTATTTAGGGAATCGGCCTATGAACCAGAAAATTGGTTCATATGGTAGGTGTTTTGGTTTCGATTGTGGAGAGCATGGAAGTTGAAGGGAGGACCATGGATGTTTATAAAGTGTACAGGAAGGGCTTGCCTCAATCTCCTTGCGTGCTGAGCTGCTTGGGAAGCCATTGAGGTGAGCATGCAATACAGCCAAACAGGTGGAACCTGCACTAACGAGTCCTAACGTTCGGAAAATATATCTCCATAAATCGGAGCTTTGGATTTGGTAGGAAAATCTGGGTAATATCCTAGCCAAGCTGTACCGAATACACCGTCGCTACTGGCTCGTGGTTTCCTATCGTCGCCACCCACGACCAGTGTTGGCGCGCTCTGACACACCACTGCCTGTCAACAACCCCTACTTGGGGTGGGGCACCTTCCCCAGTACCCTCCCGCCAAGTCTTCTCCACAGAGCAGGCTGGCACCTTCCGCCAACGTGGGTATTGGGCAACCAAAAACCATAGCCACGCAGCAAGTCTTTGCTGCTCGCCGATTCCTTGTCTAGCTGCTCCTGACTCATCCCAGCTATGCAGTCTCCTAGTCACACAGACTAGTTCGCAAATTTGACTTACCACCTGAACCGCAGAACGGCCTTCATTAGAAACTAATTCTTGTAGCAGCTCCGACGTCATCGTAAATCCCAATGGCGAGGGACAGCCGACTCGCCGCGCGTCGCTGCTCGCTGTGTCTTGCGCATCCCGTGCCGTCCGACCCGCGCCGCTAGGGTGTATACGCCGCTACTTCCGTTCTCAACTTAGAAACCGCAATCTGCAGTCGGGTCTGTATCGGAGGAGGGCGGCAGCGGCGGCACTTCGAGTCGCTCACACAGTCTGACTCTGGCTCTCTGGGGACGCTTGATTCTGTTGACCATCTGTACATTCACAATACTCTAACAGGCTCCACACGTGACGAAGCCAGCGCGGTTGTTATAGTCTTCCACTATCGCCAATTAATTTAGTCCAATGATGCCAACCAGCTGCTCTTGACGCGAGCCTTAGTTCCCTTCTGTCCTATTGTCACCTCATTACAAGGCAGCGCATTAGCGGGCAGCGCAGAAAGCGGCGGCAAGATGTCGGTGAGCACGTCCGCGTTATACGCGATCATGTTCCTGTGCGCCGCCTTCGTCTTCTCCTTCCTCTTCCGCGTCCTCCGCGCGCTGCTGCTGCACGCCGCGCTGCTCTCGCCGCTCCCGCGCCGATCCGACGACCCAGATTCCACCATCCACGTGCGCACCGTTCTCGTCATGGACGGAGTTCCGGAGGGCGCGCCAGCGCACGCGGGGGAAGGGGAAACGAGGGGCGCGGGAGGGGGGACAAGAGGGAAAGGGTTGCGGGCGGAAGAGATTGCGCAGCACAGCGATTTGATTCGGTACAGTGAGGTAAAGGAGGAGCGGAGAGTAGAAGAGAGGGATTTGGTAGTGGTTGAGATAGGCGAGAGGGGGGAGCGAGAGCAGGGTTGGGATAGTGAAAAGGCGCGCGCGGGGACGGAAGGTGTTGCTGAGGCAGCGTGTGAGGGGGAGGGGCAGCGAGAGGCGGATAGAGAAACGGACGCAGCAAGAGCAGGGGCGGCAGTAAACGGACAGGGCAGTGAAAAGGCTGAGCGGCGACGGGACGTGGATGGTTCGAGCGAGCGTCTTGCGAAGGCGCAGCACAAGAAGCAGGAGACGGAGGAGAAGGGGGCGGGAGCTGCACGGGCAGCAGAAGCAGGAGGAGGGGCAGGGGGCGGAGCAGTAGGGGGCGGAAGAACAGGGGGCGGAAGAGTAGGGGGTGGAGAGGAAGAAGAGGGAGGAGTGGAGGGGGTATGGGGGGCATTGGCGGTGGAGTGTTCAGTGTGCTTGACGGAGTTCAAGGAGGAGGAGCGTGTGAGACGACTGCACTGCTGCACCCACATGTTCCACCAGGTGCTTCCCTGCTGCTCTCCACATGCCAATTGCTCTGTTTTGCATGACACCTGCCCATGCATTTGCACAAGCACGCACATGCATGTCGGCAGGCACGCACGCGCGCACGCACACACACACTCATGCATACACAAGCGAATCACTCTCTCTCCACTCGTCTGCACGCTCTCTCTTGATCCTCTTCACTTTCGTGCTCTCCCTCCGTTCCTTTCTGCCTGGCCTGCTGTGTCCATTCACTGCATTTTTATTCATCTGATGTGCCTGCAACCATGCCAGTGTTATTTCTCCAATTGGTATTATGCACTGCCCACCTCTCTCCACATGCTCTCACCCCGCTGTGCCCTTTATCCAGGAGTGCATAGACGGCTGGCTGCAAGCCCACACCTCGTGCCCTCTCTGCCGTGCGTCAGTCGTGCCATCAAAGCACCATCACCAATGCACATTGCAACAAGTGTAGATACAGGTGTAGACGCTTACATATGGTTAGGGGGAGTGATACTGTGCTAGGTCGCAGAATCCCCAAGAACCAGAGCATTGGAGGGCATTATGTTTCCTCCCGATACAAAGGGTCAATCACTTATTATATAAAATTATGTGGAACACGTATATATATATGTACAAGAGGGTTGCCATAATATCGAGCATTTGGTTAGTGCTGTTTCTGCTCGGCATCTTGCAGGAATCTCCACTTCGCGCCGCTAATGTTATGTCCACGTGGTGCTCTATGATTCGTCAGCGAATGTCCCTCGGCAGGATGGCCCCCAGCCCAACCCAACCCTGCCAGAGAAAACCTTCCTCGTCCTTCCGCTCCTGCTCTTTTCCAGTCAAGTCTTCAATCTAGACTTTAGTTGGGAACATGGATTACTATTTGCGAAAAAGGCGCAACGCAGGTCGTCGTTTTAGCAACCACGAGCGCACTAGGTTTCGACGACCGTGGTTACGGCTTGGAGTTAACTCGCACACCACGCCACGCCCGTGTTTCGTTTCCACCAGCCCCATTTCCCCTAGACGGCACCTCCGCCCTCGGATCGCTCTGATCACTCGTACAGGAAAATATCTACTGCGCACGCATAATTGCTGCGCCGCCTATTTTCCGGGCCGCGCCTAAGTCTTCTAAGCGATTAAAGCCCTGATCTTTCCCATCCCCATAATGCCCCTATCTGCCGTAGCCCCTTGGCATGGCCCTTAGTCCTGAGGCACCTCATAAATTACCCTTCAATGCCTTTATAAGACATTGCCCCATTCCCCTTATAAGAAACTTCTGTCATTCCCCTCGGTCATGGACCTCGGGATTCTCCTCGCGTTCGCCGTGATGGTCGCGTCCATGATTCTCGTCTGCGCCTACCGCCTGTTCCGCGTCGTCTGGGCCGAGGAGCAGGCGGAGCGTGCGCGGGAGCGCGAGCGCGCATTGCGCGAGAGAGCTGCGCGCAGTCGGCTGGCGGAGGCGCTGGATCCAAAGCTGCTGGGGGCGTTCAGCGACCTCGTCACGTACGCGGATGCGAAGTTAGAGCGCGACGCGGATGAGAAGCTAGAGCGCGACGCGGATGCGCGTGGAAGCGCGCCGAGCTCTCCCTGCGCTGATAAGGGCTTCGTGACGCTGGCAGATGTGACTGTAGCGGGGGCGAAGCTACTAAGGGACGACGAGTCATGCGTGGGCGGCGGTGGTTGTGTACAAGAGGATGGGGCGACTGTTGTGGTGGGCATTGACATTCGGGTGGAGGGCACTGGAGCAGGCGGCAGTGAGTGCAGCAGCAGGAAGGAATGTCACCCAGGATGTGAATTAACATCGGCAGAACCGAATCGTACATTATCAGGCGAAGGTGAAGGTGAGGGTGGGGGTGGGGTTGAGATGGAGGGGGAAGCCATTGAGCGGACGCCATCTCGTCCAGCCACGTTGGACGGCGTGGCTGCAAGTTGTGATCAAAAGAACTGGGCCATTGAGGATGGGTCGAGTGCGGTGCAAGGAGAGGAATCCGCAGCTGCTGAAGGCACAGAGTCACAGGAGGAGTCAAGGGTTTGTGCTGACAACATGGCCTTGCCATCCTCAGATGCTACTTCTAAATGCTCCTCTCCGTCAGGTGGTGAGAGGCAGGGCCTGTTGCCTGCTGCGATGCTCGCAGGACAGCCTGATTCTTTAGCAGTGGCGGGGAGTGGCGGCACGAATGGTGAATGTGAGGTGGCGATTCCTGTGATTCCTGTGACGGCAGCTGAGTGCTCCGTGTGTTTGGTGGAGTTTGAGGATGATTCCATGCTGCGCCGCATGCACTGCTGCCGACACTTGTTTCACCAGGTGAGCATGGGGGAAGGGGAGTGGTGGTGGAACATGGGGAATAGGTAATGATGTGTCAATTTGGACCACCGAGTGGAGCCATGGCTCATGCTTGGCACTAAGAAACACGCACATGTCAGCATTTTGTAACTGCGGGCTTGCTTTCCTGGCGTCAAGGCAAGTGCATTTGCATTTATGGCTGATGGGCTCAAAGCTGATGCTCGTTGTGCTCTCATGCGTTCATGTCATCCCGCAGGATTGCTTGGAGAAATGGCTTGAGTACCGTCTGAGTTGCCCCATTTGTCGTGTAAAGGTGAAACATCTACTAACATCATCATAATTCAATAATTGTATGTACGGTACTGCAAGATTTGAGGCAAACGAACTAACAGCAGATGCTTCACTGGTTTACTGGGCAAGGTAGATGGTAGGTATGTGTAGTAGTGTTGTAGCAGTGGCAACTACAGTGGTTTGAGCTATGCATATCCGAACAGTGGCTAAGCGCGGTAAAGGAGTTTATTCTGATCAGCTACCAGGCTCTTCAGTCCCTACTGGCCCCCCTGTGGACAGACTACAAGTGAGAACCACTCATTACCTAAAAATAACATACAGCGCCTTTGCTTTATGACGTGTCACTAGCTGGTAGTTGTCCATATAAACGAAAGCAATAATTTGCATTGCATATACTTAGCAAGATACGGTACAAGAACAACACTTATTTTCGCCCAATACGGACGAAGGGGGTTGTGTATCACCAAGACAGAGCCCCCACAGGATCTCTGTCCATCTTTGTCTGCTCCTCAAAACCCACCTCCAGTGAAGTCGCTTTCCCCAGCAGTCAATCAAACCATACCATCCACAATGAAGGATAAATAGTAGGAATGTGAGATGACCAACGAAGGTCGCCGTGATGCGAATGGATGTCAGCCGATGCCAGTTGTCACCTCTATGTCTCTGCCTCAAATCGCTGGTCTAAAATTGATGCCTACGGCGAGGGAGTGACACCGGGAATGTAGCCGCTGGTGCCGCCGTAATCGCAGACGCCGAGGGTGCAGGTGCCTGGGCAGCGCTGGTAGCAGCCGCCGCAGTGCTCGAGGCTCGAGTCCAGGTTGGTGCACTTGCCGTCGCAGCACGACGTCGATATGTCGCAGAACGACCCGCACGCGCCGCAGTTATTCAAATCGTTCTTCGTGTCCACGCACACGCTGCCATGCCGCGGATTCAAGAATATTTTTCAGAAACAATCATTGCACCAGGAAGATCATGGGATGAAACATTGCAAACGGTAGGTCTAGGAACGAGAGCGACGGGATATGGAAAAAGTCGCCATGGAAAAAACAAAGGGAGTGCAAAAGGAGGGGCTGCGTTGCAGGTTAAGAATCCGTCACGAGATAAAGTGGATCATTGACAGGGAGGTGATGATGAGCGCTTACGATCCGCAAGCGGTGAGGTTCATGGAGCTGCAGGTGACGAGCACTTGCAGCTTTCTCCACTTGACGCGATGCCCGCCGCTGCTGCTCCCCGCATTGCCACCATGCCGTAGCCGGCCAGAGCGAACGGAGTATTTCTGCACCCACCCGACACACATCATGACAAGAAGAGTAATTTCTCAGTTCAGACGAGAGCAACAAGGCTAAAATATTCGAATGAGGGAGAATAAGGGAGCTGAAGTTGTGCTCGACGACCCAGGCAGTCAGAGCCGTGCGACTCAACCAGGATGAATGGCACCCGATGGCTTGATCTGACCCATTGTCGTGCTTAGAGAATGCGTACATTCCGCGGCAAACGGGGCTAGCATACTGCGAAAGAAAGGAGGAGAGTGGCAGGATTACGTTTCCCGACCAAACTCAGAGGGAGGCACCTCGAAGTCGCTGCTGGAAGGCATGCCCGCAGCAGGCAGGGTATTCGCTACCACGAAGAGAACGACCGTCGCAATGAAAAACACGTTGAGATTCATCCTGCTCTGCTGACTAGACATTTTATTGCCACTCGAGTCAGAATAAATACTAGCTGTCGTGGTATATGAGTCGGAAGCCAGGGAACCTGATCAAGAAAGTTAGCTACTATGAGTTCTTAATCACCTCAGATGCCACCTTGGGTGATGAGAAATGAATGGGGCGGAGGTCTAAAAGTGTCGAAGAAACGTGCAGCTCCGCGAGCGCGCGTTGGGAGCAGCCTAGTGGGAAGGTAGGGATAGGAACAGAGCTTCTAGTAGGAGATGCAAGGGTCACATGTGGGAGCTCCGAGTGCAACAGCCATACCAACACTCGAAACTGCGGGCCGCATTCGCAATGCCTCGCTGCTCAACATTCGCTGGAGGACATTTTGGAAGCGCTCCTGTCGCCGCGCGCGTGCCTGTGGGTTCCACTCGAACGCCCCATTCGATCAGTGTGGTCACTTCGCTGGCACCATGCGGCCTCTACACTACGCGACTCCGAGGGCGAGGGAGGGACTTCATGGGGGGCCTGAGGCACGTGGCGAGTAGTTACCGGTACGGCGGAAACTCCCGTTTCAGCGATGCAATGCGAGATTTCGCTACAAAGGAATGGTTGAAGAATGTAACAAGGCTTTCGACTCCTCCGATCCAAGTAGGAAATACAATTTACACATGAGAGAACTGGAACTTTGGCACTGAAAGATGGACCCTTGTATACTACTAGCCCAGAAAATATTTCATTTGATAATTTGTATATATTTATTAAAGGAAATTGCAACAGTCTACTCAGATTCGTTTTCATCGTGGACTCTTTTTCATTCTCATTTTCACCGATACCAGTGACATTATAAACACAAAACAATAGCATAACAATTCTAAGTAGAATATGACTCTAAAACGCGATTTGTGGGTGCCTTGTTTTAGTGGTAGGTGAGTCACGTTGACCCGCCATACACCAAGGCACTATCTTAGTGCGACCCATTCGTTAGAGGCAGTCTAGGATGAAATTCGCGCTTCGCGTCGTCCCAACGTCTAACAAGCCTTGCCGTACCCTAGTAGCGAAGCACTGCCACGTCACCTCCTTGGCATCGTAACGATGCCAGCTCACTATTCCACATGACAGTCGCAGCAATGCCGGGTCGCTTCGTCCCATCGCCTGCGCTCCCCCCAGCCTCTCTTGGTACGAGCTACTCCCACGCTTCTCCCGGCAATTTCCCCTCCGACGAGCCCGGCTCGGCGCGCAATGAGCGAGGTCACCTCTCACCCACGGACAGGTCGCTTCCCGACGCATTTCGAGGTGTTCAAAGAACCTCCAGTGACCACGTGTCATCGGATAAGACAAATGAGGCTGCGGAGCCGTCGCCGCCTCGCGAGAAGTCGAGGGGAAGCGCGGAAGCGGAAGGCGGAACAGCCAAGAAGGAACAGATGGCGAAGGAGGCGGAAAAGGAGGCGCAGAAGGGGGAGGATGGGGAAGAGGAGCAGAGCAGTGGTGAGCGGAAGGGGCCAGGTGAAGTGCAGAAGAAGGGGGCGGTATCGGGGAAGACGGGGGAAGGGGGGATTGATGGCGGAAAAGGGGGGAGCAGGGAGGGCGAGTGGTGCGAGGCGCTGGCCGGGGAGGTTTGTCTGGTGGCGTGCAGGCGACCGCAGCTGCTGGCGCGCAGTGAGAGGGGGCGGGGCGCCGTGTGCGTGAACATCGATGATGAGCTGGTGTGTGGTGTGAGCTGTGTGCCACGTGGCGCTGTGGGGCGTGGTGGGTGGGTGGTGATGGGAGGGTGGTCGTTGGTGGGTGAGGTAGCGGCAACCGAGCAGTGAGTGAGAGGGGGCGGGGCGCCGTGTGCGTGAACATCAATGAGGAGCTGGTTCGTGGCGCGTGCCATGTGGCGCTGTGGCGCTGTGGGGCGTGGGGCGTGGGCCATGGGGGGCGTGGTGGGTCGGTGGTGGGGGGTGGGTGGTGGGGGGTGGCTGGTAGGTGAGATACCTGCAGGTAACTCACCTACGGTGGTAGGTGAGCGGTGCTGATGGTGAAGTGAAGGGCCATGCTGCTGAGAGGTATGGGCACTACGCTGTTTCCTGGCAACTGCCAAAGTCTATTCTCGCGGAAATGGACGGTCTTCCCCTCCCCCGCGGCCGCCCCCCCCTTTCACCTTATCACCTCCCGAATTTCTTCCCCATACACGAACCCCCAACTCCAACCCCCCCCCCCCCCCCCCCACCACCAGGTGTACGAGCCGTACTGCATGGACTTTGGCCCGCTCAGCCTGGCGTGCATCCACCGCTACTGTGACACCATGGACCGCGCGCTGCAGGTGATAGGGGGTTGCGTTGCACCAGCCACGTGGGTGGGCTGTGCTGTGCTGCGTGCTGTCGATGATAGCTGGGTGCCTGCACGTGGTGCCCTGCACGTGGTGTCACTCATTGCGTGCCATGCCATGTCATCAGAGGCCTCGCCTTCTCTTGCCACCTCATGCCACCCCATGCCACCCCATGTCAACCCATGCCACCCCGTGCCACCCCTTGCCATCCAATGCCATTTTGTGCCCTTCGGCTCTGTGTGCTCACCTGCGGCATGCAGGAGGGGCGGGGGCTATCAAGGAGGGTGGTGCATGTGTGCAGCAGCGCGCCCCACAAGAAGGCCAACGCCGCCTTGCTCGTCAGTAGCCCCTCCTTACGCTCCCTCTCTGCTCCGCACCGCACTGCTCCCTCCTTCTCTGCTCCGCACTGCTCCCTCCTTCTCTGCACCGCACTGCTCCCTCCTTCTCTGCACCGCACTGCTCCCCGTGGGTGCCTCTGCTCTGCTGTGCCGCGCATGCCACTGCCGTTGCCCCAGTGCCCCGTACCTCACCCCTACCTCCCTCCTTTTCCTCCCCTTTTCCACCTACCCTTCCCTTACCGCCACCCGTTCTCCTTCCCACCTCTGCCTTTCTCCCGCCCTCTCCCTCTCCCAGCTAGCAGCGTATCTCATTCTGCGCCATGCCATGCCGGCCAATGCCGCCCATGCGGTGCTGCGCCCCTTGGAGCCGCTGCCACCCTTCAGGGATGCGTCTAACGGCGTGTGCACGTTCCACATCTCTGCACTCGACTGCTGCCAGGTGTGTATGTGGCAAGGAGTGGCGTGCACGGAGTGTGTGTGAGTGGGGTGTGCGTGTGGGGCCACGTGTGTGTGTCCATCACCCATCCCCTCATCTCCCCATCCCCCTATCGGCCCATTCCCCCATGCTAGGCACTAGAGCGGGCACAGGAGCGGGCCCTTATTGCAGGGTTCAGGGTGGGCGAGTACGAGCGGCTGGAACAGGCCGACCTCACGTGGATGCTGCCGGGGCGGCTGCTCGCCTTCAGCACCCCCGCTGACGACCCCGCTAGTGTCATGGTGGGTGCTTTGGTGGCCGTGATGGTATGGTGGGTGGCATCAAAAGTGCATGGGGGCATGTGAGTTGCATGCATGGTGTGATGGTGGGTGGCATGGGTCATGTGGCATGCTGTCATGTGGCATGCTGTCATGTGGCATGCTGTCATGGCTGTGTGCTCCCTAGACGCCTTCCCAACTCCGATGCTCGCTGTTGCTGCTCCACTGCACATCCCCTCTATGCCGCTAACCTGCCGTTACCTCGCACTGCCACTCCTTCCATTCCCCCACTCCATGGTACCGCCTGCATCTGCCTACCCTGGTCAGGAAGGCTACTTGACGCCTGAGGACTATGTGCAGTACTTCCGACAGGTGAGCTGTGCATGGGGGTTGCGCAACCAGGCCACTTTGTTTCACCTAAGGGTTGCTTGCTTGCTTGTATGTATTCCCCTGCTGAGAAGGCACTTCAGAAATCAGAGTCAACTGCATCTTGGCCCGACGACGAGGAGTCTCGTTGCACTGGTTTTAATAGCCTTGTAGCCATGTGTGGACATGTGCATGTGCGCATCAATGTGTGTGTGTGTGTGCATGTGTGCGACAATGTATGCATGCATGCAGGCGGGCATAGCGGCCATAATCCGGCTCAACAGGAGGGTGTACGACAAGAGGCGATTCACCCGCCATGGCTTTGCGTTCTATGACCTCTACTTCCCCGATGGCGGGTCAGTCAAGGCTGGTGGTCAGTCAGTGTAGCCACGTGGTGTGTGGTGGACTGGCTAAGCGGGTGGATGCCTTGGTGTGGTAAATTGTCTGTGCGAGCCATGGGAGGCGGTTCACCCGCCATGGCTGTGCCTTGTACGACTTATGCTTCCCTCATCCTGATAGCGGGTCAGTCGAGGCTGGGGATCAGAGTAACGATGTGGTGAGTGGTGAACTGGCTAAGCGGGTGAGTGCTGGGGTGTGGTGTATCGGCTGTGCGACTCATGGGTGGTGAGTCTTTGCGGTGCGTGGAGGACAGGTCAGCACACAGGCCTTTGATATGCCTCAAACCTCCCATTTTCGCTGCAATCTTTCCCTCTACACTCTCCTTCCCTCCTCTCCCTGCCACCCCCCCCTCCATACCCCTTCAGGGCCCCATCGGACGGCATAGTGCGGCTCTTCGCCATGGTGGAGGGCAGCAAAGCAGCGCAGGCACTGCAAGGTGCTGCTGTTCCCTTGCCTCCTCTCCCCCCTCCCTCACCTCATCAGAGCCCCCTCGGACGGCATAGTGGAGCGCTTCTTTGCTGTGGTGGAGGGCAGCAACGGGCCCGTGGCCATCCACTGCAAGGTGCTGTTGCCCCCTTCCCCACTCCGCTTTGCATCGCTGCTTTCAGCACTCACGCTGCTTGGCTATATTGCAACAACCCCTCCTTCTGCCACGCGTTTATAGTGCGAAGTTCCAGTCTTAACCACTGCACTGCACTGGACCCCATAACACCCATGCGCTCCCTCTCACTACTCCCTCTTTTGCTTCTCTCCCTTGCCTCCAACCACCTCCCTAAACTGGCTCTCCTTCCCTCATCGCTACTCCCCCCTTCCCCATTGCGCTGCTGCTGCTCCCCCCTTCCCCATTGCGCTGCTGCTGCTCCCCCCTTCCCCATTGCGCTGCTGCTGCTCCCCCAGGCGGGGCTGGGGCGAACGGGGGTGCTGGTGGGGTGCTACCTCATGAAGCACTGCGGCATGACGGCCAGAGAGGTGAGGGGCAGTGGGGAGGTGAGGACGGTGGGACTTGTGGGTGAGTGAGGTTGGGTGCACCGTGCTGGGAGGTATTTGGGGGTGCTGGTGGGGTGGTACCTCATGAAGCACTGCGGCATGACGGCCAGACAGGTAAGCCTGGCGGATGGTGAGGATTGGTGGGGGAAGGTGAGGGGGGTGGGGAGGTGAGAGCGGGTGAGAGCAGGGGATTCTGGTGGGGTGCTGGTGGGGTGGTACCTTCTGAACCACCGCGGCATGATGGCCAGGCAGGCAAGGCTGATGAGGGGAGCTTTGGTGAGAGAGCAGTGATTGGGGAGAGTGCAGGGCAGATGTCATCACAGCATGCCATGCCTCTCCTGCTCGTGACATCCCCTCACACTCTCACACCCTCGCATCCTCATACCCTCCCGCCCCCAACTCTTCCTCCCCCCACCTCATCCACGCCCCACCAGGCCATAGCATACACGCGGCTGGTGCGGCCGGGGTCAGTGATCGGGCAGCAGCAGCACTTCCTGGCGCTCATGCACCCCCGCATGGCACGCGCTGTGAGTTCACCCGAGCATGGCGCTCGCTGTGAGTGCACCCCCGCACGGCACGCGCTGTGAGTCCTTGTCTCATCTCTGCATGGCACTGCAGCATGGTGCGAGCAGTGATATCACATCAGGTCATCTCCATGTGCAATGTGCGCCTCTCACCCTTGTCATTGCCATGCCCACTCCCACGGGCGCTTCTGTTCCTGTGACTAGCCGTGCTACCCCGTGCCATGACGAATCAAGCATTCTCATTGCCCTCATGTCTCCCACCCACCCGCACCGCTCTCTGCTCTGTCGTCCGCACATCACAGGGAGAGGAGTTTCGGTGCAAGACCCGAACGCTCTCGCCCTTCTCTCCTCGCACCACCACCACCAGCACTGCACCCGGCAACCCGCCCCCTGTGCACCCCCACGCTCACGCTTCCAGCCTTGCCCTGCCATCGCGCACGGGGCGCAAGGTGTATGCGCGCACGGACGAGCAGGCAGCAGCAGCTGTCGCCGACCTGCAGTTTGCCCGCCACTCGCGCTCACTCGCCCGCACTGGCTCCGTGCCTGTGCGGCCAGGCTCAGTCGGGCCAGTGCGGTCAGGCTCGTCAGTGTCCGCGTCGCTGCGGTTGCCCCTGGGGAGGAGTGTGAGCCGGCCAGGCAGCAGCAGCGGTGGCGCCGAGAGCAGCATGAGTGGCGGCGGTGGTGGTGGGGGAGAGGGCATTGGACCCAAGCGGAGAAGGCAGCGGGAGGGTGGGGGGAGGGAGAGGCGCGCAGCTAGTGCCGCCACCACACCTCGTGCTCATAGGGGTGGTGATGGGGTGGAAGGGGTAGAGGAGGGAGGAGGAAGCGGGGAGGAGGGTGAGGAAGGAGGCGAGGGAGGAGAGGAAGCGGGTGGGGTGGGAGTGCGGGAGAGCGGGGCATGGGTGAGGCTGAGAAGGCTCGGGGGGAGCATGCGCATGCCATTTGACTCCTTCGCCCTCTCCCTCTCCTCCTCGCCTGCCCTGCGTCGCCCCATCAGCAAATCAGCTTCCATGTCCCCATACACGCCCATGCCCCCCATCACCCCCATGACTCCCCATGCCCCTATGCCTGTATCCCATGCATCTTCTGCCCTGCACCGTGGCATGGCGTCCCCCGAGCCTCGCCATGTGAGGGCTGCCAGGCGCCTCAGGCTGAGGGGGGTGTGGGGGGCTGCTGATGGGATGCGGATTGGGGGAAATGTGGGGAAGGAAGCAGGGGAGGGTGGTGGTGATGCGGGGGAGGTGCGTGTGGCGGAGGGCGGTTGTGGTGCAGGGGATTGGGAGGGAGGAGTGCGGTGTGGTGATGGGGAGTGCAGTGCGGTGGAGGATGGTGCTGCTGTACGAGAAGCAGAATGTGTAGGTGAGGAGGGTGCTGGCGCAGCAGATGGAATGGGGGGAGGCAGGGTGGGAGAATCAGCAGGGGTGTCAGCGAGTGTGGGAGCATCAGAGAGCGTGGGGGTGTCAGTGCAGGCAGAAGAGGATCCAAGTGTGCTTGCATTTGCATCGAGGTTGGACAGTGCTGCACAGGCTGCACCAATTGAAACAGTGGCATCAGGTCATGAAGGGCTGGTGGCAGCAGCAGCAGTGGCATTAGAGAAGGGAGGGCCAGAGGCAGCAGCAATGGCACCAGATTCTGAAAGGGCACAAACATCAGCATCAGCAGCAGCAGCAGCAGCAGCAGCAGAGGGGATGGGGGTGGGCAGAAAGACACACTCACGGGCGGCCTCATGGCTGGGCTTGTCCTTTTGCGGCCTGCTGCCATGCCAGCCCACACGACCACCACCATCACCCTCATCATCACTCTCACTCTCACCACCCACATCGCCAGGACCATCCCTGCCTCCCACCTCACTTGCTGCTGCAGGGCCCACAGGCACACGTACAGCCGCAGTGAACCCTCATGGTTCTCCCCTCCCCGTCACAGCAGCCCCCCTTCAAGCTTGCCCTCCCTGCTCCGCAGCAGGTGCAGCAGAGAGAAGGGGGGATGCAGAGGGAGCGGCAGAAGAGCCAGTGGTAGAGGCAGTCGGTTCAGCAGGGGCATCAGCAGGGTTGTCTTTAGGAGACAGAGAGGAACACAGTGGCACAGCCACAGACCAGTACACGCCAGCAGATGCCGCCCCAACGCCTGGGGTTGCAGGGACACACGAGTATACACCAGCTGATGCGGACCTGGCTCCTAGGTTTGGGCGCACACAGGCGGCTGGCGTGCAGGGTGCAGGGGGGCAGCAAGCAGGGGGGCCCAGCAGCACAGTGGTGAGAGTGATCAATGCAGGGGGGCAGCCCAGGAAGGTGGTGGTGCCGGCAGGTCAGGAGGGTAGAGGAAGGGGAGTGAATGTAGAATCAGGGTTGAGAGGGGTGGGTGGGCATGCGCAGGCGGTTTCCGTGGCTAAGTTTGGTGCGGTGCAGGGCGGTCGGTTTAGGCTTGGTGTGAGAAGATAGCATGCCAAGCTAGCTGTACACTCTTGCTGCTGCCCACCCTATTGCTTGTCCAATTCCTTGTTGGCTTATTGTGACTTGGCTTCTCTTTGCCCCAGTGCACGTGCATGGGTGGTAGTTATTACTGGTGGTATCAACTGCTGCCCCAGCCCACTCATCACATGCTTCCCCAACCAAAAAAATCCACCAGCAAAGCCGCACAGAACCAAAAAAATCCACCAGCACAGACCCGAGCAACCCACCAGCAGGTCTAGCTACCGAGTTCCACATACCGTATTTCAAAAGGATGTGTAAGGTTGGCTGAGTGCTGTAATTGCATCACTGTGGAGTGGAGCCTTACAGCAACTTGTCATAATGGTACATACGGTACAAATCCATTGTACATAATTTACCTATGGCACACACAATCACCACCATCAGTGGCCTAAAGGGCTACTACTTGACGCCCTGAGCGTCTTTCCTCGGCCGTAGGTCCCACGCCAAACCGAGTCGCAGGTAATAGCAGACACCCCCATGCAGTATCTCAGTAACCAATGGCGGCTACTGGCGACCAGCTCGGTCCTTAAAGCCTGTCAACGGTGCCCCGCCAGCATCCCCGGCGCCTTCCAGCCTCGGCAGTCTTGAGCAACAACTGCGCAACCGCCCGCCGCGCGCATCACTCGCGTAGTCTTCTCTCGCCCAGCAGCCTGCGCCCCACCGCACTCGCGATCCCCGGACCTACATCCCCTGCCCCTTCCGCCTCCTCCCCCTCCCCCATCATCTCCGCCACCGCCCACGACCCGTCACTCTCCTCTCTCCGCGCGCCGGCGACTCCTTCCGCCGCCTTGAACCGCGAGAACGCGCAATCCGCGGCGACGAGGCTGGACGATCGGTAGCTGTCGACGGAGCCGTCAAGATAGCCGTCGCCGTTATCTCCTGCCACCTCCCAAGCCTGCGCGTCGCGGCTCCATTGCAGGCTTACCGCGAAGGATCGCTCCTTCTGGGAACTCCGGAACGTTTGCCCCATCACGCCGTGCGGGTCGGTCAACCCTCCCCCAGATAACACCTCCACCGAGAAATGCACAAACGCGTCCACTGGTGATTGCCGGTCGACCGCCTCTGGCCTAATATGGACAAGGAAGTCCGCCCCTTGCCGGCCACCGGACTGAATTCTGAGAGTCTCGGTTTCCACGCCGTTTGATTCGGTGACCCCCACGTGGTGCACTCTCAGCGTGCCGTCGTCGCTCTCTAGGATGTGCGATGGTGACAGTCGCTGGGCGACATCGTCTAACACTATCGACTGCAAAAATCCGTCGCCGAGCGACGCGTCTGCCCCCTGCCGCGCTCTAAGCTGCAGCGAGTGGCCGGCCACGAGCACGCCTATCGCCTTAACCCATGTGCGCTGCGTGACGCCTGGAGTAATGTTAGCATCGCTGCCTGAACTGATCGAATCGTCGCCTAGACTACCCGAGTCGCCGGCCATTTCCATGTTGATGTGCAGCGAGGGGTCGGAGAGCAGGCAGTAGGCCTCGCCCGGCACGCCGGTGAATCGGAAATGAACGCCATCTGCGCCCTCGAAGTGCGGATCGCCGAAGAAGGATGCTATTGGCCGCTGCTCCGCTGCTGCTAGACCTAGTCTCGAGTTGGTGAGCACTATGAGAACCACGAGTGCTACTACGCGATTGTGACAGGCTGAAGCCATGTGTGCGGACAATGAAAGGAAGAGATGTGGTTGTGTGGAGATACAAGCTAAGATCCGTTACCTAGTGTCTCTTGTTAGAACAGTGTCATTTGTGATAAGACTGAAGGAACAACCAAAATCAACTGGCTTTGTTAGCAAAGGAGAAGGGGATGGAGTGGGATGGGATGGGATGAGTTGCGATGGGAGGGGATGGCAATACTGTGCTCGATTTTGTGTTCTGTGTTGGAGGATGCACCAAGGAAGGATGCGGAGGGTGTGCAGACAGGGTGGAAGAAGGGCGGAAAACATGTGCCAATAGCGCAGGTGAGGCGGACAATTCACCCGCCCTTTCTCCACCCCGTGATCGTTTCTGAAGGTAGGTGTGGGGGGAGGGCGCTAACAGCAATGCGCCAAGCGCGCCAACCAGATAGCCCCCACCCTGGGTCTTCTTTTCTCTGGCGACAACGACCTAATCACACCTGCGATCTGCACAAGAAACAATCTTCAAATCGAAGCCGTCAGGGTCCCTCGCAGAGTAACACGTGACCGTCGATTGCAGTGAGTTACAGTCAACCATATACACAGAGCACTCCCGAGATTTGTGTGATTGCACCTGCGACGCGGGCGGCCTGGGCGTGCCACTATCAGCAAGGGGATCTGGCGTGGGCACCATGGATCCTGCTGTCGCTGCGAAAGCCAGTCGCGAAACGGATTACAGCCGGGAAGGCTGGTATGGTAACATCTCGATTGTGGGGCTTCGTTTTTGTATTAGGTGATTTCAGACTGAGCGAGAATTGTGGCACCTGATATGTACCTTCATAACAACAACTATTTACAAATGTGTGTGCGTATGGCGAATGCGTGTAACAGTGATTGCAGTAGCACCAACCAATGACCATGTGGACTCGCAAATGCTGATCTGATGACATGTCAACTGCGCAATCCCGTACCCGCAATTCGGACGTCGGGGAAAGCCAGAACAGATTCTTCATCCAGTGTAAGAGCAACACGTGGCCAACCCTGTCTTCCCTTCTCTGCCTATGTGAGAAAGAGCGACACGGCACTGAGGGAGTGATCATGAATCAATTCAAGCCAAGCCAAGCAAAACTTGGAGCATGACAGCCACAAGCTCATTTGCCGTCACATCACTTCGTCATCAGTATTCCTGAAAAGTTTCTCCACAGCAAAGCAGAAACTAGGAACGTGCTCCCTCAGCAGCCATTTCACAAATTCCGCTCACTAGCCATCCTCATGGCTGCCATAACCTCGTTCGGAAATCTGTCTGTGAAGCTGCAAAGCAACGCCTTCATTGGTGAGATGCTGATCACCACAATTACCGCTGATCACCTCATTTACCGCTGTACCGTAAAAGCGAGCAGCAGTCTAAACTGAAGCTTTCCTTTCCATTTGCAGGCCAGAGGCTTAGAAGTACTGCAGTTCCGACTTGTCAGGTAGGCGAACTTCCGCCGCATTCTGAACACTGCGCCATCCGATGGTCCCGCGGCTTTAACCTTGTCACGTCGATGCCTCTGTTAGGTATCGCATGGCCGGCCAGCGTCGTTGGCGGTGAGAGCTGAGGCAGCGGACGGCGAGCGGAAGAAGACGGGCGCCGAGCTGCGAGAGGAGTTCTTTTTGGCGGCCGCCACTGGCAAGGAGAGAGGGTGAGTCGAAGGAATCGCAACGCAGAATGAAAAGCATTTGTATGGGCGAAGCAGAGTAGGAAAGCAATAGCAGGAAAATTTTGAGACGTGAGCCTTTTATACCTTGCCCTTTTAAACTCTTGCTCGAATCTCTTTATCTTCCCTCTTCTTACATCACATTGTCATTTTGACGTAGTGTTAACCCCTGTCTCCTCGGTCCTCTCAACGATGCTCTCTTGAATCCCCATAGTCTGCCCGAGGGCGCGTTTCTGAACGACAATGTGGTGGACGGGCCCATGGTGGACATCACGTGGGAGCCGTACGGCGACACCTGCAGCGCGCCGGTGAGTGCTTACAACGCCACCTATTTTTCGTTTCGTAGGTGCGTGGCTCCCACAGTGGGAATTGGGACGAGAATGTCGAAGTTTGTAGGAAGACTTCAAGCTCTGGAAACTAAAGCATTGGTTGAAAATAAAAGTGATTCACTTTGGTCCATTCACAAAGTGAAGGTCATCATTCATCGTTCAGCTGATATTATCTGCCCAAAATGTGTAGCAGTAGGATTATTTGAATCTGGAATGCTGCACAATCCGGACGTCTTCTCCCCACCAGTTTCCTTACTCCCTCTCGATATTCTCAGACACAGCTTTTTCTTTCAAATACCCTATTCACGCTCACCCGTTCAATAATGTCAGGAGGGTTCCAGTCTGCTAAAGGCTGCTGTCGACGCGGGTGCCTTGACGATTGACAACCGCTTCTGCCTCACAGGGCAATGTGATGTTTGCATCGTTGAGCTTGACGGCGAGGTGATGAGGTCATGCATGAAGCCAGTTCCAACGTGAGTCAGACTATTGGAAGCAGGGCTTTAACAAGGGGACCAGAATATGTGGATTACAACTTTCACGTCATGTCTATGTGCACGCACACACATGTGGTCCGTGCAAGTACACTTCTCTGCCTGTGCATTTGACTCTTCCATCTCGTCCAATTGCATTTGTTTTGTGTGCGTGGCATGTGTAAATGCAGGGGGCAAAAGAGTATAACATGCCTCGTCCTTGATACTGATGACGCCTGGTGAGTTTAATTGGAGTTTTCTGGTTTATTGTCTCTTGGCTGGCTAGAAATCTGACCCTACTTTCATGTGCAGGGACGAAATGATGGTTTGAGGATCTTGATGTAACTTATATGCGTCAACCCACACCTCTTCACGACTAGTGGATCTCATTGTTGTATCGAGGACATTTCTGCACTCCACCCAAAACTTGGTGGCTGTGCAAGATTTTTCGTAGAGGAACTCAAACATCTAGTGATCTGAACCACAACTTCCATCAATGTCGATGGTGGTGTGGCTTACGCTTAGTGGCTATGGTTTTCGCCGAATCGAATGCTTACATCATTACTACCCCAAAACACGTGTTCAGATTCGGACCAGCTGTTCGTGGATGGAATAAAATAATTTGCTTGGATGAGTTGCCTAAACATGAAATTGCACTGTAACCTTATTCACGCGCTTCATTAGACCCAAATTCTTCTCCATCTATACTTTTGCATACCACAAAGCCTATTGGTTCCCCAAGCAAACGTATTCGTCCAATCATATCTTCCGCAGGTATCAAGGAGCTGCCACGTAGCCCTTGATTCTGCCCTCCCGCTTTGGGATTCCCGATTTGTATCTCCCTCCTTCCCCTCCACTGCATCTGCCCTCCTCAACCACACCACCTCGGCTGCCTGCACTTGACAAAAGCAGAGCTATATCACATACGCTGCATCAGATACACGCTGACATCTTTCACGACTCAAGAATTGGCTTTGTGCCCGTTTGACTTGAGGCTTTCCCTCTTGTCAACGCTCGCAGCCTCCCTCAAGCTCCCAGCTTCTTCGCTAGCAATGGCAGGCATTCCGTGCCAGGTGACGTCTGCGCTTGCGGGCGCGCGGCTCGCGTTTCACTACGATGTTCGACCCGCTTCCGCCATTAGCAATCCTGTCTCGAGTCTCGTGCGAATTTCACCCTTTTGGGGCGAGGCGATTGGAGGTGTACACGCGAAATCAGGATGCGTAGGATCGAGAGAGCGATTCTTCCAACACGCGTCGACCCGTGAGTCGGGAGTTTGCGTTAGGGCGTTTGGCAAGGAGGGAGCGAGCGACATTGACGGCACCGTCGCTAGCGTATCGGACAACAGACGTCAGATCCGAGAAATTCTTGCCAGTTCCGCTTCACCTGACGCCGACGTGAGCGCGGGAATGGGCGTGGGAGGGTGCGACTTCCTGCAGTCAGGCTGCGAATCCGACTGTCCGATATGCGCATCCGCGGGTGCAGGAGGGCGCTCGAGCGATGTCGAGTCCCCGCCGTGCCTGATTGGCCTCACCACCGCCGCTCAATTCGCGCGCAAGGACGCCACGCTGCTTGCCAGGTGCCTCTTTCATTCCATTGCTGCGTTGTCTTCGTCGTTGACGCCACCAAGCGCTATCGGTTGCATTGAACACCATTGGCCTTTAGAAAGATTGCTGTGCGACCTCGGTTCAGCTGAGCTATTATTCTTGGTTTAGTTCGGCAAGGGTAGACGGCTTGAGAACGAGTCTACAATCACACTTGCTGGGCTCCGTCTCTCTCCGTCCCCTCTCACTTTCGCCGCAAAATCACGTCCAATCCGCTGCTGTGTCCGTGTGCACTGGTGCCCCAACAGGGGGTTCTGGTCGATGGACTCGAGGGCGCGCGAGGACGTGGCGCTGCTGGGATCCAAGTTCCTCACGCTCGACGGTAGGTTTCCCTCGCCTGTAAGTTCCTCACGCTCGACGGTAGGTTTCCCTCGCCTGTAAGTTCCTCACGCTCGACGGTAGGTTTCCCTCGCCTGTAAGTTCCTCACGCTCGACGGTAGGTTTCCCTCGCCTGTAAGTTCCTCACGCTCGACGGTAGGTTTCCCTCGCCTGTAAGTTCCTCACGCTCGACGGTAGGTTTCCCTCGCCTGTAAGTTCCTCACGCTCGACGGTAGGTTTCCCTCGCCTGTAAGTTCCTCACGCTCGCCGGTAAGTTGGTCAGCTTGACGGTAAGCTCGTCACGTTCGACGGCACGTCCCGTATCCCAGTCTTTCTTCCTCATGCTCGCCCGCCGAATCGCGTTCCTCCCCGCGGTTCGCGTCCTGCAATTTCTTGCTCGCCATCCTCCCCTCGTCCCTTGCTCCCATCCCCTCCCACTGTCCGCCGGTCCGTGCCCGCCATGTGAGCAGCTCGGGCGCGCGAGGACGCGGGGGTGCTGGATGCGCGCGCACGGCTGCGAGTCAGGCGCCTGCGACACCTGGCGCTGGTACGACAAATGGAGGGAACAGGTGCGGGGGACGAGGTGCATCAGGTTCAGTGAGCACCGGGATCTGTAGCAATTCAGCCTCGGCCACCCAATCTGTGCAACTTCCAAGCCAGGCCTATGCGTGGGCTAAGGGCTGTGCGGACATGGGGGTCAGGCTTTCAGTGCATGGGCTAACGAGCGTGTGGGCGTGGTGCGTGTGGGTGTGGGGCTGTGCGTGTGGGTGCAGGGGTTGGAGGAGAGTGCGCGCGAGGAGCTGAGTCGGCAGGCCGCGCAGCACTGGCGAGATGGCGCCCTCGCGGTGAGCAGTGAGCCATGCTTCAGACTCGTCGTTCGTGTTTCGTGCTGGTTGCTTGGCAGTTGGTATCGTTGATGGAGAGACAATGTGCTGCTTCCCGACATGTTCATTGCCTCCCTTCTTCCCCACGCCACACCACCCTTACCTACAACGGACGACACACCACCCTGAACCCCCATGCCTATTATTCCACTACCCCTTCTTCGGCATGGCATGGCAGGCGGATCTGCGTCTTGCTGACATGCGCATGAGGCGGCGAGGGCTAGAAGACGTCTTCCTGGCTCTGCAGGTACTCGCGTCCACTCCATCCATGCGCATGCATGCTAAGTGCCACATGCATGCGAATGCATCCGTCACAGCATCGTCCACACCTTCCCCCTCATGCCCCTTCGCCCCCTCCCATGCTGCTGCCTGGTTGGCCGTATCCCCTATGGCCACACGCAGGTGGTGAAGAGCCTTCACTCCGCTATAGTCACACTGCTTCGCCCCGACGTCCTCACCTCTACTGCCCCTTCCACGCCTGCTTCCACACCCTCCAACACTCCTGCTAACACCACAAGAAGAAGTAGCACTCCTCTGCACCCATCGGCACCCCTTCAAGACAGTTCAGCTGCATCCACCCCATCCACCAGTCAAGCCTCCATGCCACCGTCCTCCTCACAACCGCTTCCTGTAATGGACTCTCAAAGTGAAGGTGCAGAAGGGAGTAGAGTGGAGGAGGATGGGGAGCAGAGGAGGTCTGTGAGCACGAATCCCCTTACGCCACGTCACCGGCAGCATCCACTATCCACACTGTCGTTCAAGACGCTTGCTGCACTTGACGTATGAGCCTTGCCTTGAGCCATCTAGCATCTGTGTTTTCCTGGTCCTTTGATGGCAATGCCTTGCACTTCGTCCTCCTTGCCCTCTCTCTCATGCTCTTCTTCCATCCTCTGGCCTCTTGTCCATCGCATGTCACCACTGCCTCATGCCATGGCATCATGCCATGGTGCACACACTCACATCACATGGCATATGTGTACTGAATCCTCTCGGGGCGTGCGTGCATGGCAGGAGCTGTACCGAGAGATTGGCCCGCACTCCCTCGCACCAGTGGAGGGGGAGGAGGACGGGGAGGAGGAGGAGTGGGGAGTGCTGGGAGTGGGGGGCGACGACAGCACCACAGAGGAGGTCAGCACACCCACCGCGCTGCCCATACTTTGCAGCATCCATCTCGCTGTGCTGCTGGCCCCTCGCCTCTCCGTCCTCCCTTGCCCCCTGCAGAGCAGATCCCGTGCCCTCTCGCAATATGCTGCTCCTCCCTTTCCCTCTTCCACCCCTCCTTTGCATTCTCTTCCTTTCCCGCTCCCCCTCCATCTGTAGCTAGGGTTCCTGCTGGCAGCGCTGGTGGACATGGGGGAGGTGAGCAGCAACCCACGCCCTCTTGCTCTCTCCTGCTCCTTCTCTCTCCCGCCCTCCTGCTCTCCTCTCCTCCCCCTTTCCTGCCCCCAGCTGGGCTTCCTGTTGGCAGCGCTGGTTGACATGGGCGAGGTGAGCAGCAGCTACGGCTTGGCTCTGCTGCACCGCTGCTGCGCCTCCCCCCACGCGGCGCTGCGCCTCACGGCTGTTGACGCCCTCTCCAGCACCCCCTCCCTCTCCGCCCTCGGGAATGCCGGCTGCGCTGTGCTGCAGGTCAGTGGCGTGGCCAGTGCTGCAGGTGAGGGTGAGGGGAGTGCTGCAGGTGAGGGTGAGGGGAGAGAGGCAGGTGAGGGTGAGGGGAGAGAGGTAGGTGGGGGACGTTATGAGTTTCTGTTGGTGCTTTGCATGCGACAGGAGTAGTGTTGCAGATGTGGCTGTATAGATGAATATGATGTAGTATTGTATGTTGCGTTGCGGTGTGTGTGGTACTGACGATGTATGCTGTCACTCTTGCAATGTGTGTCTTCCTTTTCCTATCTCAGACGCTAACAAAAGATGCCGATCCGGAGGTGGCAGAAGCAGCAGCCATGGCAATAACACAGTTGCAGGAAAAATGGCAGCAGCAGCAGCAGGAGCAGCAACGAGAGGAGGAAGCAGGCACTAGTGCGCCTGCTGCCCTGTCGTTGGAGCAGGCATTCAGTCGTGCCGCTGCCAAGTGGCAACACGCCGGCTCCGGTGGTGCCACTAATGACGAGCAAGCAGATGAGAGCACAGATGGCGGTGTGGATAGCAGTGCGGATGGTGACAGTGACGGCTGTCGATAGGGCCTGGTACGGAAAAGTCATCGGTAAGTCATCTGTAACGTACGGTACATGTGGAGCAGGACAGCACTGTGTGCTGAAACAGGGTACTGGTACTCTGTACCTGCATGGCGTCTGTATATAATTGAACTTTGGTGTTGTCGCACCATGCTAGTGACAGCCATTTTCGAGTACCGTATTCTTGCAAGTGGATGGGATGGGAAGGATGACCAGTGCCGATTGGGATGCCTTCCACTGACTTATCACAACCGAGTGGGATCTGGGCCAGGTTTTAGAGTGGAAGAAATGGCGGCCTGAGGCTAGTTAGTAGTTTAATATTGAAACTAAAACTCATTTTTTCAGCCCAACAGGGGTTGAGAAAAGATGCCTCCAGTTTAGGTACCGGTATGTGAATCTAGATCTTGTATCACTCTTGAAATCATCACGCAATAACCCGCTAATGCATCCTCGATAGAACACACCTCAAACTTCTTGTGCACATTCTCTGCACCCACCTCACGCCATGTTCGCCATCCCTCGGCAACCCTAAAAACGCTTCATCACTTCCTTCGACATTAGGATTGGCTCGATACTACTCTCTTCCACTGCTTAGTCCTAGTCCTTAGTCCGTTCGTCAGCCCTGTTATTTTATTTTTTGTTAACGCAGAGATTATATTTGCGCTCTACTCGCGTCTGGCTCTGCTCTTTCCCTTCGCGTGAGGCACGGGCAGCGTGCAGCGGCGCGCCGGCGGAGCGAGCGACGGTGGTGCGCGGATTGGGTTGGGACGCGGGGAGGCATGGCGGACGACGAGGTGGTGGAGGTGCGCGGAGCGGAGGGCGATGAGCAGGGCGAGGTGAGGGACGGCGCAAGCGATTACGAGGACTACGGCGACGATGACGTGGATGATGACGTGGATGAGGAGGAGGACGAGGCGGAGGAGGAGGAGGTGGAGGAGGACACGCAAGGGGGGGTTGAGGAGGAGGAGGAGGTACAAGAGGCGGATACCCCGCGAGGTCGCGACAGCCAGTACAAGGCGCGTCGCTGCCTCCCGTAACTCCGCGCCGCGTCACACGCGCGTGATTTCGCTACTCGCTCTCGCTGCCTGCTGTTCCTTCTGACACCTCTTTCCCCTTTGCTGCCTCTGCTCTCTCCCTACCCCTGCCATAACGCTGACACCACCAACGGGCGCGCGAATGCCGCCACCGGCCCCAACCGATCCCGACCGTTGCAGGTGCTGTCCGAGGCGGACATAGTGCGGAAGCAGGCGCGGCTGGTGCGCGAGATCGTGAGCTTCCTCAACGTCTCCGAGTCCGCCGCCGCGCTGCTGCTGCGCTCCTTCAAGTGGAGCGTCAACCGCGTCACGTGAGTCAACCACGTCACGTGAGTCAACCGCGTCACGTGAGTCAACCGCGTCGCGTGAGCCGCGCTCTCTCTCGCTGCCGCTCCCATCCGCCACCCCCGCTATCACCGCGCGCTTCGCCATCCATTTCGCGTCATCTCTCTGCGCCTCCGCGCACCGTGCCTCCGCGCGCGGTGCCACCATGCACCGTGCCTCCCCTGGTCTTCCTCACCGCTTTTTCCGCGTCCCCTCTCAACCCTTCTCCTATCTCTCCCCTGAATGTCTCCACCTTGTTCTTCCCGCCCCCCCCGCTCCCCCCCGCTTCCCCCGTTCCTTCCACCAGCGACGCGTGGTTTTCGGACGAGGAGGGGGTGCGCAAGCGCCTGGGGATCTTTGCGCCCGCCTCCCCGCGGGAAGCGTCATCCTCCGCGGCTGTCCCCGCTACAGTGCGCTGCGGTATCTGCTTCGACGACCATCCCCTCGAATCGACGGTCGTGATGGCGCTGTGCGGCCAGCACCGCTACTGCGTGCCCTGCTGGCAGACCTACGTGGCATCCGCCATTGCTGACGGGGCGGGGTGCCTGTCGCTGCGCTGCCCTGCGCCCAAGTGCGGCGCAGCAGTGGAGGATGCGCGCATCCTCGCGCTCCTCGCGGACGCTGCTGCGCCCGCCCAAGGGGACGCGCTGGGGGAGGGGCGGGGGGAAGCGGGGGCGGAAGGGGACATGTGCGCCCAGGAGAAGGGGAAAGGGAAGGAAGTGGAGAATGACAGGGGAGGCGATACAGCAGGAGCAGCAGCAACAGCAGCAGGAGAAGGAGGAGCAGCAGGGGCAGAAGTCAGTTCACGTGAGGCTGCAGCCCCTGCAGCTGGTGGTGCGTGTGGCGCTGCTGGTTCGTCCCAGAGTGTCGGGCGCGGGGGCAAGGCGCGGAGGGTCAAGGGCGCGCCCGCTGCGCCCCTGCCTGCCGCAGGTGAGCCCGGAGGCAGGGAGGCTGTGGGCTGTGCCTCGGGCGCACATGGCACAGCAGCAGCAGCGGCGGCGGACGCAGCAGTGCACTCAGCAGCAGCAGGGGGGGCAACGGCAGCAGCAATAGGCGGAGCAGCAGCAGCAGGGGGAGCGGGAGATGAGGGCAGCGGAGCAGCTTTTCCGTGCGGGGCGGGGGTGGCGGCAGCAGCGGCGCAGCGGTACCGGCGGTACCAGCTGCGGTCGTTCGTGGAGGCGAGTGAGAGCGTCAAGTGGTGCCCCTCGCCCGGCTGTGACTTCGCCATCCACTCCGAAGGGGGCGCGCCCACCCCCCGCAACCTGCCAGGCGCGGGCGCGCGCGGGGGGAAGCTGAAGGGGGTGATGGCGGAGGAGGAGGAGGAGGGGGGCGGGGGGGGCGGGGCGGTGTGGGGCGGGAGCAGGAGCCGGGACGTGCGGTGTGCGTGTGGGCACGAGTGGTGCTGGCACTGCCTGCAGGAGCCCCACCGCCCTGTGGACTGTGAACTCGTGCGCAAATGGGTCGTCAAAAACAGGTCCGTGACCCATCCTGCCACTGGTGCTGCTGGGGGCACTGGGTAGGGGTGGTGAGGGAGGGGGTAAGCAGCTGGGCACGGGGCTGAGAGGGCGCTTCACTTTCCGTCACATGCACATCGTTTTCATCCCATCGTTCCCATTCCCTTTTCCCAACGTGGTGTGCGGGCTTGCAGTGCGGAGTCGGAGAACATGAAGTGGATTCTGGCGAACAGCAAGGCGTGTCCGCGGTGCCAGCGGCCCATCGAGAAGAACCATGGGTGCATGCACATGACGTGCTCGGCGCCGTGCCGCCACGAGTTCTGTTGGCTGTGCCTGGGCGACTGGAAGGAGCACGGTGAGGGCACCGGGGGCTTCTACGCCTGCAACCGCTACGAGACCAGCAAGAAGAAGGTGGAGGGGGTGGAAGGGGGAGCAGCAGGGGGATGGTAGTGTCTGGCAGAGGGAGGGAGGGGAGGAGGGTGGTGAGGGGTAGTGGTGGTGGTTGAAGGCCGACGGGGAGGGGGATGGGGTGGGAGAAAGTAGGGCATGCGGAGGAGCTTGAAAAGCCTCGAAAAGCATTTTCTTCTTCCATCCTCTCTTCCCCCTTCCCCTGTCCCCATTTCCCACCCCCGCAGGGCGAGTACAACGTGGAGGAGGAGCGGCGGCAGCGAGCGCGGCAGTCACTGGAGCGGTATCTGCACTACTTTGAACGCTGGGCCAGCAATGAACAGTCGTGGCGCCGCGCCCAGGAGAGCCTCAAAGAGGTGAGGATGGAGGGAGAGAGGAGGGGGGAGAGGTTGGAGGTGAGGGGAAGCGACAGGAGGTTTGATTGAAGAGGTGTGGGAGGAAGAATCAGACAGGTATCCATGGAGCCCCGTTGACATCCCACCACTGCGTGCCTTCAACTATCCCACTTTGCCACCTAACCCACTCACCCTTGCCCCTCACCTGTGCTGTGTGTTGTTGCTCCTTCCTCTCCTCTCGCAGGTGGAGCAGCATCAGGCGGAGCAGCTGAGAGGGCTGATGGGGCTGCCAGCGGCGCAGATGAAGTTTCTATCGGAGGCGTGGCAGCAGATCATAGCGTGTCGCCGCATGCTCAAGTGGACCTACGCCTATGGCTTCTACCTCTCCGACCACCAGCCCGCCCGCCGCAACCTCTTCGAGTACCTCCAGGTCTGTCGGTCCCAGGTGCCTTTGCTGTCAGTAGCGAACAGGTGCTTTGTCTCCAGGCCAGTCCCAGATGCCATGCCTCCAGGTGAAACACCGTGCGCTTGAAAGTTAAACCCAGTCATCTTCAGGTGAAACCTCAGGTGATTTCAGGTGATCCGTCAGGTGACTTTAGGTGTCTCCCAGCCGCATGCTCGAAGCTGGGCAGCCCTGCTAGCAGTGTCCTGTGGCGGAGCAGCGGCCTCATGTCATCCCCACCAACCATCCAGTGCGCCCTCCCCTCGTAACTCTCACCCGCTCTTTTACCCAACCTCTTTCTCCCCTCCCCCCCCCCCCCCCCCTCACCCCATGGGCATTGCGATTGGTCGAGCAGGGCCAGGCGGATGCGGCGTTGGGGTGGCTGCACAAGGCAGCGGAGAAGGACGTGGAGGCGTTTGTGCCGTCCCACTTCAAGGGCTCCTTCGATGCCCACGCCGCGCCCTCCCCCGCCGCGCTCTCCCCGCAGCACCGCCTCTCTGAGTTCCTCGCCTTCCGCTCCCACCTCACGCGCCTCACCGCCGTCACCCGCACCTTCTTCCATAACCTGGTCACCGCGCTTGAATCCGGGCTCTCGGAGATTCCCGAGGACGTGCCGAAAGGGGAGGGGGATGCAGGGGTGGGGTCGAGCAAGGGTGGGGGAGGAGCAGAGGGCGGGGAGGGCGAGGAGGGGAGGAAGAGGCGGCGGAGTGGCAGTGGAGTGAACCATGTGCATTTCGCTGATGGGGGGGTGGTGGGGGATGGGCGCGGGGAGGCGAGGATGCGCGTGGATGGGGGGATGGCGGGAGGGGTGAGCCTTGGTGTGGCACAAGGCGTGGTGGTGCAAGGGCAAGGGCAAGGGCAGGGGCAGGGGCAGGGGCAGGTGGTGGGTGGGGGAGGCGCAGCAGGGGAGGGGGAGTACTGGTCGTGCATGCACTGCACGTATGGCAACCCCACCAGCGCTGGCAGCACTGTGTGTCGCATGTGCCACCTGCCCCGCCACCCCCGCTGATGCCCTCACCTCACCCTCGCGCCTGGATTACCGTATGACTCGTGAATCGTGATTCGTGTCCTGCATGCATGCATGTGTGCATGGGGAGGGACACTGGTGCTGCATGGTACATGCTGTGTAGGGCGCATGTGAAAGAAACGTTGTGGGTGTTGATGTATTCAAGAGCAGTGTACTATGTGTATCACTGGCAATGGCAGTGGGAGAGCATTGTAAGGAACTTCCGTAATCAACAAGAAGTAGATTTTGCATGGCAGGAAACCAAATCACATAGCTGGTGGTGCTTGTGGCGTGAGAATGGGTGGCGGGAGGGCTTCTCTGTCCTCCCTCCTCGGTCCCTTGCCCGCTCGCACATCCATTCAAACCCACGTACCGTATTCACAGCCAGGCCAGGGCCTATGAGCAAGCCAGGGCCTATGAGCAAGCCAGGGCCTATGAGCAAGCCAGGGCCTATGAGCAAGCCAGGGCCTATGAGCAAGCAGTCGTCAACACAGGGAACCTAGAGACTAGGACAGGCCGAATCCGTGTTATAGACTGGCTAAGATAATCTAGCTACGGTATTGCACAACACAACACTCTGTTTGGTTGCAACCGTGGAGTGTATGGGTAGGAGGAGGGCAGCCGCAGAGGAGTGGTAACGGCGGTGCAACAAGGAGCTGTGCAGCGCAAGGCATGCGCAGACAGGTGGCAGCAGGCGCACAGCAACGCGCTGCCTTGGCCCCTGGTGCTGGGTGCAGTGTGGTGTAGTGGGGTGAGGGAGATGCGTGGGGTAGTGGTGCGTGGCAGTGGCACCACGTAGGGCGATGGAGGAGAGACACCCGTGGAAAGGCGAAGGGAGATGCTAGCATGCAGGTGGAGGGGTTGTGAGAGTGGGTGTGAGGGTGGTCCATTGACGGAGACGGGAGGTGTGGAGGTGAATAGGTGGGAGGTGGGTGGGAGGCAAGTGACTGAGGAGGAGGCGAGGAGGCGAGAGGCGTAGGAGCAGCATCAGAGCAGGGCGGCAGCGAGCCAGGACTCAACGCGGTGGTCCTCCTGGTCCGACCCCGTGACGAGCGCTAAGAAGTCCTTGTACTCTATCTGCTTCGATGCCAAAACCCCGCTGCCTGCTGCTGTGCCATCTGCGCCATCAGCGCCCTCTGCCTCCACTGCACCCTCTGCTTGAAGCGATCCTGTCCCATTGCCCTGGATGCATGGAGGGGGGAAAGCACAGAGTTGGGCTCAGGTTGCGAGTCAGGTGGAAAAGTAAGGAGTGCAGTGGAGAGGCAGCGCATGCATGCGTGTGGAAGGGGCAGCGATGAGAGGCAAGGAAGAGGGTCGCAGAGTGATATTGTCAAAACGAATGGTGGTAGAAATACAGCGCGCAGCAGCACGAATGGCATGGGGAGTAGCTCACATATTCAGCGGCGGTGGCAGTTGCAATGATGTCGCGCATCTCATCCAGCGACCCCATGCCCAGCCGGCAGCACACCGCCGCAAACTCCTCCACGCTCACCGCTCCCGACCCATCCGCATCCATCTCCTGGAAGGCCTCTTGGATGGCGGCGGCATGGCGGTCGCGGTGCAGCACAGTGGTGGCTGCGACAAACTCCGCGTACTCTATGCTGCCACTGCCGTCCATGTCCACCTGGTGGGCCAGGGGAAGGGTGTGCATTTGCCATGTGTAAGGAGTTAGAGACCACCAGAACGATCATGGGGAGAGTGGCATGTGGAGAGGTGCGAGGGCAAGTGTGATGGCACGGTGGTGGCTGCGACAAACTCCGCGTACTCTATGCTGCCACTGCCGTCCATGTCCACCTTCATGGGTGCATGCCCGCACGCACAGAGCCACTTTTCCCATGTGTAAAGAGTAGAGGGCACCAGAATAATCATGGGGAGAGTGGCATGTGGAGAGGAGCGAGGGCAAGTTCATGTACACATGGTTATGTGACTGTGCATGTTCAAGATAGTGTGTGGAGCAGCACGCACGAAGGCAAAGATGCGGCGGATGTCATCGTCGCTGAGAGCCGCCCCCACGCTGCGCAGGGCGGCTGTGAGATCCTCCAGGCTCAGCGCGCCCCCCTGGTCCGCCCCCACCGCACTGAACACCGCCCTCAGCTCCCTCTCCTGCTCCTCTGGCATGTGCCGCGTCGTCACCTGGGGGGAGGTGGGGGAGAGGGAGTGGGGGTGGATAGGATGGGCGCATGAGGTGCCGAAGGATGGATGGATGGGTGTGGCAGAGACGAGAGGAGAGGTGAGGGCGGGGATGGGGATGGGCAAGAGGGGAGCGCACAGGTGCGTGCACAGTGGGAAGTGCAGTGGAGGAGGGTGGAAGTGTGGGGCATGTGGCATGAGGCAATGGGCGGGGGGCGTGACTGACGAGGAGGGCGAGGTGGCGCAGTTTGGACATGGCGCTGAGTCGCTTCATGCGTGGCAGCATGATGCTCTCCAGTGGCCGCTCCACCACCTCCTGCCCGCATATCCATGGGTCGCCTGCTCATGGGGCACGGTGTGGCGTGACATGGGGTGGCGTGGCATGGGGTGGGGTGGGATGCGGTGGGATGGGATGGGATGACACACGGAGGCATCAAGGCAGGGAGTGCAGGGAGGGAGAGCAGTGAGTGAGCAGTGCGACAAAGTGGGTGACACAAAGATCACAGCACAGACAAGGTCAGCACAGCTGCAAGGTGTGCCACCACCCACTGCCCACTGCCCACTGCCCACTGCCCACTGCCCACTGCCCACTGCCCACTGCCCACTGCCCACTGCCCACTGCCCACTGCCCACTGCCCACTGCCCACTGCCCACTGCCCACTGCCCACTGCCCACTGCCCACTGCCCACTGCCCACTGCCCACTGCCCACTGCCCACTGCCCACGGTCCATGGCCCACTGCCCACTGCCCACTGCCCACTGCCCACTGCCCACTGCCCACGGTCCATGGCCCCATGGCCGCACCCAGCAGCTGCTGTGCAGTGGGGCGTCTGGAGGGGTCGCGATGGAGCATGCGGGAGAGCAGCGCCTTGGCGTCCGGGGAGATGAGCGGCCACGGATGCACCGACAGGTCCAACGGTGCTGTGCGGATCGCCTCAAATATCGCCAGCACTGAGTCTGATGGGGGGCAAGGGTGTGGGGAAGAGCGGAGGGGGCCAGGACGAATGTAGCGGGGGTGTTGACGAGAAGGAGGGGGCATGAGGGACTGGGGGGAAATTTGTTCGACGGTGGTGGGTGTGGTAGGAGAAGCGGTGAGACGAGGTTCGGTACGAATGGTTGACAAGACAAGTGAGGAAGAGGAGGTACAGAAGAGCGCAAGAGAGAGACAAATTGACGGGGGGAAAGAAAAAGACCAGAGTGGCAGGGGAGGGGGGCAGCATGGCAGGGGATGAGAGAGCAGCACCTCCTTGGAAGGGCGGTGTGCCAGCGAGCAGCGTGTGCAGCATGATGCCAGCGCTCCACACGTCACACGCGTGCGAGTATCGCTCCCCCAGCACCTCCGGCGCCATGTACATGGGACTGCCCGCCATCGCCTCGAGCTCCTCACCTGCTGTGCCGCCCGTGAAAGCGGAGGAGAAGGAGGGACGGGTGAGGAGGAGCAGGGGGCTTGGGCAGTGAGAGGAGGAGCAGGGGGCTTGGGCAGTGAGAGGCGGAGAAGTGGAGAGAGGAATGGAGAGAGGCGGGCTGGGGCATTCGGGGCAGAAAGGGAAGAAGAGGGAAGCCGAGGGGGCGCAGGCTCGGGCTCGGAATGAGGCAGGTCTCCGGGGCAGAGGGGAAAGGAGAGGGGTGTCGGGGCGGGCGGGGCAGGTGTGACCTGGTTGGCAGAAGGCAGCGGAGCCGAAGTCAATGGCCTTGAGTGTGGCGTGGTCTGACTGGTCGGAGAGCAGGAAGTTGCCGAGCTTCACGTCCCGGTGCACTATGCCCAGCGCATGGCATGCCCTCACCACCTCCAGCACCACCCTCATTATCGCTGCTGCTGCCCGCTCGCTGTACTCGCCCTGGGAAGTGGGATGCGAGGAAGGGGGTAAGAGGATGGGAGGAAGAGGAGAGGGCAGGCGTGAGGGGAGAGGGGGAGACAAAGAGAGGATGCAGGTTCACAGCAAGCGGGTGGAGCATGTGGTAGGCACAGCTTGAGATGTGGATGCGGGCAGGTAAGGAAGGGGAATGACAGCTATGGCAGGAGAGCATGGGCACGCACCTGCTGGGCGATGTGGTGGGTGAGGGAGCCCCCTTGACAGAGCTCCATGACGATGTGCACGGCCGTCTGGTCCTCAAACACGCCCTCCATTCGCACCACGTGAGCATGCCCGCGCAACATGCCCAGCACCTGCACCTGGAGGTGGGGGGAAAGAGAGGGAGAGGGGGAGAAATGGGGGAAACGGGCAGGGAGCAAGGTTGGCCGGGGAGAGCGCAGAGGAAACGGGGGGAGGGAGAGGGCGTGGGTGACATGGGAAAGTCGAGTCCAGCAAGGAAGCCCACCTATTTATCCCTCCCCCCTCCCCTCTCTTACCCCCCCCCCTTCCCTTTGCGTGCGCGTACCTCGCGCTGCACGTCTCTTGCAGTGCCTTCCGAGTGGATGGTCTTTTTAAGAATGCTCTTAACGGCCAGCCGCTCGCCCGTGTGGCGGTGCGAGCACGCGCTGATCACGCCGCTCTGCCCGCGCCCAATAAACCCGCCCAGCTCGTACAGCTGCTCCAGCCGCACCGCACTGTACCGCTTCCCCGTGATCGTCCCCACGTGGTCGCTGCGCGCCGTGCCGTCCGCCGCCGGCCAGCCGTCCCCGCGCCACGACGAGTCCGCGGAGGCATAGCCGCTGGTGGGGCGCCGGGCGCGGGGGAAGGAGATGGGGAAGGCGGAGGAGAGGAACGACGATGCCGACCGGTTGCGATGCCGGTTGCGGTTTCCGGATAGATTGCTGGCGTCGTCACCTGGTCGCGTGACGGCGCGAGCGAGTCGCGCGGGGAGGGAGAGGATGCGCGAGGCGAGGCGGTAGGCGGAGCGGCGGGCGGACGGGGGAGCGGAGTGATTGGAGGCGTTGGCGGAGTGGGGACGGGTCATCGCATGGCGGAGAGAGCAATGCGGGGAAGGAGACGCGGAAAGAAAGGGGCTGCGCGCGATGCGGGGAGGAGGAATGTCCTTGGAGGAAGGATGGGCGAACAGAAGGTGGCTAACGGACTAACGCGGCACGGGTCTACCGATCACCACGCACCGCACCGCACCGCACCGCGTCGTGGTAATTATCTACCAAACTTTCCCCAACCTACTCTATCGCGACTCCCCGCACCGTGCTGCCAGTCGCGAGGCACATGGCGGCGACACCGCCGTGGCGGCATGCGCCGAGCCAGAACCAGAGTATTTTGCGGCGAGGTCGGATAAAGATGCGCGCGACGAGCGACAGCGCGCGACGACTGTTTGGCGACGAGAACGGCGGGAAGGGCAGTGGAATGCGCTAGAGCCGCCGAAGTGTGCGGCGCGTGTGGGTAAACGCCGTCCGGTCGTCACTCTTGTTATCGTGTTGACAGTGTCGCTCTGAATAGGCTTGTTGCGACCTGGTGCGACTGCTAAAGAGGTGTCAGGCGACACGAGGTGGAAAGGGGACGAAGCAGTAAACAATATCGAAGCTGCAGAGTTTTTTTGACTTGATACGCCCAACAGTTCACTTGCAGCGTTTGATAGCTGTACATTATACTACAACATAACATGTTCTAGTAGGTCAACACTGAGCTGAGGAATGGACGCACGCATTGACCGTAGGACCTCCACTTAAAACGCCACAACCCCTTGACTTTGCTTAAAAACTAAATAAAAATATTCCCTTTCGAACATGTGCCCACGGGCAGCACTGATGGAAAATCTGCCATGTGGAGAAGCAGAGCACAACAGGCAGGCCCAAGCAGAGAATTAGGCCCCCGCAGGTTGCGTGGGTGCACCTGCCGCACTAGCAGCAGCCTCAGCTGCAGCCGCCGCCGCAGCAGCAGCAGCAGCGGCAGTGGCTGTTTTCGGCACAGAGGAACCCGCAGCACCATCACCCGCCACCGCAACAGCGGCAGCACCAGCCGTAGCAGCAGCAGCAGCACCGGCCTTGTTCCTAGCAGCTTCCAACACAGCCTTCACCTGAGCGCCAGTGAGCGTCTCCCTCTCTAACAGAGCCCCCGCTAGCGCATGTAACTCCGCCTCGTGATTCACCAGGATGGCTCGCGCGTTGTCATGCGCGCGCTGCAGCAGCGCTCGCACCTCCCGCTCAATGGTCAGCCGCGTCTCCGTGCTCATAGACCGCCCGTCGTCCTCGTAGTCATGCGCCACCACGCCCACCGCCTCACTCATCCCATACTTTGTCACCATCTCCCTCGCCAGCCGCGTCGCCTGCACGATATCACTCGACGCACCGGAAGTCACCTCCCCCGGGCCGAACACGAGCTCCTCAGCCACGCGCCCCCCCATGCACACGTCCAGCCGGGCCAGCATCTGGGTGCGAGACACGCTCACCTCGTCTGTCTCCGGCAGCTGCGCCACCATGCCCAGTGCCACACCCCGCGGCACGATGGTGGCCTTGTGCACGGGGTGCGCGCCGGCGGTGTGCACGGCCACCAGCGCGTGCCCGCCCTCGTGGTACGCCGTCAGGCGCCGCGTCTGCGGGGAGATGACGGCGGACTTGCGCTCGGCGCCCATGAGGATGCGGTCCTTGGCGTGCTCCAGGTGGGCTAGCGCTACGGCCCTCTGCCCCTCCATGGCTGCCCGCAGCGCCGCCACGTTCACCAGGTTGGCCAGGTCTGCCCCGCTGAAGCCCGGCGTGCCGCGTGCGATGACTGACACGTCCACATCATCTGCTCGGGGGATCTGGGGGGGGGGAAATGAGGAGAGAGGGGAAGGGGGGCGTGACGGGGTTGGGGGTTTGAGGAGGAGAGTGAGAGGGAGGAGAGGGGGGAGGAAATGAAGGTGTGCATAGACAGCTGGATGTGCCTCATCACACTTCCCTGCACCGATGCACACAGCACCCAACCCCACCGCACCGCACCTTGCGCAAATGATGCTCGAGAATCTGCCGCCGCCCCTCCACATCCGGATTCGGCACGACCACATGGCGGTCAAACCGCCCCGGGCGCACGAGCGCCTTATCCAGGCTCTCCGGGAAGTTGGTAGCCGCCACCACAATCACACCCTGGTTCTGCTTAAAGCCATCGAGCTCCACGAGCAGCTGATTCAGAGTCATCTTCATGTA
Source organism: Closterium sp. NIES-65 (assembly GCA_948144175.1). Classification (NCBI taxonomy): domain Eukaryota; kingdom Viridiplantae; phylum Streptophyta; class Zygnematophyceae; order Desmidiales; family Closteriaceae; genus Closterium; species Closterium sp. NIES-65. Next base: position 1,213,011 of record CANXME010000719.1, read on the forward strand.
CTGCTGGTCCTTGGGGTTGCGGCTGCCGCCGATGGCGTCGATTTCGTCAAGAAACACGATGCACGGCGCGGCTTTTTTTGCCGCGGCGAAGAGCTCGCGCACGCGGCGCGCCCCGACGCCGACAAACATCTCCTCGAACTCGGAGCCCGACGCATAGAAGAAGGGCACGCCCGCCTCGCCCGCTATGGCGCGCGCTAGCATTGTTTTGCCTGTTCCTGGTGGGCCCACCAGTAGCACTCCCTTGGGTAGCTTGCCGCCCAGCCGAGTGAACCGCTGCGGGAGGGGAGGCAGGGCAGGGGGCATGTGAGGTGGGAAAGGATAAGGATGTGGGACAGTGGAGGAGGAGGAACGAAATTGCACGGATTGACTCGGCAAAGTAGGAAGAGACTGGCGAGTATGGGAGAGTGCAGCTGGATTGGGTTGAAGCACAGAGGAGGAGTGCCAACATAAGAGCGAGTAGTGCACCATCTTCCCCAGCTCCGCCTTGGCCTCATCGTGGGGTATGCGAGGCATGATGAGCGAGCAGTAACGACTAGCAAGGAGCACAGAGGAGGGGAGGGGAGAGTGAGAGGGAGTGCAGCACCTTGGGGTCGCGCAGGTAGTGCACGATCTCCTCTAGTTCCGCCTTGGCCTCATCCACGCCCTTCACATCGCTGAACCGCGTGTCACTCTCCGCTGCCGGCTGCACCTCCTCGTTCAACCCCAACCCTGCCGTCCACGGGGGAGAGAGACGGGGGGGAGGGGGGTGGGATTTGGAAGGAGGAGGGGGCCAGTGCGGATGTGAGACGGAGGGATGGAAGGAGGGGGGGAGGGGGGATGAAGGAGAGGCATGTCGAGGCAGGTGCTAACCAATCAACTCGTGCTCATCGCAAAGAGGACATGCAGCGTGCCAATCACACTCACATCCACTCACCCCATCACCCCTCCAGATTCACGTCCCCCACCCCACCCCCTCGTTCCTCCTTCCCCAACCCCCCACTGACCACGCCCCACGTCGCGCTCTCATAGATGGCCCAGAGTGTGCCAAGGCAAACCACATCCACCCATCCCATCACCCCTCCAAACTCAATGTTCCCTTCATCTCAATCCCTCCCTCCCCCCCTCCCCCAACTGACCGCGTCCCACATCGCGCTCGCGGGCGATGGCCCAGAGAGCGCCGAGCACGAGGGCGGCGGTGCCCAGCGACCTGAGCGCGCGCCACGCGTGTCCGCGCGCGCCCTCGCTCGCCACCATGTGCAGCGGCGCGCTCGCCGTCCCCAGCGCGCCCTCCACCGCCACCGCGCCCACCGCCCCCGGGAGAGGCGCGCGCATGGACGACAGCGGCGCGGAAGAGGCGGGGAAGGGGGAGGCGGAGCGCGCAGCGCCTGCAGGCGGCGATCGGAGAGGGTTCGGGAGGGGATGGGGAAGAGAAAGAGGTGAGGGCGTGGAGAGAACGGATTGAGATCAGGAGGAGCAGGGCGGAGGAAGAAGGCATGAGGCATGCGCCACGGGCCATGGCGTGTGGTGGGGCAGCACGCGGAGTGACAGCCGAGGGGCATGTGGAGGAGGGGCGCGCGGTACCTCGTTGCAGCGTGGCGAGCAGCGCGCTGCCATCAAGGCGGTCAACAGCCACCAGCGCGCGCACGTACTCCGCCAGCGCGCCTGGCACGGCCTGCAGCTGTGCGCTCGCCTCAAACGCGCGGATCGCCTCCTCAGGGTTGTGCCGCGCCATCTCCGCCAGCCACGCCACCTGCTCCCGCTCCCCCGCCCCCGCCCTCCGCGCCGCTGCCACCCGCCCCCAGCCGCCCGTGCTGGCGCTGCTTCCGCCGAAGGCGCTGGGGTAGGCTGCGGCGGGGCGCGCGGAGGTAAAGTGGCGCAGTGCGAGGCGGAGAAGCGGCGGGTCCGCGTCACCGCGCGCGCTGCTGCATGGCTGCCAGCTGACCCCCGCCCGCACGCCCTCACCCCCCGCGCATCCCCCTGCCCCGCACGCACTCCGCGCAGCTGCTCTTCCCCCAAGCGCAGAAGCCGCCCCTCGCCCAACCTGCTTGGCGCGCTCTTGCGCAGCTCGTGCGCCCTACGGTGGGGGACGGTGGAGGGACAAAGGGAGGGTACGGCAGGGTTCGCCATGGTGGGAAGAGGCGGAGAACAGAGAGCGTTTGGTGACGTGCGAGTCGGAGAGGGAGGAAGGGGGGGCAGGGGGAAAGAGGAACGAAGGAGGAAAACGGTAAGGAGCAAACGATGGGGCAGCGGAGGGAGACGAAAGAGGCGGTTCGGTAAGAGGAGAGAGGTGTTGACAAAGCGGAGGGATAGGGGAAGGGAGGGGAGGAGAGGGTGGCAGGGCGCTGACCACTCTATGCATGGGCGCGCGTTGACGGCCGACGAGCGACGGAGGCTGACGGAACTACGACGGTGACGGCGAAGCTGACGGACGATACGTCTTCGAATTCAGGCGATTGACGGAAAGATGAACGTGAGAGTGGACGGCAGAGAGCACGTGCGCCCGAGGCGTGGTGCGGTGCAATAGCGCGAATCGCGGGGAGTAGCGGAATTGGGCAATATAGATCGTGAGCGTGGACTAATTTCAGTGTTGCGATGCGAGGCGGTTATGTGCCTGGCAGCACCGTGGTCACGTCAACGATCAACGAGCGTCGTGGTACGGTGTGTAGGTGCAGCACAAGAGCACGAGTGCCAGTCAATGCGGCCTTCAAAATTTGGGGGAGGCGTGTTTGGTGAGGAAAGGTGTTGACGTGCACAGTTCGCCACTGTGTTGTGCGACGTGAGGCTCGCGAAAGGTTGATCTTCAGGGTCGCACCTTTACGGTGGAGGTTTGGTTGGGTCAAATAAAGCTACAGTACGTTCAAGTGCGGTATGGGGTCGAATTTTCACACTGCCTTACACTATTTTCTCACGCTACAAGAAGGATCAAGTGTGTATTTTCGAACCCCACAACAGCGTGGAGCGAGTAGCGAAGTCATCAATAACGGATTCCCGGCACATGAGAGCATTCAATACTTGCTAGACAACTCCACCATCACTCCACCTCCCCCTCGCCGCGTTTGTCGCTTGCATTCCGACCGCTATGTCCGCGCTTCCCCTCGCCCGCGCGCACCAGCTTTGCGCGCCTCTCATTCCGCCATGCCTTTCTTCTCCCCCATATCTCCGCTCCGCCCCGCTACCGCCGCTCTCCGCCATCAGCGCGAGTCCGCTCTGCCGTCGCCGCACTCCGCTTTCCCCTCTCCGCGGGGCGGCCAGGCGGTGCGCCATCGCGCTGAGAGCGCAGGCGGCGGCAGGCGCGGATGAGGGGAAGGAGTCGAGGGGCGGGGGCGGGGGCGAGCGAAGCAGCGGGGGCGTGAAACGCGTGGTGGTGCTGGGCGGGAGCGGACGCGTGGGGCTGGTCGACGGCCGTGGCGCTGGCGGCGCTGACGGCGTCCGACGATGAGGCGACGCGCGCGGAATTCCAACTGGAGCTGATAATCAGCGGGCGCAACAGGTGCGCGCGCGCCCGGAATGGCGCACTCTGCGCGTGGCGCTCTCTTGCGGAGCTCTGTCCGTGCTGCTTCTCGCTGCGTGTGTACATGCGCGCATGGCTGCGTGTGTACATGCGCGCATGGCTGCATGTGTACATGCGCGCATGACTGCGTGTGTACATGCGCGCATGACTGCGTGTGTACATGCGCGCATGACTGCGTGTGTACATGCGCGCATGACTGCGTGTGTACATGCGCGCATGACTGCGTGTGTACATGCGCGCATGGCTGCGTGTGTACATGCGCGCATGGCTGCGTGTGTACATGCGCGCATGGCTGCATGTGTACATGCGCGCATGACTGCGTGTGTACATGCGCGCATGACTGCGTGTGTACATGCGCGCATGACTGCGTGTGTACATGCGCGCATGACTGCGTGTGTACATGCGCGCATGACTGCGTGTGTACATGCGCGCATGACTGCGTGTGTACATGCGCGCATGGCTGCGTGTGTACATGCGCGCATGACTGCATGTGCCCCTTGCCTCGCTGCCTGCCGCCATGTGCGCCTCTCCTCCACTCGCCACTCACTCCTTCTTCCGTCCGCTCTCGTCATTCCCCACCCCCCATCCGCCCCCAACCCACCCGCCCACCACCCTTTTATGCGCGCTTGCTCACGCGGGCGCATCTGTGTCGCAACGGAGGCGAGGCAGGGGGAGGGGCGAGGCGGTGTGTGAGGAGGTGAGGGCGGCAGCGGGGGCGGCAGGGAGTGCGACGTTCATAGAGTGCGACATCACCGACGCCTCTGCACTTGACAGCCTCCTCTCAGGTGCCCCGGGTGTCACGTCTCCCATTGACCATGCCGCGCCGTGCACTCAACCCCCTCCTCTCAGGTCGCCCTCTCAGGTCGCCCTCTCAGGTCGCCCTCTCAGGTCGCCCTCACAGCTCCGACTCTCACAGCTCCGACTCTCACAGCTCCGACTCTCACAGCTCCGACTCTCACAGCTCCGACTCTCACAGCTCTGACTCTCACAGCTCCGACTCTCACAGCTCCGACTCTCACATCTCTCTCCCATGGACCACGCCGTGCCTGCCCATGCCATTCTCTCCCATCCTCTGCCTCTGCCGCTGCTGCTGCCTCGCCCTCTCCCTATCCTTCCCCATTTTCCCGTGCCTCTCCCCATTCTTTAACCCTCACCCCCCCAACCGGTCTGCATCACCTCCTACTCTCTCCATCACCTCCCTCCCCCTTTGCTCCCCCGCCCCGCCCCGTCCTCTGCCTGTTCGCAGGAGCCGACCTCGTGGTGCACTGTGCGGGGCCCTTCCAGCAAGAACCGAACTGCACCGTTCTAGAAGCAGCCATCCGCACCAAGGTGGGCTGCCTGCCTCTCAGGCCTCTTCCTCCTCTCTCCCCTCCACACACCCTACCACACCGCTCGCTTGCGGTGCCCATCACCTGCCCCGTGCTGTCATAGCGCAATAGTTCTTCTCTGCCAATCTCCTCCATTTAACCCCTCTTTCCCCTCCCCTCACCCCCCCGTCCCCCCCAGACGCCGTACGTGGACGTGTGAGACGGCGTGACGTTTTTCCAGTCGACTCAAATATCGCCATTCACCCCCTCTCCCCTCTCCCAACATTCCCCTCCCCCAGACGCTATACGTGGACGTGTGTGACGACGTGGCGTTCGCTGGGAATACGCGGGGGAGAAGATTCGACGTGCCTCCCTTAACGCCCTCTCCTTACTCTCCCAATTAACCCACCCCTCCTCCCAGACGCCCTACGTGGACGTGTGTGACGACGTGGCGTTCGCTGCCAACGCGCGCTCGCTGCACGGGGCTGCAGTGGCGGCGGGTGTGCCGGCCATCACCACCGCCGGCATCTACCCGGGCATCAGCAACTGTGCGTGGGGTCAAGGAGGCGGGCGGGAGTGAGATGTGCAGCAAGTGGGATGTCGGGGGATACATGGGTTTGGCGAGGGGAAGGAGGGGAAAGCTGCCGTGAGGCGTTGTGGGGTGGGGGGGACCACGGTTCGTCTGTCTCATGCTCCATCCGACGTGCAATTCCGACGTCCAAACCACTGCTTTGTTGCCACGCTACGTGCGTGGTCCATCCATCCCAAGGCCACCGTGCCATTCCCTGCTCTCCTGTGTCTCCTCTCTGCAGTGATGGCAGCGGAGCTGGTGCGGCTAGCGGGGGAGGAGGGGGCGCGCATGGAGGAGCAACAAGGCCAGCAGCAGGCCGCCCTCGGCCTTCGACCAAAGAGCCTGCGGTGCCACCACTCTCTCTCTCTCACTCACTCACAGGCTCACTCACCGTCTCACTCACACGCTCACTCGCTCACACACTCACTCACCTCACCTGCACTGCACCCACCAAGTTCCATCTTTATCATGTCGTGTCGTTTCTCTGCACCTGTCTCCTCTCCTGCACCGTCGCATTCTCTCCACCCACTCCCCTCCCCCATGCCCTCCGCTTCTCTTCTCTTCTCATCTGCCCCACCAAAAACGTCCCTCCCCCTCTCCCCAGCTTGTCGTATTTCACGGCGGGCACGGGGGGGGCGGGTTCCACCATCCTGACCACCAGCCTGCTGCTGCTGGGGGAGCCTGCCACGGCCTTCAAGGACGGTGAGGTGGGGGGAATGGGGTTTATGGGGGAAAAGATGGGGGTGTAGGAGGAAGTGAATGGGGGATGAGGGCAGTGCTTTAAAATGCATTGGAGAAGGAGGAGGAATGGGTGGAGCGGATGTGGGGAGTGAAGTGTGGAGGGGAGAGAGTGGGATGGAAGGAGGGCATCAAAGGGTTGCTCACCTTGTATTATTCTCCCGGCCCCCCCTGCTGCTTCCCCCTGCTCGCTCCTGTGCCTGAGGTGCCTCACTCACCCCGTGCCCTCCTCGTCTTGCCCTTCCCTCCCCTCCCCCCTCTCCCCGCCAGGGCAGCGCCTGCAGCTGCCAGCGTACAGCCGGCAGCGTCTGGTGGACTTTGGGCCGGGCGTGGGGGAGAGAAGCACGTACCTGCTGTGAGTGAGGGCGTGGGGGAGAGAAGCACGTACCTGCTGTGAGTGAGGGCGTGGGGGAGAGAAGCACGTACCTGCTGTGAGTGAGGGCGTGGGGGAGAGAAGCACGTACCTGCTGTGAGTGAGGGCGTGGGGGAGAGAAGCACGTACCTGCTGTGAGTGAGGGCGTGGGGGAGAGAAGCACGTACCTGCTGTGAGTGAGGGTGTGGGGGAGAGAAGCACGTACCTGCTGTGAGTGAGGGTGTGGGGGAGAGAAGCACGTACCTGCTGTGAGTGAGGGCGTGCCTTGCCTTGCGTTGCCTTGAATTTCCATACCCGTTGCCTTGTCATGACTGTGATGAACATATGCCTACAGCAGCTGTCACCATTGCTCCTTAGGCCTCTGCCTCGTCTCTCTGCGCTCTTCCCTCGCTCCTCTCCCGCTCCTCCCCCTCCTGCCTCCACCTCCCCATTCAGCAATCTACCGGAGGTGGTGTCAGCGCACGAGGTGCTGGGGGTGCCCACGGTGTCGGCGCGCTTTGGCACGGCGCCACACATGTGGAACTGGGGCATGCAGCTGCTGCACGCCCTGGTGCCTCAGGTGCATGCTCTGCTCCCTGCTGCCCTCCCTGTTGGGAAGGTGGGAGACTGGACGCTGCACTGTATGCTCACACCACCCCTACCCATCACTCACCCTCTTCCCGTCCCCCGCCCCTTTCTCCTCCTCCCTCGGGCCACATACTCACCAGGCCGTGCTGCATGACCGCAGGGCAGTGCAGCGCATGGTGGGCGCGTTGGAGCCGCTGGTGCGCGCTGCATGCTCACACCATCCCCATCCATCACTCACCCTCCTTCCCCCCCCCCCCCCCCCCGCCTGTGGCCGCACATACCTGCCAGTCAATGTTGCAGGACCGCAGCGCAGTGCAGCGCATCGTGGGCGCGTTGGAGCCGCTGGTGCGCGCTGCTGATGGCAGCGCGGGAGAGAGGGTCGCCATGCGGGTGAGGAGGGGGGGTTGGGGGGAATGTGACTTAGCGGCGGTGCATTCCATGAGCGACCCCAGAATCCATGCTTCCTCCTTTTCCCTCCCTTCCCCCTGTCTATCTACTCTCTATTTCTCCCCTTGACACCCCCCTACCTTCCCCCACTCGGTCCCCCTCCCTCCTTCCTCCTCGCGCCACTACTCCCCCTCGTCCCCTCTTCTGTGTGCCACATGTGTCAAGGTCGATTTGGAGACCGAGAATGGTCGCTCCACAACGGCTCTGTTCTCTCACCGCCGTTTATCAGTGTAAGCTCTCATCACTGGAAGTGTTTATCCGTGTGGATTTTTGGCAGTGTAAACTCTTATCAGAGTGAGTGCTTATCAGTTTGGTTGCTACTAGTGTGAGGGCAGGGGGTCCACCCAACAGCGTCACATCAACATCAATATCATGTCAAGGAAACTAAACATCAACATGTCATGGACCTTTCTGCTGCTCCCCTCACACTAACTCCCCCCTGCACCTCAACCGTCCCTCCCCACCCCCCTGAGTGCCCCCCAGGAGTGTGGGCGTGGCCACAGCAGCGTTTGCTGTCGCCCTGCTGGAAGGCACGTCCCTGCCAGGCGTGCACTACCCCGAACAGGTATGCCGTTCATGCACAACCCTCCTCCAATGCGCTGCCTTCCTCCATTGCACAAGCCTCCTCTAATCCACCCACTGCATATCTGAGTCTCGTTCCCCACGTGCTCCTGGTTCCATCGTGTGCCTCTGTGCATTTTGCCCGGAGGAGCAAACAGGTTGAGGCCATCCCAGTGGTGCAGCGAGAGAAGCTATTGCAACGCGCCACTCTGGGCGCACGGTTCTTTGCCATCAACAAGTGAGTGCACTCTGGGTTGTGACGTCCCCATGCTCTCAAGCTCTCAACTCTCACACTCTTGAGTGGTGCATGTGTTGGATGAGTGCTGCTTGCACCTGCTCACTGACTGACCGACCGTGTGTTTGTTCTGTGCAGGCCCGGTTGGATGATTGAGAGGGAACCCAAGCAGATTGGCATGGGTATGTACGTATGATGCATGAAGGACGCTTGTGCAAGCCGCCTCATCACATGTGATGTTGTAGTTTGTTTTTATTCCTGGAATCTTTCATCATGTCAATAATGTATTTCCCTCAACAACGACATTTTAAAAATCCCGTTGTTCGCAAAGAGACCCTGGAAAACTACCTATGCACACATGCCTAACATTTCTCGCATAGCACTAAGCAACTCCACCAGTCTGCTATAGAGGCACACAGGCACATCACACACGTAGCTGCACTGGCCCTGAACTGTTCAGATGGCAGCCTGGTCTGCCGGATGGCAGTTTGTCGCTGGTGGCCAGGCAACGGAAGTGACCGGGGGTTGGAGGGGAAGAGCGGCAGGGACAAGAGCGAAACAGGGTCAGGCACAGATTTTCTGGTAGAGCGATAGCTTCTGTCGGGGGTGCGAGGGGAAAGTGGGGAGGGGGAAGTGGAGTGGGGGAAGTGGGAAGGGGGTGGGTTTTGTGCGAGCAATTGCCCGACAGCTCAACATGCAGCTCTCACTCACCCGGTCGCTAGTCAGACTGGCGTTCCTATCAAACATACTACCGTAAGTAGTCGGGCCTAGGCTTAGTAGCCTAGGCCACAAGAAGACTAGAACGAGGCGCCAAGTACGAGCGAGAGTTGTGTGCACGAACAGAAATGAGGAAGGAATGATTGGACTAGCAAGCAGCAGGATACCGGTACAAATAGCAAACCCTAAGGGGTTGTACTCACTATTGAGTACCCCACTGCAAGCTACACAAACAACATATTCTGACACACCCCCATAGCCAAAGTGGGGTGTAATCAGCACAATGAGCAGTCATAGCAATAGTTCACTATTAACAAGCAGAGCTAGAGGCAGTTACAGAGGGCAAGTGAGGAGGAGGAGGGACTGCGAGAGGAGAGAAGATGGGAGGCGACGACTGAAGCTGCAGACACACGGGCAACATGATTGCGCACTCAGTGGCTACCGGTGACTAGTGCCCCGGATTACAGGAGTAACATGCTCTGCGCTGCGGCTGCGACGAGCGGCAGGAGCAACGGACCCATGGGCGACAGGTGCAGCAAGCTCTCTGAGCTACCGGCGGCCACTAGAACCCCGGTCTACAAGCGCTGCGGACGACATGACGACAGCCTCCACTCAACCTCCTCCAACTGTCCCACACCCCCCCCACACACCCCCTGCTGCACTCCTAGCTCCACTCCCACATCACCCCCCTAGCTCTACTCCCCGCGGCTCCCACACCTCCACCCCCCCTCAGCAGCAGGTGCAGCAGTGGGAGACGAAAAAAGGAGGGGAAAGGGAAGGGGAGCACCCACACCTCGCACCCCCATGCTCGCCACCCCACACCCCCACCACCGTGGAACGCACGGCGGAATGGGAGCAATGGGCAGCACGGGGGGGGGGAGGGGACGGGACGGGCTGCAGGGACGGGCCGCGGGCTGCTGCAGGGGCAGCTGGCGCGGGTCCTGGGGCGGCTGCTGCAGGCACGTGCTGCTCCAGAGGCGGCTGCTGCAGGTGCGGGCTGGTCCTGGGGCGGCTGCTGCAGGCACGGGCTGCTCCAGGGGCGGCTGCTGCAGGTGCGGGCTGCTCCAAGGGCGGCTCCAGGGGCGGCCGCTGAAGGTGAAAGGTAGGAGGAAGGGGGGGGGGAAAGAGCGCGGCCCCCAGGGCGCCCCGACGGGCGACGAGAAAGGGAGCCGCACGACCCCCCAGGGCCGCCGCGACGGGCGACGGGAAGGGCGCCGCGCGGGCCCCCAGAGCCGCCGCGACGGGCGTCGGGAAGGGCGCCGCGCAGCCCCCCCGGAGCGCCACGACGGGCGACGGGAAGGGGAGGCCGCGCGGCCCCCGTGGTCGCCACGACGGGTGACAGGAGGGGACCGCGCGTGGGCCCCCTTGGTCGCCACGACGGACGACGGGAGGGGGGGGGGGCCGCGCGGGTCCCCGTGGTCGCCACGACGGACGACGAGAGGGGAGGCCACGCGGGCCCCCGTGGTCGCCACGACGGACGACGGGAGGGGAGGCCGCGCGGGCCCCCGTGATCGCCACGACGAACGACGGGAGGGGAGGCCGCGCGGGCCCCCGTGATCGCCACGACGGACGACGGGAGGGGAGGCCGCGTGGACCCCCGAGGGCACCACGACGGGCGCCACGGAGGGGTAAGCAGCCATGCGCCCCGAGCGCGCGGCGTGCAGAAACCCTAATTTCGACGCCGCGCACCACGGGGCGCGCGGCGGACAGTACGGCAGCGGAAGCAGGTGGTGGGCCCATATACAGGAAGGCGGCAGACATGCCGCGCTCTGATACCATATCAAACATACTAAGTATTCGGGCCTAGGCTTAGTAGCCTAGGCCACAGGAAGACTAGAACGAGGCGCCAAGTACGAGCGAGAGTTGTGTGCACGAACAGAAATGAGGAAGGAATGATTGGACTAGCAAGCAGCACGATACAAATAGCAAACCCTAAGGGACTGTACTCACTATTGAGTACCCCACTACAAGCTACACAAACAACATATTCTGACAGTTCCGTCACAGAGACAAGCACATGTCTCGACGCTGCCATGAGAATTCCGCGTTGCAACTCAGTGTAAGTACATAAGAATCAGCTTAGGCGAAGTCACCGTATATTCAAACCCCCTCCTTCCACCAGCAAGTGTCAAGATTGCCACATGGCCACGATTGCCCGGAAATGCGTTGCTGCCAGAACCAACCTCCATGGCCGCTGTGGTATGGGAACAGCCGCACTGAGAGCCGCATTGCAAAAGGGCAGCTGGAGAGGGAAGGTGCGGTTGCAATGCAGTGTGATGGTGTGCGAGGAGCAGGAAGACTTTCTAGCTGCTGCTGCTCCTGCTGCTGCAAGTAGGGTAGGCCTTTTTGGTTACTGCTGCAGATGGGGTTAAGTTTTTGGTTGCTAGCTGCAGGGAAAGAGGTATTAAGGGCAATATGAGACATACTGGTGTGAAGGAAGAGAGACACTGGTGGAGAATAAGAGGTATGTAGCATAAGACAAAGGAGGAATGCTTGCAAGACGGGAAATGACGTGCCCCACTGAGCCACCACACTATGCCTAAGTCTGCCAACGACTCAAACCATGGTTTAAGATGAATGAGAGAGAACTGATGCATGAGTTGAGAAGAGAAGGAGGAGGCAGATAGGGTTCACGTGGCAATGATTTCACGCGAGGCAGTGAACACATAGAAGAGCAAGCACGGGGAGTGAAGCACTAACGAAGTTCATGTCAAGGTGCCTACAGGGAGAAGGGGGGGAAAGGGAGAGGTTTGGGAAAGCAAAAAAACAACTTGAAAGTGGAACACTTTGGAAGGGACATCAACATGGGTGGAGGCGGGTTAGTAAAGGGGGAGAGGTGGCGGCACGGGGAGGTGATGGGGCAAGGGAAGGCGGGCGACACAAACAGCATCAACAACGATGCAGAGAAAACTGCGTACAGGGAAGGCGCGTGGTGATGGCAGCAACGGCAACACTGCTGCCACCTGCAGCTAGGGATTGGGAAAAAAGGGTGGGCGAGCTGGGGCCCTGGAATGGGAGAGGGAGAAGAAGCAGAGGTGGACGAGAGAGGGGGATCGTGACGCCAGGTTACTCCAGGTATGTGAGGTAGACTGCATTACAAGGGACATTGAGCCACAAAGTGGCTGGATATGGGCCAAGCCACAAGTCGATTCTGCTGTCGACATGGCAAGAGACGACTGGCACAGCAACACCCACCCACTCTTCCCCTCGCATCCCCTCCCTTGCGCGCCTTCTGATGCTCCTCCATAGTGCTCCCCTTCCCAATGGCGGGGTGATGGAAAGCGGGAGAATGGGGCGGGGTGATGGAAAGAGGGAGAATGGGGAGGGATGACGGAAGGAGGGAGAATGGGGCGCGGTGATGGAAAGCGGGAGAATGGGGAGGGGTGATGGAAGGAGGGAGAATGGGGCGGGGTGACAGAAGGATGGAGAATGGGGCAGGGTGATGGAAAGCGGGAGAATAGGGCGGGGTGATAGAAAGAGGGAGAATCGGGCAGGGTGATGGAAAGCGGGAGAATGGGGCGGGGTGATCGAAAGCGGGAGACTGGGGCGGGGTGATGGAAAGCGGGAGAATGGGGCGGGGTGATGGAAGGAGGAAGAATGGGGCGGGGTGATGGAAGGAGGGAGAATGGAGCGGGGTGATGGAAAGCGGGAGAATGGGGCGGGGTGATGGAAAGCAGGAGAATGGGGCGAGGTGATGGAAAGCGGGAGAATGGGGCGGGGTGATGGAAAGCGGGAGACTGGGGCAGAGTGATGGAAAGCGGGAGAGTGGGGCGGGGTGATGGAAAGTGGGAGAACGGGGCGGGGTGATGGAAGAAGGGAGAATGGGGCTGGGTGATGGAAGGAGGGAGAATGGGGCGGGGTGATGGAAAGCGGGAGAATGGGGCGGGGTGATGGAAAGCGGGAGAATGGGGCGGGGTCATGGAAAGCGGGAGAATGGGGCAGAGTGATGGAAAGCGGGAGAGTGGGGCGGGGTGATGGAAAGTGGGAGAACGGGGCGGGGTGATGGAAGGAGGGAGAATGGGGCTGGGTGATGGAAGGAGGGAGAATGGGGCGGGGTGATGGAAAGCGGGAGAATAGGGCGGGGTGATGGAAAGCGGGAGAATGGGGCGAGGTGATGGAAAGCGGGAGAATGGGGCGTGGTGATGGAAAGCGGGAGAATGGGGCGGGGTGATGGAAGGGTTGGAGAATAGGGCGGGGTGATGGAAGGAGGGAGAATGGGGCGGGCTGATGGAAAGCGGGAGAATGGGGCCGGGTGGTGGAAAGCGGGAGAATGGGGCGCGGTGATGGAAAGAGGGAGAATGGGGCGGGGTGATGGAAAGCGCGAGAGTGCGGGAGAGTGGGGCGGGGTGATGGAAAGCGGGAGAATGGGGCGGGGTGATGGAAGGAGGGAGAATAGGGTGGAGTGATGGAAGGAGGGAGAATGGGGAGGGGTGACGGAAGGATGGAGAATGGGGCGGGGTGATAGAAAGCGGGAGAATGGGGCAGGGTGATGGAAAGCGGGAGAATGGGGCGGGGTGACGGAAGGAGGGAGAATGGGGCGGGGTGATGGAAGGAGGGAGCATGAAGCGGGGTGATAGAAAGGTGGAGAATGGGGCGGGGTGATGAAAAGCAGGAGAGTGGGGTGGGGTGATGGAAAGTGGGAGAGTGGGGCGGGGTGATGGAAAGCGGGAGAATGGGGCGGGGTGATGGCAGGAAGGAGAATGGGGCGGGGTGATGGAAAGCGGGAGAATGGGGCGGGGTGATGGAAAGTGTGAGAATAAGGAGGGGTGATGGAAAGCGGGAGAATAGGGCAGGGTGATGGACAGTGGGAGAATCGGGTGGGGTGATGGAAAGCGGGAGAATGTGGCGGGGTGATGGAAAGCGGGAGAATGGGGCGGGGTGATGGAAAGCGGGAGAATGGGGCGGGGTGATGGAAAACAAGAAAATGGGGCGGGGTAATGGAAGGAGGGAGAATGGGGCGGGGTGATGGAAGGGTTGGAGAATGGGGCGGGGTGATGGAAGGAGGGAGAATGGGGCGGGGTGATGGAAAGCGGGAGAATGGGGCCGGGTGGTGGAAAGCGGGAGAATGGGGCGGGGTGATGGAAAGCGGGAGACTGGGGCGGGGTGATGGAAAGCGGGAGAGTGCGGGAGAGTGGGGCGGGGTGATGGAAGGAGGGAGAATGGGGCGGGGTGATGGAAGGAGGGAGAATGGGGCGGTGTGATGGAAGGAGGGAGAATAGGATGGAGTGATGGAAGGAGGGAGAATGGGGTGGGGTGATGGAAAGCGGGAGAATGGGGCTGGGTGATGGAAGGATGGAGAATGGGGCGGGGTGATAGAAAGCGGGAGAATGGGGCGGGGTGATGGAAAGCGGGAGAATGGGGCGATGTGACGGAAGGAGGGAGAATGGGGCGGGGTGATGGAAGGAGGGAGCATGGAGCGGGGTGATGGAAAGCTGGAGAATGGGGTGTGGTGATTGAAAGTGGGAGAAGTGGGGCGGGGTGATGGAAAGTGGGAGAATGGGGCGGGGTGATGGAAAGCGGGAGAATGGGGCGATGTGACGGAAGGAGGGAGAATGGGGCGGGGTGATGGAAGGAGGGAGCATGGAGCGGGGTGATGGAAAGCGGGAGAATGGGGCGGGGTGATGGAAAGCGGGAGAATGGGGTTTGGTGATTGAAAGTGGGAGAGTGGGGCGGGGTGATGGAAAGCGGGAGAATGGGAAGGGGTGATGGAAGGAGGGAGAATGGGGCGGGGTGATGGAAAGCGGGAGAATAGGGCGGGGTGATGGAAAGCGGGAGAATTGGGCGCGGTGATGGAAAGCGGGAGAATGGGGCGGGGTGATGGAAAGTGGGAGAATGGGGCAGGGTGATGGAAAGCGGGAGAATGGGGCGGGGTGATGGAAAGCGGGAGAATGGAGCGGGGTGATGGAAGGAGGGAGAATGGGGCGGGGTGATGGAAGGGTTGGAGAATGGGGCGGGGTGATAGAAAGCGGGAGAATGGGGCGGGGTGATAGAAAGCGGGAGAATAGGGCGGGGTGATGGAAAGCGGGAGAATGGGGCGGGGTGATGGAAAGTGGGAGAATGGGGCGGGGTGATGGAAAGCGGGAGAATGGGGCGGGGTGATGGAAAGCGGGAGAATAGGGCGGGGTGATGGAAAGCGGGAGAATGGGGCAGGGTGATGGAAAGCGGGAGAATGGGGCGGGGTGATGGAAGGAGGGAGAATGGGGCGGGGTGATGGAAGGGTTGGAGAATGGGGCGGGGTGATGGAAAGCGGGAGAATGGGGCGGGGTGATAGAAAGTGGGAGAACAGGGCGGGGTGATGGAAAGTGAGAGAATGGGGCGGGGTGATGGATTTCCATCACCCCGCACCATTCCCCCGCTTTCCATCACCCCGCCCCATTCTCTCACTTTCCATCACCTCGCCCCATTCTCCCGCTTTCCCTCACCCCGCCCCATTCTCCCACTTTCCATCACCTAACTCCATTCTCCCGCTTTCCATCATCCATCCCCATTCTCCCCCTTTCCATCACCCCGCCCCATTCTGTCAAAATCCCAACCACTAGACCATTGGGATAAAAGGGCTTGTTAGGTAGCGGGTCAGTGCGCCCATAACCCACCGAAGACAACGAGTCTGAAACCCTTCCCTAGGTTCAATCGGGGATCACCAGTGGACCTCTGGCACCCCCCCGCAATGGGATGCCCGAAGTGCACACACTGGGATTCGAACCCGAGACTTTCGCTCTGATACCATGTCAGAATCCCAACCACTAGACCATTGGGATAAAAGGGCTTGTTAAGTAGCGGGTCAGTGCGCCCATAACCCCCCCACGACAACGAGCCTGTAACCCTTCGCCAGGATCAATCGGGGATCACCAGTGGACCTCTGACACATTCTTCCTCCTTCCATCACCCCGCCCCATTCTCCCTCCTTCCATCACCCCGCCCCATTCTCCCGCTTTCCATCACCCGGCCCCATTCTCCCACTTTCAATCACCCCGCCCCATTCTCCTGCTTTCCATCACCCCGCCCCATTCTCCATCTTTCCATCACCCCACCCCGTTCTCCCGCTTTCCATCACCCCGCCCCATTCTCCCGCTTTCCATCATCCAGCCCCATTCTCCCGCTTTTCATCACCCCGCCCCATTCTCCCTCCTTCCATCACCCTGCCCCATTCTCCCTCCTTCCATCACCCCGCCCCATTCTCCCTCCTTCCATCAACCCGTCCCATTGTCCTGCCTTCCACCACCCCGCCCCATTCTCCCGTTTTCCATCACCCCGCCCCATTCTCCCTCCTTCCATCACCCCGCCCCATTCTCCCGCTTTCCATCACCCCGCCCCATTCTTCCGATTTCAATCACCCCTCCCCATTCTCCATCTTTCCATCAGCCCGCCCCATTCTCCCTCCTTCCATCACCCCGCCCCATTCTCCCGCTTTCAATCACCCCGCCCCATT
The DNA here is from genome assembly GCA_948144175.1 of Closterium sp. NIES-65. NCBI lineage: Eukaryota > Viridiplantae > Streptophyta > Zygnematophyceae > Desmidiales > Closteriaceae > Closterium > Closterium sp. NIES-65. Next base: position 1,229,446 of record CANXME010000719.1, read on the forward strand.
CTCCCGCTTTCCATCAACCCGCCCCATTCTCCCGCTTTCTATGACCCAGCTCCATTCTCCCGCTTTCCATCATCCAGCCCCATTCTCCCGCTTTCCATCACCCCGCCCCATTCTCCCTCCTTCCATCACCCCGCCCCATTCTCCCTCCTTCCATCACCCTGCACCATTCTCCCTCCTTCCATCACCCCGCCCCATTCTCCTGCCTTCCATCACCCCACCCCTTTCTCCCGCTTTCCATCACCCAGCTCCATTCATCCGCTTTCCATCATGCAGCCCCATTCTCCCGCTTTCCATCACCTCGCCCCATTCTACCTCCTTCCATCAATCCGCCCCATTCTCCCTCCTTCCATCACCCCGCCCCATTCTCCTTCCTTCCATCACCCCTCCCCATTCTCCCGCCTTCCATCACCCCTCCCTATTCTCCCGCCTTCCATCACCCCGCCCCATTCTCCCGCTTTCTATCACCCCGCCCCATTCTCCCGCTTTCCATCGCCCCGTCCCATTCTCCCGCTTTCCAACACTCCGCCCCATTCTTCCTCCTTCCATCTCCCCGCCCCATTCTGCCGCTTTCCATCACCCCGCCCTATTCTGCCGCTTTACATCACCCCGCCCCATTCTCCCGCTTTCGATCACCCCGCCCCATTCTCCCTCCTTCCATGATCCCGCCCTATTCTCCAGCTTCCATCACCCCCATTCTCCTGCTTTCCATCACCCCGCCCGATTCTCCCGCTTTCCATCACCCGGCCCCATTCTCCCGCTTTCCATCACCACGCCCCATGTTCCCGCTTTCCATCACCCAGCTCCGTTCTCTCGCTTTCCATCATCCAGCCCCATTCTCTTGCTTTCCATCACCCCGCCCCATTCTCCCTCCTTCCATCACCCCGCCCCATTCTCCCTCCTTCCATCACCCCGCCCCATTCTCCCTCCTTCCATCACCCCGCCCCATTCTCCTGCCTTCCACCACCCTGCCCCATTCTCCCGCTTTCCATCACCCCGCCCCATTCTCCCGATTTCAATCACCCTGCCCCATTCTCCCGCTTTCCATTACCCCGCCCCATTCTCCCGCTTTCCATCACCCCGCCCCATTCTCCCGATTTCAATCACCCCGCCCCATTCTCCCTCCTCCCATCACCCCGCCCCATTCTCCCGCTTTCCATCACCCCGCCCCATTCTCCCGCTTTCCATCACCAGGCTCCATTCTCCCACTTTCCATCATCTAGCCCCATTCTCCCGCTTTCCATCACCCCGCCTTATTCTCCTGCTTTCCATCACCCCGCCCCACTCTCCCGCTTTCCATCACCCCGCCCCATTCTCCCGCTTTCCATCACCCCGCCCCATTCTCCCGCTTTCCATCACCCCGCCCCATTCTCCCGCTTTCCATCACCCCGCCCCATTCTCCCGCTTTCCATCACCCCGCCCCATTCTCCCGCTTTCCATCACCCCGCCCCATTCTCCCGCTTTCCATCACCCCGCCCCATTCTCCCGCTTTCCATCACCCCGCCCCATTCTCCCGCTTTCCATCACCCCGCCCCATTCTCCCGCTTTCCATCACCCCGCCCCCTTCTCCCGCTTTCCATCACCCCGCCCCATTCTCCCGCTTTCCATCGCCCCGTCCCATTCTCCCGCTTTCCAACACTCCGCCCCATTCTTCCTCCTTCCATCTCCCCGCCCCATTCTGCCGCTTTACATCACCCCGCCCCATTCTGCCGCTTTCCATCACCCCGCCCCATTCTCCCGCTTTCGATCACCCCGCCCCATTCTCCCTCCTTCCATCATCCCGCCCTATTCTCCCGCTTCCATCACCCCCATTCTCCCGCTTCCATCACCCCCATTTTCCCGCTTTCCATCACCCCGCCCCATTCTCCCGCTTTCGATCACCCCGCCCCATTCTCCCTCCTTCCATCATCCCGCCCTATTCTCCCGCTTCCATCACCCCCATTCTCCCGCTTTCCATCACCCGGCCCCATTCTCCCTCCTTCCATCACCCCGCCCCATTCTCCCTCCTTCCATCACCCAGCCCCATTCTCCCGCTTTCCATCACCCCGCTCCATTCTCCCTCCTTCCATCACCCCGCCCCATCTGCCGCTTTCCATGACCCAGCCCCATTCTCCCGCTTTCCATCACCCCGCCCTATTCTCCCTCCTTCCATCACCCCGCCCCTTTCTCCCGCTTTCCATCACCCCGCCCCATTCTCCCGCTTTCCATCATGCAGCCCCATTCTCCCGCTTTCCATCACCTCGCCCCATTCTACCTCCTTCCATCACCCCGCCCCATTCTCCCTCCTTCCATCACCACGCCCCTTTCTCCCGCTTTCCATCACCCCGCCCCATTCTCCCGCTTTCCATCACCTCGCCCCATTCTACCTCCTTCCATCACCCCGCCCCATTCTCCCGCCTTCCATCACCCAGCCCCATTCTCCCGCTTTCCATCACCCCGCTCCATTCTCCCTCCTTCCATCACCCCGCCCCATCTGCCGCTTTCCATGACCCGGCCCCATTCTCCCGCTTTCCATCACCCCGCCCAATTCTCCCGCTTTCCATCACCCCGCCCTATTCTCCCTCCTTCCATCACCCCGCCCCATTCTTCCGCTTTACATCACCCCGCCCCATTCTCCCGCTTTCCATCACCCCGCCCGATTCTCCCGCTTTCCATCACCCAGCTCCATTCTCCCGCTTTTCATCATCCAGCCCCAGTCTCCCGCTTTCCATCATCCAGCCCCATTCTCTTGCTTTCCATCACCCCGTCCCATTCTCCCTCCTTCCATCACCCCGCCCCGTTCTCCCTCCTTCCATCACCCCGCCCCGTTCTCCCCCTTTCCATCACCCCACCCCATTCTCCTGCTTTCCATCACCTAACTCCATTCTCCCGCTTTCCATCATCCAGCCCCATTCTCCCGCTTTCCATCACCCCGCCCTATTCTCCCTCCTTCCATCACCCCGCCCCATTCTCCCGCTTTCCATCGCCCCGTCCCATTTTCCCGCTTTCCAACACTCCGCCCCATTCTTCCTCCTTCCATCTCCCCGCCCCATTCTGCCGCTTTACATCACCCCGCCCCATTCTGCCGCTTTCCATCACCCCGCCCCATTCTCCCGCTTTCGATCACCCCGCCCCATTCTCCCTCCTTCCATCATCCTGCCCTATTCTCCCGCTTCCATCACCCCCATTCTCCCGCTTCCATCACCCCCATTCTCCCGCTTTCCATCACCCCGCCCCATTCTCCCGCTTTCGATCACCCCGCCCCATTCTCCCTCCTTCCATCATCCCGCCCTATTCTCCCGCTTCCATCACCCCCATTCTCCCGCTTTCCATCACCCGGCCCCATTCTCCCTCCTTCCATCACCCCGCCCCATTCTCCCTCCTTCCATCACCCAGCCCCATTCTCCCGCTTTCCATCACCCCGCTCCATTCTCCCTCCTTCCATCACCCCGCCCCATCTGCCGCTTTCCATGACCCGGCCCCATTCTCCCGCTTTCCATCACCCCGCCCTATTCTCCCTCCTTCCATCACCCCGCCCCTTTCTCCCGCTTTCCATCACCCCGCCCCATTCTCCCGCTTTCCATCATGCAGCCCCATTCTCCCGCTTTCCATCACCTCGCCCCATTCTACCTCCTTCCATCACCCCGCCCCATTCTCCTTCCTTCCATCACCCCGCCCCTTTCTCCCGCTTTCCATCACCCCGCCCCATTCTCCCGCTTTCCATCATGCAGCCCCATTCTCCCGCTTTCCATCACCTCGCCCCATTCTACCTCCTTCCATCACCCCGCCCCATTCTCCCGCCTTCCATCACCCAGCCCCATTCTCCCGCTTTCCATCACCCCGCTCCATTCTCCCTCCTTCCATCACCCCGCCCCATCTGTCGCTTTCCATGACCCGGCCCCATTCTCTCGCTTTCCATCACCCCGCCCAATTCTCCCGCTTTCCATCACCCCGCCCTATTCTCCCTCCTTCCATCACCCCACCCCATTCTCCCGCTTTCCATCGCCCCGTCCCATTCTCCCGCTTTCCAACACTCCGCCCCATTCTTCCTCCTTCCATCTCCTCGCCCCATTCTGCCGCTTTCCATCACCCCGCCCCATTCTGCCGCTTTCCATCACCCCGCCCCATTCTCCCGCTTTCGATCACCCCGCCCCATTCTCCCTCCCTCCATCATCCCGCCCAATTCTCCCGCTTCCATCACCCCCATTCTCCCGCTGTCCATCACCCCGCCCGATTCTCCCGCTTTCTATCACCCCGCCCCATTCTCCTGCTTTCCATCACCCAGCTCCATTCTCCCGCTTTCCATCATCCAGCCCCATTCTCCTGCTTTCCATCGCCCCGCCCCATTCTCCCTCCTTCCATCACCCCGCCCCATTCTCCCTCCTTCCATCACCCCGCCCCATTTTTCCTCCTTCCATCATCCTATTAACGGGAATGGAGTGTTGGCCCCGCCCTTGCTTGGGCAACGCCGACAACTTGGTCGGATGTACGGGAGTAGCAGCCGACCGCTCACAGTGGGATAGCTGCTTGACAGGTTACGTAGAGCTGCAGCGGAGCGTTGTGGTGTTGCTGTCGACCAGGATGCTCGACAGCTGCACCTGACTGGCCTGGGCGGCGGGTGAGCCGTCCGGGAGGTCGACGAAGCAGTCCGTCGACCTACGGTTTGACAGGGAGGTCTATGGAGCATCCCGTCGAACTGCAGTTCGACCGGGAGGTCGACGGTGCATTTCTGGTCGACGGAAGGGGTCCGTCGACCAAGGGGTAGCTCGACGGGAGGGGTGGTCGACCAGGAGCGCCCAGTGGTCGACTAGAGGGACCCAGTGGTCGACGGGAGGCACCTGGGAGTCGACCAGAGCACCAGGGGTCGACCAGGTCGACCGGGTAACCTGCTCGACGAGTTCTGCGGAGGCACGCGAACGTCGTCGAGATCGCGATGGTGCATGCGACTTCGGGCTGGTATCCCGAAGTCGATGTGGCTCGTCAGGCGCAGACAACAGCCGACGGATGCCCAACGAGGCAAGTCGGGCCAATCGTCTGCGCGCATCTGCGATCGTGCGCACAGCTGTGTTCTACGGGGCAACGCTGGACAACCGCTCTGCTGCAATGTTGGCACGCCGACGACCTGCTCTGTTGGCAGGTCGTCTTTCCGCAGTGCTGGCGCAGCTCCTCTACGCAACGCTGGCAGACGGTCGACCGAGCTGTGCTGGCGGTCGACCAGGCTAGCAGCAGGGTTGCTAGGTGCCTGATGTAGTCATTGTTGTAATTTTGCTTGTGCAATCATTCTGGAATTCCAACTTTGCTAGTGGTAACTCTTGCCAAATTCTTCCGTGAATGTGCAAACACTAAGGAACCAAGCAAAGCTAAGATCACCTCTAGTAGTTCGTGCCAACCCCTGTAGTCTAGCTCACTACCGTTGTAGAGTTAATCTCCGCATGGTGCGGTGAGCGTGGAACGAACACGCGACCTTCAGATAGGAACCGACTTTTGCACCTACTAAGTCGTTCGTAGGCCGGCAGCAGCGATAGTCGCCATGGTCGACCCGGTAGTTGATGCGGGTGTAGCGGACACCTTGGAGGCACGTTTGGCTAACACGAGGAGACGCCACGCGGATGGCGAGTACGGGACGATCCCCTTGGTGATGGCGGAGTTGGGCATCCGGTTGTAGTGGGCGACGGAACACCCTTCCCGTCCTACTTCTCCTCGAACGGTGCGCAACGAAGGTGGCGTCGACGACGAGGTCGATGGTGGTGCACGAGTCAGCGGCAGCGAAGGCACGAGGCAGAGAGGAGTGATCAAAGTCGACGGTGGTGTCGACGGAATCCAGGCGCGAGTGCAGCGGTCGACGGCGCCTGCAGGCAGCTCGCATGCCAACGTCGATGTTCGACGTCGCTCTCCCCTACGAAGCGGTGGAGGGCTCTCGGTGACGACACACGTGACGGCGGGCGGAATTGCACCGGCGTATGGCTACTTCAAGTTCTCGCCGGACCGGATCGCCGTCGCACCGCTGCAAGGTCGACGGGACCTCATCACTTGGAGGGAGTCGATTGAACCTCAGCTAGAGGTCGCCGGGCTTTAGGGCTTTGCCGATGGCACCGTGCCCTTTCCGCTCGAGGAGGATGTTGAGCTACGCGGGGAGTTTCGTTCTGCTCATCTGCTCACCTTCATGGTCATCTCGAGGTGCTGCTCGCCAGTGGCGCAGCTAGTGCTCAGGAGCTATCGAGAGCGACTGGATGCTAGTCACCAGGCATGGCACTTCATCATGTCGACGTACCAGGCCAGGGACGACCTGTACATTGGACAGCTAGAGGAGAAGATGACTCACATTCGGATGGGCGAGCAGGATTCGGCGACGGACTACTGCAACCGAGCTCGACGGATCCTAGCTGAGATAAGGATGGCGGGCGCCGAATACTCGACGACGTCCTACATCACCCACGTCCTCAAGGGCCTGCCGCGCAGCTACAACCTCATGAAGAGGTTTACGATGGTGCCCGACACACGTGAGTCCCTCGACGAGGACTCCCTTACCAGCTACATCCTCCAGGATGAGGCGATGCAGGAGGCAGAGCAGCCCACGGAGTTCCTTCCGCAGGCGAGTTACGTTGCACCGACGAAGCCGAATAGTCAGCAGGAGCAGCGCGGGAAGCCAGGCGGAGGTGGTAGCGGAGGTGGGCGGTCGACAAAGGACGTCGACGGGAAGAGGTCGACGTGGGACAAGGGACGACGAGGTGGTGGTTGACGGCGGTAGTGCTGGATCTTCGGCGACCCCGACCATCTCTCCTTCGAGTGCCCCGACCGCGATGACAGCAACGAGGACGACTACAAGGAAGGTCGCGGTCGATCGGCCAGTCGTCGCCCCGGTCGAGTTGAGAAGCTGCACAAGGAGAAGCAAGCATCGAAGAAGACGTCCTCGACGAAGGACATCGACAGCTCCAGCGCCAAGAGCCAAGGCGACGGGGAGGCGTCGTGCTCGATGGTCGGCGTGGTGGAGCCGACGGTCTCGCTAGCACCGGAGGCTGGCGAGGACTTCCAGGCGGTGGCAGCAGCTGTGCAGGCCAACCCGATGGCGGTGCTGCTCGACAGCGGGTGCTCCCACCACCTGATGGGGACGAAGTCGGTCTTCGTCGACATGGGGCCGAGCGACGGAGTGAAGCACGTGCGTGGGTTCAACGGGGCATTACAATATATCGAGGGTCGTGGAACTGTCGCTCTGCAAGGGGAGGCTGGGAAGCGGGTGCTCATCCCCGACGTGCTCTACGTTCCGGGTGTTCAGGCGAACCTGCTGTCAGCCGGCCAACTGAAGGAGAGCGGAGTGCAGCTGCAGGGCGACGGCGACGAGATACTGCTCGTTGCTACGACCGGGGAGGTGCTTGGTCGAGCACGCTACACCAGACGAGTCCTCTGCACCGACCTTCGCCCCTGCTCGACGCAGTCGCCATCGACTGAGGTGGTGGCTCTGCGGACGATCGTCTCGGCGACAAAGGCGACCCCTGATCGGCTGCATGCGAGGCTCGTGCACGTCGGCGTCGATACGATCAAGAGCTCGGCGAAGCATGAAGTTGCTGTTGGGCTCGACATCACGCCGTCGACCGGAGCAGACCCGCCGTGTGTCTCGTGCGTCGGAGGAAAGCTAGCGCGGCACACCTTCCCTGCCAAGGGCTCGGACGCAGCGGAGGCGCTGGCTGTCGTGCACATTGACTTGTGCGGGCCATTTCGAGTGGCTGCCAAGGATGGCAGCTTGTACTTCCTGCTGTTGAAGGATCGCCATACTCGATTTGTATGGGCAATGCCGGTCGCTAAGAAGAGCGATGTGCTGCGGGAGTTCCAGCGGTGGCTGGTGCTGGTGGAACGGCAGACGAAGAAGTCGGTGCTGTCGCTTCGCTCCGATCGAGGAGGGGAGTTCCTCGGGAAGGCGTTCACCGACTTCATCGACGGGAAGGGCATCGTCCACGACCTGACGTGCCCCTACACTCCGCAACAGAATGACATGGCTGAGCGGGAGATGCGCACGGTCGTCGAGTCCGTACGGACAATGCTGTTGCACATGGGCGTATAGCACCACTGGTGGCATCTTGCTCTACGACAAGCTGTCTGGGTGCGCAACTGCTTGGAGCGGTCGACGACACCGCCGGGGACGACTCCGTACCAGATGCTGACCGGGCAGAAGCCCGACCTTACGTTGGCGCGGGTGTGGGGCTGCATGGTGCAGTTCATGGTTCCCGAGCAGCAACGTGGTGGGAAACTGGCACCGAAGGCTCGCTGGGGACTTCACCTGGGTGTGTCGTCGGAGAGCAAGGGCTGGGAAGTGCTCGACCTGACCGACAACCGGGTGGTCACGTCGGTCGAGGTGATCTTCTACGAGACGCTGTCACTGGAGGTGTGGAAGGCGAAGTATGGGCTGGCGTCAGGGCGGACGCAAGCGCACCCGCCAACGGACACCTCGACGGCGACGGTTCCGTTGCTCGTTGACATCGACGAGCCTGCTGTTGAGGAAGTTTTGGAGGTTCTTCCCCCTTCCCCTGCTCCTGCTCCTCCATTCCCCGTCGCAACTTGGCCTGTGTCGACCACCGACGATAAGGGGAGCCTTGAGGCGTCGCCTGTGGCGCCGGCCCGTGGCATCGCCGGCGGTCGACACGGCGCCAAGCTCGTCGACCAGGATGGGAAGCCGTCGACGACAGGGGAGCACCAGACAGGGGAGCCGATCGAACAGGATGCAAAAGCAGGGGTACACTCGACAGGGGAGCAGCAGCCGGAGCGGTCGACAGGAGAGCTGTCGAAGGCAGCAGCAGACAAACAGCCGGCCGAAGGGTCAAAGCAGCTGGTCGACGACGTTCCCGTCGACGAGAAAGTGAAGCCGTTGGCGGGTGAGGAGTCCACCGACAGTGACGTGATGGAAGTGCCGATCACGAAGCCTGAGCTGCGACGCTCAGGTCGAGCTCGACGGCCGCCAGAGCGGTTGAGCTTCTACGCCTGCCTACCGCCAGCTGCCTTCACCACAGTGTACGACGAGGTCGACGACGACCTTCTGTACGACGATGCCAAGGAGGATGTAGACCTTCCGGAGCTCGACCCCGACGTGCATGCCGACCCTGAACACCGCTGGGACATCGCCACGATGACGGTGAAGGAGGCGCTGTCGAGCTGGAAGGGCAAAGCGGTGAAGGCTGCCATGGAAGAAGAGATCCGCAGCCTCATCGGTATGGGGACTTGGGAACTGGTCGAACGCCTACGCGGGGTGAACATCATGAAAAACCGGTGGGTGCTGACGACCAAGTACCGCATCGACGACACCGTCGAGCGCGAGAAGGCGAGGCTAGTCGTGAAGGGATTCACGCAGGTGTACGGCGCCGACTACGACAAGACGTACTCACCGGTGAGCAGCTACGTCACGCTGAGGATCTTCCTCAGCATCGTCGCCGTCCTCGATCTCAACCTGATGCAGCTCGAGATGAAGAACGCTTTCCTGCAGAGCAAGCTCGACAGGGTGCTCTACATGTACCAGCCGGACTACTTCAACGACGGGACCGGCCGGGTGTGTAAGCTGCTGAAGAGCCTCTATGGGCTGAAGCAGTCGCCGCTGCTGTGGTACAGGGCTCTCGACGGTGTGCTGCTGGGCGCTGGCTGGAAGAAGAGCCAGGTCGACGAGGCGCTCTACTTCAAGGCCAGCGATGAGGGAGTGACCTGCTGGGTGCTGGTCTACGTCGACGACCTGCTCGCCGCCAGCAGCAGCACCACGATGCTGAAGGAGCTGCTGGAGGCCACCTTCGAGCTACGTGAGATCTCGCCGGTGGTGAAGTACCTTGGGCTGGAGATCGTGCGCGACAGGCCGGCCAGGAAGTTATGGCTGCACCAGCAGGGCTACGCTGACAAGCTTCGCAGGCGCTTCATCCACGAGGAAGAGGGCGATCGAGTCCCGAAGACGCCGGTCTCAGTCGACGCCTACGCTCAGCTGACGTTCGACGACGAGGAGGCTCAGGAGCGCGAAGAGGAGGAGTACCGGCAAAAGGTCGGCTCGCTGCAGTTCGCGGTGACGACAACGAGGCCAGACATTGCGTTTGCCCGCAGCAAGCTGGGGAGCGGCCTCACGGTGAGGAGCGACCAGCATTGGTGTGAGGTCGACCGTTGCCTCGCCTTCCTCGCCGACACCCGCGACACCGCCCTGGAGTTCGGCGGTGGACCAAAATCGTTGGAGCTGATCGGCTACATCGATGCCAACGACGCGGGCGACAAGCAAAACCGGACGAGCACGGGAGGCTACGTGTTCGTCTACGGAGGGGCCGCCGTCTCCTGGTCGAGCTCGCGCATCAAGTGCGCGACATCATCATCGACCGAGTCGGAGTACGTGGCGGCCACGGATGCCGGCAAGGAGGGGCGCCGACTTCGCTTCCTCCTTGTGGAATTCAAGCTGCTCGACGCTGGGAAGCCGACCATCCTCCGCATCGACAACAAGTCGGCAATCACTGTCGCTCAGGGCTTGGGGCTGACGGGTAACCTCAAGCACATGGAGCGACGCTATGCTTGGCTCCAGCACATGGTGAGGCGCGGGGAATTTGTGCTGAACTACATCCCGACCACCGAGCAGCCGGCGGACTTCCTGACGAAGGCGCTGCATTTTCCGGCTTTCAACCGGTGCTCTGTCGCCATTGGCCAAGTTCGTCTGGTCGACGTCGGCGACAGCGATGACGAGGTGCAGCACTAGGTGCCGTGCCCTTCTGCACGGCTGGTGCGGTGACGACGTGCTGTGTGTGGGGTGCACGCCGAGGACGAGTTCTATCCGTGGAGTACTGCCGTGAGGGCTGGAGGCCCAAGCGTGAGCGCGGCAGGGAAGTGTTAACGGGAATGGAGTGTTGGCCCCGCCCTCGCTTGGGCAACGCCGACAACTTGGTCGGATGTACGGGAGTAGCAGCCGACCGCTCATAGTGGGATAGATGCTCGACAGGTTACGTCGAGCTGCAGCGGACCGCTGTGGTGTTGCTGTCGACCAGGATGCTCGACAGCTGCACCTGACTGGCCCGGGCGACGGGTGAGCCGTCCGGGAGGTCGACGAAGCAGTCCGTCGACCTACAGTTCGACGGGGAGGTATATGGAGCATCCCGTCGAACTGCAGTTCGACTGGGAGGTCGACGGAGCAGTTCTGGTCGACGGAAGGGGTCCGTCGACCAAGGGGTAGCTCGACGGGAGGGGTGGTCGACCAGGAGCGCCCAGTGGTCGACCAGAGGGACCCAGTGGTCGACGCGAGGCACCTGGGAGTCGACGAGAGCACCAAGGGTCGACTAGGTCGACCGGGTAACCTGCTCGACGAGTTCTGCGGAGGCACGCGAACGTCGTCGAGATCGCGATGGTGCAGACGACTTCGGGCTGGTATCCCAAAGTCGATAAGGCTCGTCAGGCGCAGACAACAGTCGACGGATGCCCAACGAGGCAAGTCGGGCCAATCGTCTGCGCGCATCTGCGATCGTGCGCACAGCTGTGTTCTACGGGGCAACGCTGGACAGCCGCTCTGCTGCAATGTTGGCACGCCGTCGACCTGCTCTGTTGGCCGATCGTCTTTCCCCAGTGCTGGCGCAGCTCCTCTACGCAACGCTGGCAGGCGTTCGACCGAGCTGTGCTGGCGGTCGACCAGGCTAGCAGCAGGGTTGCTAGGTGCCTGATGTAGTCATTGTTGTAATTTTGCTTGTGCAATCATTCTGGAATTCCAACTTTGCTAGTGGAAACTCTTGCCAAATTCTTCCGTGAATGTGCAAACACTAAGGAACCAAGCAAAGCTAAGATGACCTCTAGTAGTTCGTGCCAACCCCTGTACTCTAGCTCACTACCGTTGTAGAGTTAATCTCCGCACACACCGCCCCATTCTCCTGCCTTCCACCACCCTGCCCCATTCTCCCGCTTTCCATCACCCCGCCCCATTCTCTCTCCTTCCATCACCCCGCCCCATTCTCCCGCTTTCCATCACCCCGCCCTATTCTCCCGCTTTCAATCACCCCGCCCCATTCTCCCACTTTCCATCACCCCGCCCCATTCTCCCGCTTTCCAACAGCCCGCCCCATTCTCCTGCTTTCCATCATCCAGCCCCATTCTCCCGCTTTCCATCACCCGGCCCCATTCTCCCGCTTTCCATCACTCCGCCCCATTCTCCCGCTTTCCATCACCCCGCCCTATTCTCTCTCCTTCCATCACCCCGCCCCATTCTCCCGCATTCCATCGCCCTCTCCCGTTCTCCCGCTTTCCAACACTCCGCCCCATTCTTTCTCCTTCCATCTCCTCGCCCCATTCTGCCGCTTTCCATCACCCCGCCCCATTCTGCCGCTTTCTATCCCTCTGCCCCATTCTCCCGCTTTCCATCACCCCCATTCTCCCGCTTTCCATCACCTCGCCCCATTCTCCCGCTTTCCATCACCCCGCCCCATTCTCCCGCTTTCCATCACCCCGCCCCATTCTCCCGCTTTCCATCACCTAGCTCCATTCTCCCACTTTCCATCATCTAGCCCCATTCTCCCGCTTTCCATCAACCCCATTCTCCCGCTTTCCATCACCCCGCCCCATTCTCCCGCTTTCCATCACCCCGCCCCATTCTCCCGCTTTCCATCACCCCGCCCCATTCTCCCGCTTTCCATCATCCAGCCCCATTCTCTTGCTTTCCATCACCCCGCCCCATTCTCCCTCCTTCCATCACCCCGCCCCATTCTCCCTCCTTCCATCAACCCGCCCCATTCTCCCTCCTTCCATCACCCTGCCCCATTCTCCTGCGTTCCACCACCCCGCCCCATTCTCCCGCTTTCCATCACCCCGCCCCATTCTCCCGCTTTCCATCGCCCCACCCCATTCTCACTCCTTCCATCACCTCACCCCGTTCTCCCTCCTTCCATCACCCCGCCCCATTCAACCGCTTTCCATCACCCTGCCCCATTCTCTCGCTTTCCATCACCCCGCCCCATTCTCCCGCTTTCAATCACCCCGCCCCATTCTCCCGCCATCCAGTGCCCCGCCCCATTCTCCCTCCTTCTATCACCCCGCCCCATTCTCCCGCTTTCCATCACCCCGTCCCAGTCTCTCGCTTTCCATCAGCCCACCCCATTCTCCCGCTTTCCATCACCCCGTCCCAATCTCTCGCTTTCCATCAGCCCGCCCCATTCTCCCGCTTTCCATCACCCTCTTCCGCTTTCCATCACCCCACCCATTCTCCTACTTTCCATCACCCTGCCCCATTCTCCCGCTTTCCATCACCCCGCCCGATTCTCCTGATTTATATCACCCCGCCCCATTCTCCCCCTTTCCATCACCCCGCCCCATTCTCCCGCTTTCCATCATCCCGCCCCATTCTCCCGCTTTCCATCACCCTGCCCCATTCTCCCGCCATCCAGTGCCCCGCCCCATTTTCCCTCCTTCTATCACCCCGCCCCATTCTCCCGCTTTCCATCACCCCGCCCCATTCTCTCGCTTTCCATCATCCCGCCCCATTCTCCCGCTTTCCATCACCCCGCCTCATTCTCCCACCATCCAGTGCCCCGCCCCATTCTCCCTCCCTCTATCACCCCACCCCATTCTCCCGCATTCCATCACCCCGACCCATTATCCCCCTTTCCATCACCCCGCCCCGTTCTCCCGCTTTGCATCACCCCGCCCCATTCTCCAGCTTTCCATCACCCCGCCCCATTCTCCCTCCTTCCATCATCCCGGCCCATTCTCCCTCCTTCCCACTCCCCGCCCCATTCTCGCGCTTTCCATCACCCTTCCCCATTCTCCCGCTTTCCATCACCCCGCCCCATCATCCCTCCTTCCATCACCCCGCCCCATCATCCCTCCTTCCATCACCCCGCCCCATTCTCCCACTTTCAAACACCCCGCCCCATTCTCCCGCTTTCCATCACCCCGCCCCGTTATCCCGCTTTCCATCACCCCGCCCCATTCTCCCTCCTTCCATCACCCCGCCCCATTCGCCCTATTTCCATCACCCCGCCCCATTCTCCCGCTTTCAATCACCCCGCCACATGCTCCCGCTTTCCATCACACCGCCCCATTCTCCCGCTTTCCATCACCCCGCCCCATTCTCCCGCTTTCCATCACCCCGCCCCATTCTCCCGCTTTCCATCAACCCGCCCCATTCTCCCGCTTTCCATCATCCCGCCCCATTCTCCCTCCTTCTATCACCCCCGCCCCATTCTCCTTCCGTCCATCACACCGCCCTATTCTCTCTCCTTCCATCTCTCCGCCCCATTCTCTTACTTTCGATCACCCCGCCCCATTCTCCCGCATTACATCACCCTGCCCCATTCTCCTGCTTTCCATCACCCCGCCCCATTCTCCCGCTTTCCATCACCCCTCCGGATTCTCCCGCTTTCCATCAGCCCGCCCCATTCTCCACCTTTCCATCACCCCGCCCTATTCTCCCGCTTTCCATCAGCCCTCCCCCATTCTCCCTCCTTCCATCCCGCCCCATTCTCCCTCCTTCCATCACCCCACCCCATTCTCCCGCTTTCCATCACCCCTCCCCATTCTCCCGCTTTCCGTCACCCCACCCCATTCTCCCACTTTCCATTAACCCGCCCCATTCTCCCTCTTTCCATCACCCCGCCCCATTCTCCCGCTTTCCATCACCCCGCCCCATTCTCCCGCTTTCCATCACCCCGCCCCATTCTCACGCTTTCCATCACCCCGCCCCATTCTCCCGCTTTCTGTCACCCCGCCCCATTCTCCCGCTTTCCATCACCCCGCCCCATTCTCCCACTTTCCATCACCCCGCCCCATTCTTCCTCCTTCCATCATCTCGCCCCAGTCTCCCGCTTTCCATCACCCCGCCCCATTCTCCTGCTTTTGCATCACCCCGCCCCATTCTACCGCTTTCCATCCTTGTCTCCCGCATTCCATCACACCGCCCCATTCTCCCGCTTTCCATCACCCCGCCGCATTCTCCCGCTTTCCATCACCCCGCCCCATTCTCCCGCTTTCCATCACCTTGCCCCATTCTCCCGCTTTCCATCACCCCGCCCCATTCTCCCGCTTTCCATCACCCCGCCCCATTCTCCCGCATTCCATCACCTCGCCCCATTCTCCCTCCTTCCATCACCCCGCCCCAGTCTCCCGCTTTCCATCACCCCGCCCCATTCTCCTGCATTCCATCACCCCGCCCCATTCTCCCGCTTTCCATCACCCCGCCCCATTCTCCCTCCGTCTATCATCCCGCCCCATTCTCCCTCCGTCCATCACCCCGCCCTTTTCTCTCTCCTTCCATCTCTCCGCCCCATTATCTTGCTTTCGATCACCCTGCCCCATTCTTCCGCTTTACATCACCTTGCCCCATTCTCCTGCTTTCCATCACCCCGCCCCATTCTCCCGCTTTCCATCACCCCGCCCCATTCTCCCGCTTTCCATCACCCCGCCCCATTCTCCCTCCATCCATCACCCCGCCCCATTCTCCCGCTTTCCATCACCCCGCCCCATTCTCCCGCTTTCCATCACCCCACCCCATTCTCCCGCTTTCCATCACCTCGTATCATTCTGCCTCTTTCCATCACCCCACCCCATTCTCCTACTTTCCATCACCCTGCCCCATTCTCCCTCTTTCCATCATCCCTCCCTATTCTCCCTCTTTCCATCACCCCGCCATATTCTCCCGCTTTCCATCACCCCGCCCGATTCTCCCGCTTTCCATCACCCCGCCCCATTCTCCCTCCTTCCATCACCCCGCCCTATTCTCCCGCTTTTCATCACCCCGCCCCCATTCTCCCGCTTTCCATCACCCCGCCCCATTCTCCCATTTTCCATCACCTTGCCACAATCTCCTGTTTTCAATCACCCCGCCCCATTCTCCCCTTTCCATCACCCCACCCCATTCTCCCGCTTTCCATCAACCCGCCCCATTCTCCCGCTTTCCATCACCCCGCCCCATTCACCTGCTTTCAATCAGCCCGCCCCATTCTCCCGATTTCCATCACGCCGCCCCATTCTCCCTCCTTCCATCAACCCGCCCCTTTCTCCCGCTTTCCATCAACTCGCCCCATTCTCCCGCTTTCCATCACCCCGCCCCATTCTCCCGCTTTCCATTACCCCGCCCCATTCTCCAATTCTCCCTCCTTCTATCACTCCGCCCCATTCTCCCGCATTCCATCACCCCAACCCATTCTCCCGCTTTCCAACACCCCGCCCCATTCTCCCGCTTTCCATCACCCCGCCCCATTCTCCCGCTTTCCATCACCCCGCCCCATTCTCCCGCTTTCTATCGCCCCAACCCATTCTCCCGCTTTCCAACACCCCGCCCCATTCTCCCGCTTTCCATCACCCAACCCCATTCTCCCTCCTTCCATCACCCCGCCCCATTCTCCCTCCTTCCCACTCCCCACCCCATTCTCGCGCTTTCCATCACCCTTCCCCTTTCTCCCGCTTTCCATCACCCCGCCCTATCATCCCTCCTTCCATCACCCCGCCCCATCATCCCTCCTTCCATCACCCCGCCCCATCATCACTCCTTCCATCACACCGCCCCATTCTCCCGCTTCTCATCACCCCGCCCCGTTCTCCCGCTTTCCATCACCCCACCAATTCTCCCGCTTTCCATCACACCGCCCCATTCTCCCGCTTTCCATCACCCCGCCCCATTCTCCCTCCTTCCATCACCCCGCCCCATTCTCCCGCTTTCCATCACCCCGCCCCATTCTCCCGCTTTCCATCACCCCACCCCATTCCATCACCCTACCCAATTCTCCCGCTTTCCATCACCCCGCCCCATTCTCCCGCTTTCCATCACCCCGCCCCATTCTCCCGCTTTCCATCACCCCGCCCCATTCTACCGCTTTCCATCACTCCGCCCCATTCTCCGGCTTTCCATCACCACGGCCCATTCTCTCGCCTTCCATCACCCCACCCCGTTCTCCCGATTTCCATCACCCCGCCCCATTCTCCCGCTTTCCATCACCCCGCCCCATTCTCCCGCTTTCCATCACCCCGCCCCATTCTCCCTCCTTCCATCACCCCGCCCCATTCTCCCGCTTTCCATCACCCTGCCCCATTCTCCCTCCTACCATCACCCCGCCCCATTCTCCCTCCTTCCATCAACCCGGCCCTTTCTCCCGATTTCCATCAACCCGCCCCATTCTCCCGCTTTCCATCACCCCACCCCATTCTCCTGCTTTCCATCACCCTTCCCCATTCTCCCGCTTTCCATCATTCCGCCCCATCATCCCTCCTTCCATCACCCCGCCCCATCATCCCTCCTTCCATCACCACGCCCCATTCTCCCGCTTTCAAACACCCCGCCCCATTCTCCCGCTTTTCATCACCCCGCCCCATTCTCCCGCTTTCCATCACCCCGCCCCATTCTCCCGCTTTCCATCACCCCGCCCCATTCTCCCGCTTTCCATCACCCAGCCCCATTCACCCGCTTTCCATCACCCCGCCCCTTTCTCCCTCTTTCCATCACCCCGCCCCATTCTCCCGCTTTCCATCACCCCGCCCAATTCTCCCTCCTTCCATCACCCCGCCCTATTCTCCTGCTTTCCATCACCCCGCCCCATTCTCCCGCTTTCCATCACCCCGCCCCATTCTCCCGCTTTCCATCACCCCGCCCCATTCTCCCTCTTTCCATCACCCCGCCCCATTCTCCCGCTTTCCATCACCCCGCCCCATTCTCCTGCTTTCCATCACCCCGCTCCATTCTCCCGCTTTCCATCCCATTCTCCCGCATTCCATCAACCCGCCCCATTCTCCCGCTTTCCATCACCCCGCCCCGTTCTCCCTCCTTCTATCACCCCGCCCCATTCTCCCTCCGTCCATCACCTCACCCTATTCTCTCTCCTTCCATCTCTCCGCCCCATTCTCTTGCTTTCGATCACCCTGCCCCATTCTCCCGCTTTACATCACCCTGCCCCATTCTCCTGCTGTCCATCACCCCGCCCCATTCTCTCGCTTTCCATCACCCCGCCTGATTCTCCCGCTTTCCATCACCCCGCCCCTTTTCCCCCTTTCCATCACCCCGCCCTATTCTCCCGCTTTCCATCACCCCCCCCCCATTCTCCCTCCTTCCATCCCGCCCCATTCTCCCTCCTTCCATCACCCCGCCCCATTCTCCCGCTTTCCATCACCCCGCCCCATTCTCCCGCTTTCTGTCACCCCACCCCATTCTCCCGCTTTCCATCACCCCGCCCCATTCTCCCTCTTTCCATCACCCCGCCCCATTCTCCCGCTTTTCATCACCCTGCCCCATTCTCCCTCTTTCCATCATCCCTCCCTATTCTCCCTCTTTCCATCACCCCGCCATATTCTCTCTCCTTCCATTACCCCGCCCTATTCTCCCGCTTTTCATCACCCCGCCCCATTCTCCCGCTTTCCATCACCCCCACCCCAATTCTCCCGCTTTCCATCACCCTGCCCCAATCTCTTGCTTTCAATCACCCCACCCCATTCTCCTGCTTTCCATCACCCCGCCCCATTCTCCCGCTTTCCATCACCCCGCCCCATTCTCCCGCTTTCCATCAACCCGCCCTACTCTCCCGCTTTCCATCACCCCGCCCCATTCTCCCGCTTTCCATCACCCCGCCCCATTCTCCCGCTTTCCATCACCTCGCCCCATTCTCCCTCCTTCCATCACCCCGCCCCATTCTCCCTCCTTCCATCACCCCGCCCCATTCTCCCTCCTTCCATCACCCCGCCCCATTCTCCCTCCTTCCATCACCCCGCCCCTTTCTCCGGCTTTCCATCAACCCGCCCCATTCTCCCACTTTCCATCACCCCGCCCCATTCTCCCCCCTTCCATCACCCCGCCCCATTCTCCCGCTTTCCATCACCCTGCCCCATTCTCCAATTCTCCCTCCTTCTATCACCCCGCCCCATTCTCCCGCATTCCATCATCCCGACCCATTCTCCCGCTTTCCGTCACCCCGCCCCATTCTCCCGCTTTCCATCACCCTGCCCCATTCTCCAGCTTTCCATCACCCCGGCCCATTCTCCCTCCTTCCCACACCCCGCCCCATTCTCGCGCTTTCCATCACCCTTCCCCTTTCTCCCGCTTTCCATCACCCCGCCCCATCATCCCTCCTTCCATCACCCCGCCCCATCATCCCTCCTTCCATCAACCGGCCCCATTCTCCCGCTTTCAAACACCCCGCCCCATTCTCCCGCATTCCATCACCCCGCCCCATTCTCTCGCTTTCCATCACCCCGCCCCATTCTCCCTCCTTCCATCACCCCGCCCCATTCTCCCGCTTTCCATCACCCCGCCCCATTCTCCTGCTTTCCATCCTTGTCTCCCGCATTCCATAACCCCGCCCCATTCTCCCGCTTTCCATCACCCCGCCCCATTCTCCCGCTTTCCATCACCCCGCCCCATTCTCCCTCTTTCCATCACCCCGCCCCATTCTCCCGCTTTCCATCACCCCGCCCCATTCTCCCGCTTTCCATCACCCCGCCCCATTCTCCCGCTTTCCATCACCCTGCCCCATTCTCCCTCTTTCCATCACACCGCCCCATTCTCCCGCTTTCCATCAACCCGCCCCATTCTCCCGCTTTCCATCACCCCGCCCCATTCTCCCGCTTTCCATCACCCCGCCCCATTCTCCTGCTTTCCATCACCCCGCCCCATTCTTCCTCTTTCCATCACCCCGCCCCATTCTTCCGCTTTCCATCACCCCGCCCCATTCTCCCTCTTTCCATCATCCCTCCCTATTCTCCCTATTTCCATCACCCCGCCCTATTCTCCCGCTTTCCATTAGCCCACCCGATTCTCCCGCTTTCCATCACCCCGCCCCATTCTCCCTCCTTCCATCACCCCGCCCTTTTTTCCCGCTTTTCATCACCCCGCCCCATTCTCGTGCTTTCCATCACCCCGCCCCATTCTCCCGCTTTCCATCATCCAGCCCCATTCTCTTGCTTTCCATCACCCCGCCCCATTCTCCCTCCTTCCATCACCCCGCCCCATTCTCCCTCCTTCCATCAACCCGCCCCATTCTCCCTCCTTCCATCACCCTGCC
This sequence comes from Closterium sp. NIES-65, assembly GCA_948144175.1. NCBI lineage: Eukaryota > Viridiplantae > Streptophyta > Zygnematophyceae > Desmidiales > Closteriaceae > Closterium > Closterium sp. NIES-65. The sequence continues at coordinate 1,249,380 of CANXME010000719.1, forward strand.
CCATTCTCCTGCGTTCCACCACCCCGCCCCATTCAACCGCTTTCCATCACCCTGCCCCATTCTCTCGCTTTCCATCACCCCGCCCCATTCTCCCGCTTTCAATCACCCCGCCCCATTCTTCCGCCATCCAGTGCCCCGCCCCATTCTCCCTCCTTCTATCACCCCGCCCCATTCTCCCGCTTTCCATCACCCCGTCCCAGTCTCTCGCTTTCCATCAGCCCACCCCATTCTCCCGCTTTCCATCACCCCGTCCCAATCTCTCGCTTTCCATCAGCCCGCCCCATTCTCCCGCTTTCCATCACCCTCTTCCGCTTTCCATCACCCCACCCATTCTCCTACTTTCCATCACCCTGCCCCATTCTCCCGCTTTCCATCACCCCGCCCGATTCTCCTGATTTATATCACCCCGCCCCATTCTCCCCCTTTCCATCACCCCGCCCCATTCTCCCGCTTTCCATCATCCCGCCCCATTCTCCCGCTTTCCATCACCCTGCCCCATTCTCCCGCCATCCAGTGCCCCGCCCCATTTTCCCTCCTTCTATCACCCCGCCCCATTCTCCCGCTTTCCATCACCCCGCCCCATTCTCTCGCTTTCCATCATCCCGCCCCATTCTCCCGCTTCCATCACCCCGCCTCATTCTCCCACCATCCAGTGCCCCGCCCCATTCTCCCTCCCTCTATCACCCCGCCCCATTCTCCCGCATTCCATCACCCCGACCCATTATCCCCCTTTCCATCACCCCGCCCCGTTCTCCCGCTTTGCATCACCCCGCCCCATTCTCCAGCTTTCCATCACCCCGCCCCATTCTCCCTCCTTCCATCATCCCGGCCCATTCTCCCTCCTTCCCACTCCCCGCCCCATTCTCGCGCTTTCCATCACCCTTCCCCATTCTCCCGCTTTCCATCACCCCGCCCCATCATCCCTCCTTCCATCACCCCGCCCCATCATCCCTCCTTCCATCACCCCGCCCCATTCTCCCACTTTCAAACACCCCGCCCCATTCTCCCGCTTTCCATCACCCCGCCCCGTTATCCCGCTTTCCATCACCCCGCCCCATTCTCCCTCCTTCCATCACCCCGCCCCATTCGCCCTATTTCCATCACCCCGGCCCATTCTCCCGCTTTCAATCACCCCGCCACATTCTCCCGCTTTCCATCACCCCGCCCCATTCTCCCGCTTTCCATCACCCCGCCCCATTCTCCCGCTTTCCATCACCCCGCCCCATTCTCCCGCTTTCCATCAACCCGCCCCATTCTCCCGCTTTCCATCATCCCGCCCCATTCTCCCTCCTTCTATCACCCCCGCCCCATTCTCCTTCCGTCCATCACACCGCCCTATTCTCTCTCCTTCCATCTCTCCGCCCCATTCTCTTACTTTCGATCACCCCGCCCCATTCTCCCGCATTACATCACCCTGCCCCATTCTCCTGCTTTCCATCACCCCGCCCCATTCTCCCGCTTTCCATCACCCCTCCGGATTCTCCCGCTTTCCATCAGCCCGCCCCATTCTCCACCTTTCCATCACCCTGCCCTATTCTCCCGCTCTCCATCAGCCCTCCCCCATTCTCCCTCCTTCCATCCCGCCCCATTCTCCCTCCTTCCATCACCCCACCCCATTCTCCCGCTTTCCATCACCCCTCCCCATTCTCCCGCTTTCCGTCACCCCACCCCATTCTCCCACTTTCCATTAACCCGCCCCATTCTCCCTCTTTCCATCACCCCGCCCCATTCTCCCGCTTTCCATCACCCCGCCCCATTCTCCCGCTTTCCATCACCCCGCCCCATTCTCCCGCTTTCCATCACCCCGCCCCATTCTCCCGCTTTCCATCACCCCGCCCCATTCTCCCGCTTTCCATCACCTAGCTCCATTCTCCCACTTTCCATCATCTAGCCCCATTCTCCCACTTTCCATCAACCCCATTCTCCCGCTTTCCATCACCCCGCCCCATTCTCCAGCTTTCCATCACCCCGCCCCATTCTCCCGCTTTCCATCACCCCGCCCCATTCTCCCGCTTTCCATCATCCAGCCCCATTCTCTTGCTTTCCATCACCCCGCCCCATTCTCCCTCCTTCCATCACCCCGCCCCATTCTCCCTCCTTCCATCAACCCGCCCCATTCTCCCTCCTTCCATCACCCTGCCCCATTCTCCTGCGTTCCACCACCCCGCCCCATTCTCCCGCTTTCCATCACCCCGCCCCATTCTCCCGCTTTCCATCGCCCCACCCCATTCTCACTCCTTCCATCACCTCACCCCGTTCTCCCTCCTTCCATCACCCCGCCCCATTCAACCGCTTTCCATCACCCTGCCCCATTCTCTCGCTTTCCATCACCCCGCCCCATTCTCCCGCTTTCAATCACCCCGCCCCATTCTCCCGCCATCCAGTGCCCCGCCCCATTCTCCCTCCTTCTATCACCCCGCCCCATTCTCCCGCTTTCCATCACCCCGTCCCAGTCTCTCGCTTTCCATCAGCCCACCCCATTCTCCCGCTTTCCATCACCCCGTCCCAATCTCTCGCTTTCCATCAGCCCGCCCCATTCTCCCGCTTTCCATCACCCTCTTCCGCTTTCCATCACCCCACCCATTCTCCTACTTTCCATCACCCTGCCCCATTCTCCCGCTTTCCATCACCCCGCCCGATTCTCCTGATTTATATCACCCCGCCCCATTCTCCCCCTTTCCATCACCCCGCCCCATTCTCCCGCTTTCCATCATCCCGCCCCGTTCTCCCGCTTTCCATCACCCTGCCCCATTCTCCCGCCATCCAGTGCCCCGCCCCATTTTCCCTCCTTCTATCACCCCGCCCCATTCTCCCGCTTTCCATCACCCCGCCCCATTCTCCCGCTTTCCATCATCCCGCCCCATTCTCCCGCTTTCCATCACCCCGCCTCATTCTCCCACCATCCAGTGCCCCGCCCCATTCTCCCTCCCTCTATCACCCCGCCCCATTCTCCCGCATTCCATCACCCCGACCCATTATCCCCCTTTCCATCACCCCGCCCCGTTCTCCCGCTTTGCATCACCCCGCCCCATTCTCCAGCTTTCCATCACCCCGCCCCATTCTCCCTCCTTCCATCATCCCGGCCCATTCTCCCTCCTTCCCACTCCCCGCCCCATTCTCGCGCTTTCCATCACCCTTCCCCATTCTCCCGCTTTCCATCACCCTGCCCCATCATCCCTCCTTCCATCACCCCGCCCCATCATCCCTCCTTCCATCACCCCGCCCCATTCTCCCACTTTCAAACACCCCGCCCCATTCTCCCGCTTTCCATCACCCCGCCCCGTTATCCCGCTTTCCATCACCCCGCCCCATTCTCCCTCCTTCCACCACCCCGCCCCATTCGCCCTATTTCCATCACCCCGCCCCATTCTCCCGCTTTCAATCACCCCGCCACATGCTCCCGCTTTCCATCACCCCGCCCCATTCTCCCGCTTTCCATCACCCCGCCCCATTCTCCCGCTTTCCATCACCCCGCCCCATTCTCCCGCTTTCCATCAACCCGCCCCATTCTCCCGCTTTCCATCATCCCGCCCCATTCTCCCTCCTTCTATCACCCCCGCCCCATTCTCCTTCCGTCCATCACACCGCCCTATTCTCTCTCCTTCCATCTCTCCGCCCCATTCTCTTACTTTCGATCACCCCGCCCCATTCTCCCGCATTACATCACCCTGCCCCATTCTCCTGCTTTCCATCACCCCGCCCCATTCTCCCGCTTTCCATCACCCCTCCGGATTCTCCCGCTTTCCATCAGCCCGCCCCATTCTCCACCTTTCCATCACCCCGCCCTATTCTCCCGCTTTCCATCAGCCCTCCCCCATTCTCCCTCCTTCCATCCCGCCCCATTCTCCCTCCTTCCATCACCCCACCCCATTCTCCCGCTTTCCATCACCCCTCCCCATTCTCCCGCTTTCCGTCACCCCACCCCATTCTCCCACTTTCCATTAACCCGCCCCATTCTCCCTCTTTCCATCACCCCGCCCCATTCTCCCGCTTTCCATCACCCCGCCCCATTCTCCCGCTTTCCATCACCCCGCCTCATTCTCACGCTTTCCATCACCCCGCCCCATTCTCCCGCTTTCCGTCACCCCGCCCCATTCTCCCGCTTTCCATCACCCCGCCCCATTCTCCCACTTTCCATCACCCCGCCCCATTCTTCCTCCTTCCATCATCTCGCCCCAGTCTCCCGCTTTCCATCACCCCGCCCCATTCTCCTGCTTTTGCATCACCCCGCCCCATTCTACCGCTTTCCATCCTTGTCTCCCGCATTCCATCACACCGCCCCATTCTCCCGCTTTCCATCACCCCGCCGCATTCTCCCGCTTTCCATCACCCCGCCCCATTCTCCCGCTTTCCATCACCTCGCCCCATTCTCCCGCTTTCCATCACCCCGCCCCATTCTCCCGCTTTCCATCACCCCGCCCCATTCTCCCGCTTTCCATCACCTCGCCCCATTCTCCCTCCTTCCATCACCCCGCCCCAGTCTCCCGCTTTCCATCACCCCGCCCCATTCTCCTGCATTCCATCACCCCGCCCCATTCTCCCGCTTTCCATCACCCCGCCCCATTCTCCCTCCGTCTATCATCCCGCCCCATTCTCCCTCCGTCCATCACCCCGCCCTTTTCTCTCTCCTTCCATCTCTCCGCCCCATTATCTTGCTTTCGATCACCCTGCCCCATTCTCCCGCTTTACATCACCTTGCCCCATTCTCCTGCTTTCCATCACCCCGCCCCATTCTCCCGCTTTCCATCACCCCGCCCCATTCTCCCGCTTTCCATCACCCCGCCCCATTCTCCCTCCATCCATCACCCCGCCCCATTCTCCCGCTTTCCATCACCCCGCCCCATTCTCCCGCTTTCCATCACCCCACCTCATTCTCCCGCTTTCCATCACCTCGTACCATTCTGCCTCTTTCCATCACCCCACCCCATTCTCCTACTTTCCATCACCCTGCCCCATTCTCCCTCTTTCCATCATCCCTCCCTATTCTCCCTCTTTCCATCACCCCGCCCTATTCTCCCGCTTTCCATCACCCCGCCCGATTCTCCCGCTTTCCATCACCCCGCCCCATTCTCCCTCCTTCCATCACCCCGCCCTATTCTCCCGCTTTTCATCACCCCGCCCCCATTCTCCCGCTTTCCATCACCCCGCCCCATTCTCCCATTTTCCATCACCTTGCCCCAATCTCCTGTTTTCAATCACCCCGCCCCATTCTCCCGCTTTCCATCACCCCACCCCATTCTCCCGCTTTCCATCAACCCGCCCCATTCTCCCGCTTTCCATCACCCCGCCCCATTCACCTGCTTTCAATCAGCCCGCCCCATTCTCCCGATTTCCATCACGCCGCCCCATTCTCCCTCCTTCCATCAACCCGCCCCTTTCTCCCGCTTTCCATCAACTCGCCCCATTCTCCCGCTTTCCACCCCCCCCCCCCTCTCCCGCTTTCCATTACCCCGCCCCATTCTCCAATTCTCCCTCCTTCTATCACTTCGCCCCATTCTCCCGCATTCCATCACCCCAACCCATTCTCCCGCTTTCCAACACCCCGCCCCATTCTCCCGCTTTCCATCACCCCGCCCCATTCTCCCGCTTTCCATCACCCCGCCCCATTCTCCCGCTTTCCATCGCCCCAACCCATTCTCCCGCTTTCCAACACCCCGCCCCATTCTCCCGCTTTCCATCACCCAACCCCATTCTCCCTCCTTCCATCACCCCGCCCCATTCTCCCTCCTTCCCACTCCCCACCCCATTCTCGCGCTTTCCATCACCCTTCCCTTTTCTCCCGCTTTCCATCACCCCGCCCTATCATCCCTCCTTCCATCACCCCGCCCCATCATCCCTCCTTCCATCACCCCGCCCCATCATCACTCCTTCCATCACACCGCCCCATTCTCCCGCTTCTCATCTCCCCACCCCGTTCTCCCGCTTTCCATCACCCCACCAATTCTCCCGCTTTCCATCACACCGCCCCATTCTCCCGCTTTCCATCACCCCGCCCCATTCTCCCTCCTTCCATCACCCCGCCCCATTCTCCCGCTTTCCATCACCCCGCCCCATTCTCCCGCTTTCCATCACCCCACCCCATTCCATCACCCTACCCAATTCTCCCGCTTTCCATCACCCCGCCCCATTCTCCCGCTTTCCATCACCCCGCCCCATTCTCCCGCTTTCCATCACCCCGCCCCATTCTCCCGCTTTCCATCACTCCGCCCCATTCTCCGGCTTTCCATCACCACGGCCCATTCTCTCGCCTTCCATCACCCCACCCCGTTCTCCCGATTTCCATCACCCCGCCCCATTCTCCCGCTTTCCATCACCCCGCCCCATTCTCCCGCTTTCCATCACCCCGCCCCATTCTCCCTCCTTCCATCACCCCGCCCCATTCTCCCGCTTTCCATCACCCTGCCCCATTCTCCCTCCTACCATCACCCCGCCCCATTCTCCCTCCTTCCATCAACCCGGCCCTTTCTCCCGATTTCCATCAACCCGCCCCATTCTCCCGCTTTCCATCACCCCACCCCATTCTCCTGCTTTCCATCACCCTTCCCCATTCTCCCGCTTTCCATCATTCCGCCCCATCATCCCTCCTTCCATCACCCCGCCCCATCATCCCTCCTTCCATCACCACGCCCCATTCTCCCGCTTTCAAACACCCCGCCCCATTCTCCCGCTTTTCATCACCCCGCCCCATTCTCCCGCTTTCCATCACCACGCCCCATTCTCCCGCTTTCCATCACCCCGCCCCATTCTCCCGCTTTCCATCACCCAGCCCCATTCACCCGCTTTCCATCACCCCGCCCCTTTCTCCCTCTTTCCATCACCCCGCCCCATTCTCCCGCTTTCCATCACCCCGCCCAATTCTCCCTCCTTCCATCACCCCGCCCTATTCTCCTGCTTTCCATCACCCCGCCCCATTCTCCCGCTTTCCATCACCCCGCCCTATTCTCCCGCTTTCCATCAGCCCGCCCCATTCTCCCTCTTCCATCACCCCGCCCCATTCTCCCGCTTTCCATCACCCCGCCCCATTCTCCTGCTTTCCATCACCCCGCTCCATTCTCCCGCTTTCCATCCCATTCTCCCGCATTCCATCAACCCGCCCCATTCTCCCGCTTTCCATCACCCCGCCCCGTTCTCCCTCCTTCTATCACCCCGCCCCATTCTCCCTCCGTCCATCACCTCGCCCTATTCTCTCTCCTTCCATCTCTCCGCCCCATTCTCTTGCTTTCGATCACCCTGCCCCATTCTCCCGCTTTACATCACCCTGCCCCATTCTCCTGCTGTCCATCACCCCGCCCCATTCTCTCGCTTTCCATCACCCCGCCTGATTCTCCCGCTTTCCATCACCCCGCCCCTTTTCCCCCTTTCCATCACCCCGCCCTATTCTCCCGCTTTCCATCACCCCCCCCCCATTCTCCCTCCTTCCATCCCGCCCCATTCTCCCTCCTTCCATCACCCCGCCCCATTCTCCCGCTTTCCATCACCCCGCCCCATTCTCCCGCTTTCTGTCACCCCACCCCATTCTCCCGCTTTCCATCACCCCGCCCCATTCTCCCTCTTTCCATCACCCCGCCCCATTCTCCCGCTTTTCATCACCCTGCCCCATTCTCCCTCTTTCCATCATCCCTCCCTATTCTCCCTCTTTCCATCACCCCGCCATATTCTCTCTCCTTCCATTACCCCGCCCTATTCTCCCGCTTTTCATCACCCCGCCCCATTCTCCCGCTTTCCATCACCCCCCCCCCAATTCTCCCGCTTTCCATCACCCTGCCCCAATCTCTTGCTTTCAATCACCCCACCCCATTCTCCTGCTTTCCATCACCCCGCCCCATTCTCCCGCTTTCCATCACCCCGCCCCATTCTCCCGCTTTCCATCAACCCGCCCTATTCTCCCGCTTTCCATCACCCCGCCCCATTCTCCCGCTTTCCATCACCCCGCCCCATTCTCCCGCTTTCCATCACCCCGCCCCATTCTCCCTCCTTCCATCACCCCGCCCCATTCTCCCTCCTTCCATCACCCCGCCCCATTCTCCCTCCTTCCATCACCCCGCCCCATTCTCCCTCCTTCCATCACCCCGCCCCTTTCTCCGGCTTTCCATCAACCCGCCCCATTCTCCCACTTTCCATCACCCCGCCCCATTCTCCCGCTTTCCATCACCCCGCCCCATTCTCCCGCTTTCCATCACCCTGCCCCATTCTCCCGCTTTCCATCAGCCCACCCCATTCTCCCGCTTTCCATCACCACGCCCCATTCTCCCGCTTTCCATCACCCTGCCCCATTCTCCCTCCTTCCATCACCCCGCCTCATTCTACCTCCTTCCATCACCCCGCCCCATTCTCCTGCTTTCCATCACCTCGCCCCATTCTCCCGCTTTCCATCACCCCGCCCCATTCTTCTGCTTTCCATCACCCCGCCCCATTCTCCCGCTTTCCATCACCCCGCCCCATTCACCCGCTTTCCATCACCCGCCCCATTCTCCCGCTTTCCATCACCCCGCCCCATTCTCCCGCTTTCCATCACCCCGCCCCATTCTCCCGCTTTTCATCACCCCGCCCCATTCTCCCGCTTTCCAACACCCCGCCCCATTCTCCCGCTTTCCATCACCTCGCCCCATTCTCCCGCTTTCCATCACCCCGCCCCATTCTCCCTCCTTCCATCACCCCGCCCCATTCTCCCGCTTTCCATCACCCGCCCCATTCTCCCGCTTTCCATCACCTCGCCCCATTCTCCCGCTTTCCATCACCTCGCCCCATTCTTCTGCTTTCCATCACCCCGCCCCATTCTCCCGCTTTCAATCACCCCGCCCAATTCACCCGCATTCCATAACCCGCCCCATTCTCCCGCTTTCCATCACCCCGCCCCGTTCTCCCGCTTTCCATCACCCCGCCCCATCCTCCCGCTTTTCATCACCCCGCCCCATTCTCCCGCTTTCCAACACCCCGCCCCGTTCTCCCGCTTTCCATCACCCCGCCCCAATCTCCCGCTTTCCATCACCCCGCCCCATTCTCCCGCTTTCCATCACCCCGCCCCATTCTCCCGCTTTCCATCACCCCGCCCCATTCTCTTGCTTTCCATCACCCTGCCCCATTCTCCCTCCTTCCATCACCCCGCCCCATTCTCCCGCTTTCCATCACCCCGCCCCATTCTCCCGATTTCCATCACCCCGCCCCATTCACCCGCTTTCCATCACCCCGCCCCATTCTCCCGCTTTCCATCACCCTGCCCCATTCACCCGCTTTCCATCACCCCGCCCCATTCTCCCGCTTTCCATCACCCCGTCCCATTCTCCCGATTTCCATCACCCCGCCCCATTCTCCCGCTTTCTATCACCCGTCCCCATTCTCCCTCCTTCCATCACCCCGCCCCATTCTCTCGCTTTCCATCACCCCGCCCCATTCTCCCGCTTTCTATCACCCCGCCCCAATCTCCCGCTTTCCATCACCCCGCCCCATTCTCCCGCTTTCCATCACCCCGCCCCATTCTCCTACTTTCCATCACCCCGCCCCAAACTCCTGCTTTCTATCACCCTGCCCCATTCTCCCTCCTTCCATCACCCCGCCCCATTCTGCCTCCTTCCATCACCCCGCCCCATTCTCCCACTTTCCATCACCCCGCCCCATTCTCCCTCTTTCCATCACCTTGCCCCATTCTCCCGCTTTCCATCACCCCGCCCCATTCTCCTGCTTTCCATCACCTCGCTCCATTCTCTTGCTTTCCATCACCCCGCCCAATTCTCCCTCTTTCCATCACCCCTCCCCATTCTCCCTCTTTCCATCACCCCGCCCCTTTCACCCTCTTTCCATCACCCCGCCCCATTCTCCCTCTTTCCATCACCCCGCCCCGTTCTCCCGTTTTCCATCACCCCTCCCCATTCTCCCTCTTTCCATCACCCCGCCCCATTCTCCCTCTTCCATCAACCCGCCCCATTCTCCCGCTTTCCATCACCTCGCCCCATTCTCCCACTGTCCATCACCCCGCTCCGTTCTCCCGCTTTCCATCACCCCGCCCAATTCTCCCTCTTTCCATCACCCCTCTCCATTCTCCCTCTTTCCATCACCCGGCCCCATTCTCCCGCTTTCCATCACCTTGCCCCATTCTCCCTTTTTCCATTACCCCGCCCCATTCTTCCGCTTTCCATCACCCCGCCCCATTCTCCCTCTTTCCATCACCCCGCCCCATTCTCCCGCTTTCCATCACCCCGCCCCATTCTCCCGCTTTCCATCACCCCGCCCCATTCACCCTCTTTCCATCACCCCGCCCCATTCTCTTGTTTTCCATCACCCCGCCCCATTCTCCGGTTTCCATCACCCCGCTCCATTCTCCCGCTTTCCATCACCCCGCCCACCATCACCCCTCCCCATTCTCCCTCTTTCCATCACCCCACACCATTCACCCTCTTTCCATCACCCCTCCCCATTCTCCCTCTTTCCATGACCCCGCCCCATTACCCCTCTTTCCATCACCCCCCCCCATTCTCCCTGTTTCCATCACCCCGCCCCATTCTCCCTGTTTCCATCACCCCGCCTCATTCTCACGCTTTCCATCACCCCGCCCCATTCTCCCGCTTTCCATCACCCTGCCCCGTTTTCCCGCTTTCTTTCACCCCGCCCCATTTTCACGCTTTCCATCATCCCGCCCCGTTCTCCCGCTTTCCATCACCCCGCCCCATTCTCCCGCTTTCCATCACCTCGCCCCGTTCTCCCGCTTTCCATCACCCCGCCCCGTTCTCCCGCTTTGCATCACCCCGCCCCATTCTCCCTCTTTCCATCACCCCGCCCCATTCTCCCTCTATCCATCACCCCGCCCCATTCTCCCGCTTTCCATCACCCTGTCCCATTCTCCCGCTTTCCATCACCCCGCCCCATTTTCTTGCTTTCCATCACCCCGCCCCATTCTCCTGCTTTCCATCACCCCGCCCCATTCTCCGGCTTTCTATCACCCCGCCCCATTCTCCCGCTTTCCATCACCCCGCCCCATTCTCCCGCTTTCCATGACCCCGCTCCATTCTCCCGCTTTCCATCACCCCGCCCAATTCTCCCTCTTTTCATCACCCCTCTCCATTCTCCCTCTTTCCATCAACCCGCCCTATTCTCCTGATTTCCATCACCCCACCCCATTATCCCTCCTTCCATCACCCCGCCCCATTCTCCCTCCTTCCATCACCCCGCCCCATTCTCTTGCTTTCCATCACCCCGCCTCATTCTCCCGCTTCCCATAACCCCACCCCATTCTCCCGCTTTCCATCACCCCGCCACATTCTCCCACTTTCCATCACCCCGCCCCCTTCTCTCTCCTTCGATCACCCCGCCCCATTCTCTCTCCTTCCATCACCCCGCCCCATTCTCCCGCTTTCCATCAGCCCGCCCCATTCTCCCGCTTTCCATGACCCCTCCCCTTTCTCCCGCTTTCCATCTCCCCGCCACATTCTCCCGCTTTCCATCACCCCGCCCCATTCTCCCGCTTTCCATCACCCCGCCCCATTCTTCCGCTTCCCATCATGTCGCCCCATTCCCCCGCTTTCCATCACCCCTCCCCATTCTCCCTCCTTCAATCACCCCGCCCCATTCTCTCGCTTTCCATCACCCCTCCCCATTCTCCCGCTTTCTATCACGCCGCCCCATTCTCCCGCTTTCCATCACCCCGCCCCATTCTCCCTCCTTCCATCACCCCGCCCCATTCTCCCGCTTTCCATCACCCCGCCCAATTCTCCCTCCTTCCATCACCCCGCCCCATTCTCCCTCATTCCATCACCCCGCCCCATTCTCCCACTTTCCATCACCCAGCCCCATTCTCCTGCTTCCCATAACCCCACCCCATTCTCCCGCTTTCCATCACCTCGCCACATTTTCCCACTTTCCATCACCCCGCCCCCTTCTCTCTCCTTCCATCACCCCGCCCCATTCTCCCTCCTTCCATCACCCCGCCCCATTCTCCTGCTTTCCATCAGCGCGCCCCATTCTCCCGCTTTCCATCATCCCGCCCCTTTCTCCCGCTTTCCATCTCCCCGCCCCATTCTCCCGCTTTCCATCACCCCGCCCCATTCTCCCGCTTTCCATCACCCCGCCCCATTCTTCTGTTTCCCATCATCCCGCCCTATTCCACCGCTTTCCATCACCCCTCCCCATTCTCCCTCCTTCCATCACCTCGCCCCATTCTCCCGCTTTCCATCACCCCGCCCCATTCTTCTGCTTTCCATCACCCCGCCCCATTCTCCCGCTTTCCATCACCCCGCCCCATTCTCCCTCCTTCCATCACCCTGCCCCATTCTCCCTCCTTCCATCACCCCGCCCCATTCTCCCGCTTTCCATCACCCCACCACATTCTCCCGCTTTCTATCACCCCGCCCCATTCTCCCTCCTTCTATCACCCCGCCCCATTCTCCCGCTTTCCACCACCCCGCCCCATTCTCCCGATTTCCATCACCCCGCCCCATTCTCCCGCTTTCCATCATCCCGCCCCATTCTCCCTCCTTCCATCACCCCGCCCCATTCTCCCGCTTTCCATCACTCCGCCCCATTCTCCCTCCTTCCATCACCCCGCCCCATTCTCCCTCCTTCCATCACCCCGCCCCATTCTCCCGCTTTCCATCACCCCGCCCCAATCTGCTGCTTCCCATAACCCCACCCCATTCTCCCGCTTTCCATCTCCCCGCCCCATTCTCCCGCTTTCCATCACCCCGCCCCATTCTCCCGCTTTCCATCACCCCGCCCCATTCTTCCGCTTCCCATCATCCCGCCCCATTCCCCCGCTTTCCATCACCCCTCCCCATTCTCCCTCCTTCCATCACCCTGCCCCATTCTCTCGCTTTCCATCACCCCGCCCCATTCTCCCGCTTTCCATCAGGCCGCCCCATTCTCCCGCTTTCCATCACCCCGCCCCATTCTCCCTCCTTCCATCACCCCGCCCCATTCTCCCGCTTTCCATCACCCCGCCCCATTCTCCTTTATTCCATCACCCCGCCCCATTCTCCTTTCTTCCATCACCCCGCCCCATTCTCCCTCATTCCATTACCCCGCCCCATTCTCCCGCTTTCCATCACCCCGCCCCATTCTCCCGCTTCTTATAACCCCACCCCATTCTCCCGCTTTCCATCACCCCGCCACATT